>JASDQU010737018.1:84665-136561 GCA_032191745.1 Picea mariana | reverse complement strand
GTTGCCAAACTTTTTGGGTTTTCTTTCAGGATGAAGTTTCCAACAATGGTCTTCATCATGGCCATCTTTTGAACAATGTTTGCATGTAAAAATTTTCCCCTCTTTCTTAACAACATCATTCTTTTTTCCATTTCCCTTGAACTTCCTCTTTCCTTTGTCTCCATGGCTTAAAGGCTTCTTGTTACCCTCATGAGTTTCATTCCTTCCTCTTGCTTCCAAATGAGTTGTCTGAACACAAACTTCATCTAGATTTGAAGGGTTAAACATGAGTATTGTATGTCTCAAGTAACTATGTAAAGCTCCAATGTATTTGAGTAAAGTTTCTTTAGAAGACAAATCTACTCCCAAAACCAAAGCTCTTCTCCTAAATTCTTGAGTAAAGCTTTGCACATTTTTCCCTTTAGCTTGTCGAAAATTTTGCCAATCCATAATAGATTTTTGCATATATGCCAATGGGTAAAATTGTTTTTTAATTGCAACAATAAAATCATTCCAAGAGGTTAAAATTTTACCATGTTTCTTCATGTCCTCTAGAGTCTTGGCTTCCCACCAAATGAGTGCTTCACTATCCAATCTTAAAGAAGCAAGCTGAATCTTAGTTTCATCATCTTGAATTTTTTGTATCCTACAATACACCTCAATTTGACGAATCCAATTATCTAATTTCTCAGCATTTACCTCTCCATTGTACATTGGCAATTCAAATTTAATATCAAGCTTTAACAAAGGAATTTGTGGAGTAATTTTACCATGTCCCTTTGGAGAATTTGGAAGAGGTTGTGAACTGGTAGAAGAAGAGGAAGATGGAGGTGAGGGAGGTGGAGTAGCACCATTCCCTCCATTTCCTTTTGGAGTTTTATCACCACTGTCTCCTTTGTTCTTTGAAGGGTTGGAGCCTTCACCTTGAAACCTTGTATTCCTTTCTTCCATCAAGACTTTCATCATTTCTCTCATTTCCATGAAAGCCTTTCTAAGATCTTCATCTTCTATAGGAATATTTTCATGACTCTCTTCATGAGCCATACTTGGTGAATGCCTCCTTGAAGCTTGAGGTGATGATATAATATTTCTTCTTGAAGGATGAGAAATTGGATCTACAAATTAACCTTCTCCTCTTGTGAGTTTCAACCTTGTGGGCATCAGAAAACAAAACACTTGCAAATAATCAAGCCTCCAAAAACCTAATCTCTGATACCAACTTGATCTGAAAATGATAAAGGCTTGTATTCTTGAAATTATTTTCAATTATTTATTTAAGTGTTCTTATGAAAAAGGATCGATTTGCAAACACAAATTTTATAGAAATTACACATTCAAGATGCAATAATAACCAACAAAATATAGTGAATAGTAAACAAATAACACAATAAATGATAAAGGAGTTAACCCCTCTCTTGGGCTACATCTCCTGGTCCAGCTTCCAATGGATCTTTTATATTATTTGCTCAAAGTGATAAACTATGTGCTTTAAAATGCTCAAAATTCCAAATAGATGGCTCCAATGGCTTCAAAACATCCAAAAACCCCTAGCTGGGCTTTTTCGGCTCCTGATTTGGCCAAAAAATGAAGAAGATAGTATTCCTAGAAGTTCCCCTTCAAAGTTGTTGTCTCTGGATCGCCAAATTGCACCTCTGTGTGTCCAACCTAGACTCTGCGCTCATTTTTGTGCTAAAACCTAGCACCGGGCACACAACCACAACCTGCGCACAACTGTAGAACAATTAGGGAACCTAGCCCCTAACCGCCAAGCCGTTGGGTGTATGGTCCATGTGACCGCGCATAAAAGGGCTAAACTTCAAGTCAATGGTTAAGCGCCAAGTGTTAGTGCGTGGTTCAAACCATTGACAATACAAAACAAACTCCCGTGCATTGTTCGAAGCATGGTCATATGCATTGTTAACATAACCGCAGGCTGGGGCTAAGCCCCAGCCCAGCCCCCCGCACCGAAATACACATAGTTCAAACTTAAATAATTTTAAACACATATACATATTAAGAACTAATGCATGGGATATTGGTAGCCCATGCCGTGTGAAAGCGCTCCACCTTGGTAGGAGGTTTGGGGTTCAATCCCCACAGACTCCATATAATTTTAAACAACCAATCAATTACGGTGCCACATGGCATCCCATGTCTAGGCCATGTGGCACCATCCCACTTGTCGAAACTATGCCACGTGTCGAGAAATGATTTGACCACCAACCACCAACTGTCTACCAACTCAACACCTGCCATGTCAGCATATGGCCCTGCCACATCAGCATACGGCCCTGCCACGTCAGCAACTGTATGCACTGTACAGTCAGTAAATTTGTTTTTGCCTGTTTGACTATTTGAACAGAAGGCAATATCTCACTCATCCGACGTCCATTTGAACCTGTTCAAGTTACATTGGGTTCATGATGACGAGGCCTACGCACCTATTTGATTTGAAGCAATTCTGAGCACTTTTATTTTTGAGCAAAATTTGATCCCCTGGATCATCATTACACTCCATAAATCAAGGAAATCCTTGACAAACACCACAAGGTGTTTGGGCCTATTCCTCCGGGGGTTCCATCGGATAGAGGATTTGAGCACATTATTGAGCTAGAGGAAGGGGCCAAACCAATGATCACCACACCATACAAACATCCCAAGAAGTACAAAGACGAGATAGAAAAGGACATCAAGGAACTTCTGGACATGGGACACATCCAGCCCAGCAGTAGTCCTTTTTCTTCTTCAGTAGTGTTGGTGAAGAAGAAGGATGGCACTATGAGGATGTGCATTGACTTCAGGGCCTTGAATAAAAAGACCATCAAAAACAGGTACCTAANGTCTACTTCACTAAGATTGACCTTCGTTCTGGCTACCATCAAATCAAGATGAGGGAGGAAGACATCTCAAAAACAACTTTTAGATGTCACTACAGTCATTATGAGTTTTTGGTGATGCCCTTTGGGTTAACCAATGCCCCTGCTACGTTCCAATCATGTATGAACCATGTATTCAACAAGAAACTAAGGAAGCACCCGTTAGTATTCTTTGATGACTTGCTTATCTACAACAGGACATGGGAGGAGCATCTTAGGAATTTGGACCAGATTTTGTCAATTATGGAAGAATAGTCGCTATATGCTAAGGAGTCCAAATGTGAGTTTGGAATGACAGAAGTCCTTTATCTAGGACACATTATTGGAACAAAAGGGGTACAAGTGCATCAGGAGAAAATTGAAGCCATCATGGAATGGCCCACTCCTAAGACACTCACAGAATTGAGAGGATTTCTGGGAATGTGCTCATATTACAGGAAGTTTGTCAAGGGGTTCTCTCAATTATGTGCACCCTTGACCAATTTAACTAAGAAGGGAGCATTCAAGTGGATGAGGAGGCTCAAAAAATGATGGACAAGATGAAGAAGGTGATGAGTACGTGCCCAGTCTTAGCCCTTTCAGATTTTAGTCTTCCATTTACCTTGGAGTGTGATGCATCCGGGGAATGAATAGGGGTTGTACTGATGCAGAAGAGGCACCCTCTTGCCTACGAGAGCCGGAAACTTCAGGTTCATGAGCTACTCTACAACATTTATGATAAAGAAATGTTGGCTATCATGCATGCACTAGCCAAATTCCGGCAATACTTGGTAGGTTCTCAGTTTGTTGTCAAGTCAGATCACAACAGTCTCAAATACTTATTGGAACAAAAGGACTTGAACGAGAGGCAACAAAAATGGGTAAGCACAATACAGGCCTATGACTTCGACATTGAGTTTGTCAAAGGAAAGAATAATGTGGTGGCAGATGCCTTATCCAGGAGACCATCCATCCTTGCCATAACAGGGATAACAGTTGATTGGAAAGACCAACTTGTGATGGAGTATGCAGAGGATCAGTTTGTGTGCCAGCTACTGGACGGATAGGTACAAGATGAAGATTTCAAGGTTATTAATGACCTAATATACTACAAAGACCAAATCTTCTTGGTTTATGGGTCATCCTTCAAGGCCAAGGTATTGCAAGGATGCCATGACTCACCAATGGTGGGACCTCAGGGGATCAACAAGACATACATGCAAGTGAGAGAAATATTCTCTTGGAAAGGGCTGAAGGAGGATGTGATTAGGCACGTCAAAGCGTGTGAAACATGTTAAGCAAATAAGGATGAGGACACAGACCCAACAAGACTCTTGCAACCCTTGCCCATTCTGGAGCACAAATGGGAGAGCATATCCATGGATTTAATCACCAGGCTATCAAAGACGCAAGGAAAGGACTGCATATTCATAGTGGTAGAAAAGTTAACGAAGTTTGCACACTTCTTTTCCATAGCTACTGACTTCAGTGAAACACAGGTGACTGAACTGTTTTTTAGGGATATTTTCAAGTTGCACAACCTCCCCAAGACCATTGTCAGTAATAGGGATAGCAGGTTTATGAGTACTTTCTGGCAGGAGTTATTCTGTTTGGTTGGTACGACCTTGACCCCTAGCACTAGCTATCACCCGCAGACAGATGGACAGACAGAGATAGTCAACAAGTGGGTGGAAGGCTATCTTAGAAACTATGTGGCAGGGCAATAGAAGGCATGGGTCAAATGGTTGCATTTGGGAGAATATTTCTATAATACCACCCAACATATTTCTATTGGCATGTCTCCATTCAGATATTTGTATAGCTATGATCCATTTTCATTTGTAGAGATTGCATTCGGAGACAGCAAGGCACCAATGGTACAGGATTGGATATAGCAGAGCCAAGACATTATCAGGGAATTGAAGGATCACCTACAGAGGGCACAAAACTAGCAAAAGGTTCAAGCAGACAAGCACAGAGTTGACTAGACTTTTGAGGTTGGTGATTTAGTCTACTTGAGATTGCAGCCATACAGGAAAGCTTCCATTAAAAGAAGTGGAGCAGAGAAACTGCAACCACGTTTCTTTGGACCCTACAGAGTTAGTAGGAGGATAGGGTCATGGCTTACGAGCTGGAGCTTCCACAGGGCAGTAGAATTCACAACATTTTTCATGTCTCATGCCTTAAGAAAGCCCTCAGTCAACACATCAGGCCTATTGAGGTATTACCCCCCATGGATGAGGAGGGACAACTTGTTTTGATTATGGAGGAGGTGCTAGAATTCCAAGAGAAGAAACTCAGAAACCAAAGCATCAAGGAGTACCTGATCAGGTGGAAGGATTTACCCATTGAGGATGCCACTTGGGAGCAGGAACACGTGGTAAGAGAAGCAAGTTTGGAATTGCTTGAGGACAAACAAATTCAAGCAGGGGAGATTGTAATGTCCCCCACATCTTAGAGAGGTGATGAGCAGACTCAGTGGCCTGGGCATCCCCACTAGGTCATAGTCTTACACTGAAGGGGAAAGTCAATGAAGCTAAAGCTATATTTTTAAGTTGACTTAAGAAAGGAAAAGGGGATTAAAGGTAAAAGATAACTCAATAGAAGAATAGAAGATTAACCCTCGGAGTTAACCTAACTCAACAGAGAATTAGAAGAAAAAGGTATAAGTAAGAGGTTGGGGTGCACCTATTATTCATTCTAGTTTTGGATTAGCATTTGCTATTGCTCTTGAGAATTCAGTTTGGGGGTTTTGTTGTACAAACCCTTGTGAGCAACTCAGTGGTGAAATATCCACTCACCCTGTTCCATAGCTTGGTCTCTAGGATGGAAGACTCCTCCACACCATTCTAGTCTTAGCTCATCTCCATCTAGTGCTTTAGAAGATAGCAAGTCGTACTATTCTTGTCATTCTAGCAAGGGCGCACCAGTATCTAGAGGGACGTTCGATCCAACTTATCCATAGGGCCTAGGGCCATTCCGACACTTGGGTTTTGTTTGCAGGGGCATGATCATCAGTTTGAGGACTTTTCTGGAGGGTTATCATCCTCATATTATTATCTAGATATTGGGACGTCTTGGAGCCATAAGGGATGTCCTGTGATCCAGAAAATCTCATATCTAGGGAGATCTACTTGTGCCTTGGTCCTGAAACTTCTCCCACGGGATCCTCTTAGATCGATCTACATTCTGAGAGAGTTTCAAGCCATTTGGAGTTGTATTTCTTCAGGGATGAGTTGCATTGGGGTTTCATCTATTCATGAGGGTGCAACTCCCTTGGGAGATTCATCAGTTGGAGGGGTTAAACTTGGACGTTGGGCTTGAAACTTTAGGAGGAGGTTCCCACTGCCATGATCTATCATTGGGATGAGTTTGAGCTCATTTAGAGCTTCTTTCCATCAGGGCCAGATTCTTGAGGGTTTCAGTCTTCACTTGGAGCGTGGCACTCTTCAGATAGAGGGTTTGACATCCAGATCTGTTGGGGTATTGGTCTTCATTACTTATTCAGCCTTTGGTGGCTTCTTTTGTATCGGCAGAGCATTTTGTAGTAGCTCATATCTATTGATTGTACGGCCATTTGAGGTTTATGCCAGATCGACCATCTATTGTATTGATTATGCATAATAAAAGGTCAGATCTTGCTTGTGCTTCTATATCTTGATTGTGTTATGATCTTCATGTGTTGGATGAATCTTGTATGCACTTAATAACTCAATAAACACTTGCACAACAATAAATCATTAGTAGTTAGTGATACCAAGTGAAAAATTTGGCTTGGGATCATTACATTCAACATAGGATTGAGAAAAAATTCAAGATGGTAAACATATTTTGGTTATATCTAAACAAAGAAAGGATATATGGTCCTAGTAAGAACATCAAGGCTCTATGGTATGTTCCTTTTGAAGTGTTGGAGAATGTGACTTATAATTCCAACAAAATTAGTCTACCCCTGTATATGTGCATTTACTCAGTAAATATACATACTAACTTAACGAAAATTGTGCCCTCAAAAAGAGAACTTTCTCTCAAAAAACCCATATTTTTTAGTCAAAAACACCAAAATCAACCCTCAAATCAAAAAGCAGTACTACCAATATCACCCTTTTTTGGGGTTTGATTAAAATTTTGACTTGTTTGAAATCGTGGCTTTGACATCCAAACAAAAACCTTAAAATCAACCGTCAAATCGAAAAATGATGCTACTAGTAACACCAGGTTTTCTTTGGAGTTAAAATTGTGAATTGATTGGAACCATGGCCTTGACAATTGGTACCATCGCAGATAAAAAAACTTAAAATTGACTCCTAAATTGTTATTGAAATTTTATTTATTAATTAATTTGTATTTTTTAATTTGCAATAAATAAATAAACAAAAAAGAAAGAAACTCAACAAACAATTTTAAAAAGAAAAAAAAAACACATTTAAAAAAATTCATAACCCAAATCTATAGAAAAAAAAAAGAGTGCAAAATAAAACTAAAAGAAAAAGGAAAATTGAAAAAAAAAAAACTCCCAAAGACAATTTAAAAAAAAATTAAAAAAATATTCACAACCTTATTTTTCGAAAATTGAGTAGTTAGTGTTTCCCTACCTAGATCCTAACTAGCCATAGTTCTCCTAATGAGCCTTCTCAAACATGTTCTTCTCTTTGTTGTATTCTATTACGATAATATGTCCAAAATCAAATCTGACCACAATGGAATCCTTTTTCTATCTGGTTAGTATGAATTGCACCAAAGAATCAATGGCCCCATACAATTCAATGAGAAGAATGGTCTAAATTTTCAATTTTCAACTAGTCGTACCAATTTCAATACTTTGCCTTTGGCTACCATAATTTCATACCTTTTTCTGCTTTTTGCCACAATTCACACATTTCACTTGTTGCAGAGTTAAACTATAGAGAAACATTATTCGATTATAGATCTCAACTACTCAAACAATGGAGACTTTGACTCTATTTCTTCTATTAAGATTTAGAGCCACTCCTTGGAGCTTGTAGTCAACGTCTGGTGTTCAATTCCCTTGAATTAGAGCTTTAGATGCAATAGTGTTGGCTCTCTTTGGATATTTAGAGACCCTTTGAGGCCTTAAAAAATTGGTTTTGGTGTCAAAACCTTCTAAGTATATGTGGATTTTTAAGAAGATTCTAGAGAGTCCAAAACCCTAACATTAATTGGGGGATTGAGGCATGAAAAAACCCTAACTCTAACTAGATGACTATTAAGTTGTGTTAAATACTATGCCACTAGGAAAGGAAGGGGATCCATTTCTATTGAATTGAATATTGTTCCACATTACAATAGATCATTGACAATGGGATATTGAAGCATAATAGAGGAAGTAGAAGATCCTTTTAATAGCCATTGCGTCTATAGTGTCCATGGAAACTCCATAGTGACTTCCCCTTTCTTTGTATTTTCATTTCATAACTAAGAAGAAAAGAGAAAAGCATAGAGCTCACATTATAGATAGGCTTTTCCCATATTGGGTTTTCCTAGGGTACATCATGTGTTCATTGTGTGGATGATGTGTATTTTGTTGTCTCTTTCATTTCAGTTTCAACTTATTTACGTAATTTCTATGTTAAACTTGTAATATTAAGTCTGCAATCTACAACAAAACACTACATAGTAAAAGTTTGTAGAATATTATAAGATATGTTGTGACAATTTGTTCCAATGGAATATCCATGGAAATATAAAGATCATTTGTTCCAATGGAATATCCATGGAAATATAAAGATCATATTGGTATGAAAGCAACTTTCTTTGGGGTTTTCATGGGAAGTTGATGGATCTAGGAATTGGCATAAAGTTTGAAAACCCTAGCCATGGAAAATGAGTATAGTAACAATCCACAGGATGAGCCAAAAGAGAAATTTTCAAAGATGGAAGAAAATTCATCAACATCTCTCGCAACATGATCATTCTCATGGTATCTCTATAAACCAATTTTGGATCTTTCAGGAAGTTTGGTGGCTCTAACTTAGAATTCATATCGAATGAGAAATCTAGAGATAACAAAGACCCATAAAAGGAGTTGGAAAAATGGCTAGAGAAAGATAGACTAAGTTCTAGTTACATCACTTCTTCCCAATATTTATTTAAAGTGGAAGTGAAAGTGTACATCAAATCATACTAAGGTGAGATTGATGTTTTTAAGTTGAATTAATGGTTACAAGAATGGGAGGTTTATTTTAGTGTCCATAACATAGTGAAAGACACAAATATTTAATTCTCCTAACTAAAGTTAGAGGGACATGCCCAAAACTAGTGGGAAATTCACATATAGACACTTTGGATAGAAGGTGATCTCGTAAATCCCAATTATGCCTTATTAAATATGAAGAGGACTAGTTGATCCATTGGCATTACTTCCTATAGAATTTAGGGTAAAGTTTACAAGAGTAGACCACCAATTTCATAAAATGGTTATTATGTTGGGTATTTCTCCCAAGAACCATGGTTACTTACTTCATATAGAAGTCAGGGTAAAGTTTGCAAGATTACGCCACTAATTTTAGAAAATGGCCATTATGTTGGGTATATCTCCCAAGAACCACGTGTACTACTCAAATATCTAGGATGACTATATAGTTATTTAAGGAGGCAATAAATTTTGTTTAAACCTAGGATAGTTGATGAGACATGTGTGCAAGAAACATATCAAGAGACTATGGGTAAGAATAAAGAAAAACCAAGTGGTTCCAAGAAGAAATTCCACCAACATCCTTCTAAGGAGGGAAAGAAGAAGTAGAAAGGAAAGGAAAAGAAGATAACATCCACTACACATTAGTGAAAGGATCAAAGAGACCATTATATAAATTATAATAGTTGGTGGTCACATCAGAGATATGTGTCAGAAGAAACATTGAATATTGAATCTAAATAATTGCAATAAGGATGCCAAGAAGAAGACATGTTATCCATGGATTCAAGCAACTAGGTAGAGACTAGTTGAGATGTATATGAAAAGATCATTTTCTCCACAATAAAAAACGAGGTGAATATTATTAGCCTCTAACCTAAGGAAGAGAAGGATATGAATAAACTCTACTGTATTCAAATTCAAGCAAAGAATAAAAAGGTGAGTGATCTATTTGATTCTAGTTCATAGGACAACCTCATACCAAATATCTAGTCATCAGGTTTGGATAGGAAGTTCATGACCATCCTCACCCATATCCATTGGGATGGGTAAATAAGGATGCAGATCTCATGGTTTCTAAGAAATCTAATATGAAATTTTCTGTAAATGAAATCTATATTGAGAAGTGGAGTTAGAATTAGTACCACTTGATATGTGTGGTGTAGTGTTTGGAAGCCCCTACATGTATATGAAAGATGCAATCTTCATGAGGAGAGAAAAATAGTAATGCCTAATCAAATATGGGAAGTCATTCATCATCAATGCACACAAAGGTAAATCAAAGATCTCTTCGGTAAGTGATAACCAAGCCAATAAATTGATTAGTGATAGAAGGAATTTTGTATTGCTCTTCTTAAGAGAGAATGAACTACAAGATGAATTGGTAAAAGTGAAGGAATCTCTAGATGGATGTATTAAGGAGTAGGAACATTAGTTGGAGGTGTTTTGTAGGCATTCAAAGAAGTGTGCATCCTAAAGGTTTTCCACCTAATATGGAAGTGGAGAATCAGATATAATGGTTTCTTGACTCCCCATTTCCAAATATTGGGTTGTACAAATTATCCATCCTAGAAGTAAAGGAAGTGAAGAAATAGTTGCAACAACTTTTGTAGCAAGGAGTAGTTTTACCAATCACCTCACCTTGTGGGTCACTTATCATAATAGTACCCAATAAGTATGGGACTTGGAGAATGTGCATAGACTACAAATATTTAAATAATATCACCCTCAAGAATCGATACCCTTTTCCTAATATCAATAACTTACTAGACCAATTGTAGCATGCCAAGTGCTTCACCAAGTTGGAGAAATTGAGACACTATCAAGTACGAGTTAAATAAGAAGACACCTTGAATACCACTGTCAAGACAAGGAAAGGTCTATATGAATGGTCAATAACTCATTTTGGTTTATGTAATGTGCTAACTACATTTATGCATTTGATGAATGATGTATTGTGTCTCTTTCTATATTCGTTTGTAATAGTGTACTTAGATGATATATTATTTTATATCTCTATATAGGAAGATCATATATCACATCTCATGCAAGAGACTCTTGAAAATAATCATTTGCTAGAAAAACCTTAAGCAATGATTTTCTTAGTAGTCTTTGGTGTATTTGGGGTATGTGACTGGTGGAGGGGAACTCAAAATACATCCCACCAAGATAGATGCCATCCTCAAGTGGCCAACTCCTCTATGTTCACTAAAGATAGGATATTGTTTTGGGAAGCACAATACCTGCATAAGTTTATATCATCACATTTATCTATGGCTACACCACTCCATGCCATAACAACCAATGGTAAGAGTTTCCAGTGGGGAAATAATCAATAGAAATATTTTTATGAGATAAAATGAAATATTGAACAAGCACCAATTCTTGCATTGACTAATTTTTAGAAACCTTTTGAAATGGATATGGATACAAGTGGATATGCTATGGGAGTGTTTTGATGTAGGGAGGTAAGTTAGTATGCTATCATTCTGAAATTTTTCATGATGTAGTCTTGAACTACTCTACATATGACAAGGAACACTATGCCCTATTTCAATTTGTTAAGACATGTAATAACTATATAATGGGAAAGGACATAATAATTCAAACTCATCACCAAGCACTATAGTATTTGTAGGCTCAAAGTAAGCTTCAACAAACCAAACACTACAAGTGGATGAGATTTTTACAACTTTTACATCTGATTATTAAATATAAGAAGGGAAGAACAAATAAATTGGTAGATATGATTCCAAGGCCACCCACATCCAATATAATAGCTTTGATAACTCTTACACAAATGAATCCTTTCACCCACAATGCATACAAAGAGGAATACATAGAATATGAACTCTTTAAATAGGTGTTTCAATAGTTATAGGGCCCAATTCATGTAAAAGAAGGTGATGATAAGGTTCACTATTATGTCTAAGTTGGGTTTCTCTAAAATCTAGACTGATAATGCCAACAAACTCAATCTACCCCCATATGTGCGCATTTAATAAATAATTGTACTTCACAAATTAACAAAAACTATAACCTAGAAATGAGAAATGTGTCCCAAAATCCCATATGTTCTAGTAAAAAACACCAAAATCAACCCCTGAATCAAAATGTGGTGTTATTGGTAGCACCATTTTTTATCTAGGTGGATCTTGGTGGCCACCCACCTATTCCAACTGGCTCCTCTCGACAATTTTTCGTTCAGTGCGTTCTTTTGTAATTCTTTGTAATTGTGGGTTCTACACTTTAGGGGCTATATAAAGCCCTACACTTCTTCCAGGTGGAGATTAGTGGCCTCCCACCTAATTCAACTGGCCTATTTTGGATGTTTTCATGTCAGTACATCTTTCTGAACTTCCAAGGCCATTTTGGGGCCCTAAAAAATGTTTTTTTGGCTTGCCACAATCAAACAATAGATTGAGTCAGAGTTTGATGGCATAATGTGTAGTTCACAAAAATACCTTTCCAACAGGCTATCACACACCTAAAATGGAGGTCGTATACAAAAGTTACGACCTTGGGAAGTTGAGGTACCAACTTACCCATCAAGTCCCACATAACTTTTGTTGTTTCATCTCCTAGGGTTAGGTTTTTGGATGTCTAGGGTTTTTGCATTCATGAGTAATCTTAAAAAGGCATCTGGAGCCTCATTATAATCATTCTTCTCAGATGGATACACGTAGCAACCACATCTCTTCTCATAGATAGCTACCACCATTCGAGCAAGTTGTTTTCAGTTCTATAGTTTTACAGTTTCATCCTATTTTATTTATTCAATAGAAGTTATTGTTCACTAGATATCTATTGTTGTTCTTAATATCTCTGTGTTATTTTATCCAGTTTGTTATTATTTTTGTTCTGCTCATAAATCTGGATCACTTTTTGGGGGGATGGTTAAAATTATGACATGTTTGAAATCACAACCTTGAAAACAACAAAAAAAAACCTTAAAATTGAGCCTCAGATAAAAAAAATGATGTTATCGATAGCACCAAGTTTGTTTTGGATCTAGCATTACAAATTAATCGAAACCATGGCCTTAACAATTTTTTACCACAATGGAATCCTTTCACTATCTGGTGAGCTTGAATTTCACCAAAGAACTAATGGCCCCACACACTTCAACGTGAAGAATGGTTTGAATTTTTTTGTTATCGTCTAGTTATAGAAATTCCAATACTTTTTCTTTAGCTACTACAATTTCCTACTTTTTTCTACCTTTTGTCACAATTAGCATGCAAATGACACATGTGCCTTGTTGTAGAGTTAACTATGGACAAGCATTGTTTGGTTTCATATCTCAACTTCTTAAATGATGGAGTCTTCAAATGTATTTCTTCTATTAATATTTAAAGCCACTCCCTACAAATTTTAGTTAATGTCTATGTTCAGTTCCCTCAAATTAGAGTTTTAGATGCAATCGTGTTGGATCTCTTTGGAGCCCATTTAAGGATTTAAACAACTATGTTTGGTGTCAAAACTTTGTAAGCATATGTGGATCTTGTCATGTGTGGAATTTCAAGAAGATTATAAAGGGTCCAAAACCATAACATTAATTGGGGGATTGAGGCATGCAAAAACCACAACCCTAACTAAACAACTATTAAGTTATGTTAAATACTAGGCCACCAGGAAAGAAAGGGGTTCCATTCCTATTGTATTAAATATTGTTCCACATGATAGTAGAGCATTCAAAGTGGTATATTGAAGAAAAATAGAGGAAATAGAAGATCCTTTAATAGCCATATTTTCCATAGTGTCCATGGAAACTCCATAGTGAGTGCCCCTTTCTTTGTATTTTCATTTCATAACTAAGAAGAAAAGAGAAGAGCATAAGCCTCATATTCTACCTAGATTTTTCCCATATTAGGTTTTCCTGGGGTACATCTTGTGTTCATTGTGTGGATGGTGTGTATTTTCCCATCTCTTTCATTTTAGTTCAACTTATTTGACTAATTTCTATGTTAAACTCGTAATATTAAGTTTGTGATTTGCAGTAAAACACTACAAAGTAAAAGGTTGTAGAATATTATAAGATATGTTGTGATTATTTGTTCCAATGGTATATCCATGGTAATATATAGATCATATTGGTAGGAAAGAAGTTTTCTTTGTGGTTTTAGTAGGAAGTAGTATCTAGGAATTGGAATAAATTTTGAAAACCCTAACCATGGCATATGAGTATAGAAGCAATCCACATGATGAGTCAGAAGAGAAATTTTCGAAGATGGAAGCACAATTCATTGACATCTCTCCCAACATGGTCATTCTCATGGTAGCTCTATAGAAAAAGCGTGTATCTTTCAGTCATTTTGGTGGCTCTAACTCTAAATTTGGATCAGATGATAAATCTAGAGATAATGAAGACCTAGAAAAAGAGTTGGAAAAAGGGCTAGAGAAGGGGAGACCAAGTTTCAGTGCCATCACTTCTTCCCAATATTTTTTTAAAGTGGACATGAAACCCTACCAAGGTGATATTGATGTTGTTAAGCTAAATCAATTGTTACAAAAATGATATTCTTATTTTAGTTTTCATAACATAGTAGAAGAGAAAAAAATTCATTCTCCTGACTAAAGTCAGAAGGCCATGCCCAAACCAGGTGGGAATTTCACATAGGGACAGTTTGGATAGAAGGTGATATTATAAATCACAATTCTATATTATTAGGTATGAATAGGACCAGTTAATCCATTGGAATAACATCCAATAGAATCCATATAAAGTGTGCAAGTACATCATCAAATTCAAAAAATGGCCATGATGTTGGGTATATCTCTGAAGAATCGAGAGGTACTAATCAAATATTTAAGAAGCCTACACAATCATTTAAGGAGGAACGAAATTTATTTTAAACCTAGGACAGTGGATGAGTCATGTTTGCAAGAACAATATCTGGAGAATATGGGTAAGAAGAAAGGATAACCAAGTGGTTCTAAGTATAAATACCACTGAGATGCTTCTAAGGAGGGAAAGAAGAAGTGGAAAGTAAATGTTAAGAAGAAAACATCCACTGCAAATTAGTGCAAGGATAAAAAAAAACACTATACAAATTTTAATATCAATGTTCACATCGAATATAAGTGTTGGAAGCTACATTGAACATTGAATTCAAAGAAAAGCAGGAAGGATTTCAAGAAGAAGACTTGCTAGCCATGGATTCAAGCAACTAGGTAGAGAGTAATTGAGATGTAGATGAAAATATTGTCTTCACCATAATGAAAAAAGAGGTGAATTTGAGTAGCCTCCAACCTGAGGAAGAGAATGATATTACTAAACTTTCTCATACTAAATTCAAGTCAAGAAGACAAAGGTGGACGATTTGTTTGATTCTGGTTCACAGGCCAACCTCATAGTAGAATATCTAGTCTGCAAGTTTCGATAGGAAGTTCACGACCATCCTCACTCATATCCATTGGTATGGGTAAATAAGGATGAAAATCTCATGGTCACTAAGAAATGTAATATGAAATTCACTATAAATGAAAACTACATCAATACAAGTAAAAAACCTAATAGCAGAGGTTTTTACGAAACCCTCCCAAAAAATTTATCCCTTATATGTTTATAGCAAAGGTTTGTAGAAGAGGTAGGAGGGAAGAGGTTTTTACATAGTTTTTAACACCAATGTGTTGACACAAAAAAACATAATTGAATTATGCCTTCAAAGGATTGCAATTCACATATTGTATAAAGTTTATCTATTATACTATATAACTAGTAGGTGGGACCCCTTAAAGAGAAACATGTTAAGTTGACTCAACTCCTCTAAAATTTGCATCTCACAAATCAATTGACTGGATTGATGATTGTCTTTTTGTATTCTATGCATGAATAACTTCTTGACGAAAGTATACAATTTCCCCTATACTCCATTACACCGGGAAAAGAGGACGAAAATCCATTACATAAGTGTTATATTAATCACAATTACAATGCTCTGAACTTGTTGTTATAGGTTTGTGACATATTAAAAGGGATGGTTAAGTTTTTCTTATGCAAATTTTTCATATAGAAACATTGTTCATTATATAAAGGTTAATATCATACGATGTTGTTGTATGGATAAACTTGACTTGTGAAAAAGTTCGCATATGATAGCATTATTATATGACATAATGTTTGATTATGTGATTGGTATTGTTGGTAAATAAGAGGTGACATATTGTCATACCTTATGAATATGGTATAAATGTTGGTGATTGGGATATGTTATTATTGCAAGCTCGACAAATTTGAATGAATGGATACTATAGTAAAAAGTTTGAATTTCGAGTCTGAGATGGTGTTGAACATGTTCCACCGTGTAAAGTTTGATTGGATGATGGTTATCATGGAAGAGTTGGTAAGTTTTTTTGGTTCCGTCCATCCGTTGGTGGAAGTGACGTGAAGTAAATGAGAGTTGTTGCACTCCTATTGGTTTTCCCTCCTGAGGTATACCACCTTTTCACATTCTCAGTTGCTTGGAAATACTCTAATGTTGTTAGTCAAGGGTCTTGAGTTTTGAGTTTATGTTGGTGGTTGAATAACGATCCTTGGTTGTCCGTCTTGTGGTTATTTAAACAACTTCGACATGTATGATCACTTTGGACTCTTCTAGCATCAAACTCTGCTTCGATAATTTTGGATGTTGGCTCTATTCTATTTGCATGTTGTATGTGTTTTTTAAGTGTGACTATATCTTTTGTTTGGACATTTATAAGTTGGTGAATGACAGTGAATGGATGTGAAATCAATTTTTCATATGTATTTGATCAATATCAGATGAAATACTTTTGGGTTTTGAACACCAGTGGTATCTATGACCTAGTTTTGCATGGAAAACATATAAACACAAACAAATGTTTTTTTTAAATAAGGATTACAAATGAATTTAAAATGGAATCTCATCTACGAATTGCATTATTTCATGGATTGTAACCTAGTATCATTCTCTATGGTTTTTTGGTTATGGTCTTAAAACAAATAAAAGAAAACTCCAAGGTTTTCATTTTGATGGCTTCTATGTTTATTCCAAAACAAATTTTGAAGAGGGATTAGGGCACATTATGCTATAAAGATAGCCTAGCTTGAATATCACTTAAAACTCTATCATCCATACTTGTGTTGGACATATGGATAACTTTCAAGATTGCTTCAATTTGACTCACTTCTCGCTCATATGGGTTTTCATTTGCTTATTATCTTAGTATGGATTGAGTTGTGGTTCTAGTATTTTGAAAAGAGCACAAAATGTAGGGCTTGCATCCGCCCTTATGTCTCGACTTGATCTTTTTCACTAATTCAAGAATAGTTTGGGAATTTTTTTCTTTATGTTCAAAAGCATGGATTTGAAACCTTCTTGCCAGTTTCATTTTGGCCTGCTTATTGAAATTCAGTTATGCAAATAATTTCTTTATTTGCACATAAATGAGTTGGAAATTGGTATAAAAAATGGGTGATGATACTACAAGTCTGTGTCTAATCCATCACGATATTATTGGGCTCATATTGATTGGATTATGATTTTGGCATATTGATTATAATCTAGACAATCACAAATATTTGAATGGCATGGTATATATATAGCAATACATAAATGAAAATTGGTTCAAGAAAGTTTAATAGAACTTAAATTGATCAAAACCTTCATGTGCTTTGTTTGATTGGCATTGGATTGAATTCACTCTGTTGTTATGATGAATTTTATTGATGAAATATATTCGACAAACAAAATTTGAATTGATATATTTTTAAGTGTTTATATATGGCTTTTCTTATAGGAATTTTTTTGGGTGGAATTCTCTGTAACATTTGTTAATTTATTTTGATTAAACTCTAAGAAATCAAAAGGAAAATAAATATAGAGTTTCAGTTGAGGTCTTGAATTTTTCTCATTAGTTGATGATTGATGAAAACATAAGTTTTCTACAGAAAGATCATTCATCATTTTCATTTCCCATCCACAATTTCACTTTATGAAAATTATAAGGCCCCTCTTTTTTTTCCCAAAATCATTTTATTGTCCCCATTCTCTATTTTTAAAAATATGTGATTATGTGAAGGTTCCCTAACATTTGGAAATTTTGATAAAGGGTAGATTTCATATAAGAACTATGAACGATATTGGATGAAATATTCAATAAAATGAAGATGATGATATTATTAAGGTCAATTTTGTGCTTATGAATTGGTTTTGTTTTAAAAAAGTAACCATTGCTTCCCTCTCATGAATACCACTTTTCATTCATTATAAATCCAATAATATCCCATATGTCATTGACTTTCCTAGTTCTAAATAATGATAGTTGTGGACTAAAGTCGGCGAATAAATTATGATTGATACATGCAAAGTAATGGATTGATTGCATGCATGCTTGTGTGTGAACTGATAAGAGCCAGTGTTTTAAAATTATATTTAGGCAAAGTAATTTGATGGTTGATTAATATTTCTTGTTTCATATACTCATCTAAGTTTTTTTTTAGACAATGAGTTTCTTTAGCAAAGGAATCCATGACAAAGGTAGAGGCAGAGGCAGAAATAATTTTTGGTAGAGAGGTAACAGGAGACCTAGATTATGCATACATTTTGATGTTGATCCTCGAGAATTGAATCAACTATTTTAAGTTGGTTTCTTGAACTTAGTGGACCAAGGAGTGTTCCAACCACATCCTTGACCAGAAAGGCCTCCTTACCAATCTCTCCCAAGTCTTTATAATGTTCATGTTCCATCTCATGTATCCCTCCAACTAGAAGTTCCTATCAATGATGGTTGACACATAGTTTCATTGTCATTTCCACCCCCCCCTCTACTGAACCAACATGCTCAGTATATTTTCCACATTCCATCCCCTGTCCAATATTCACATGTAAGAAAGACACTGAAAATATCCATTCTTGAACTTAAATCAAGCAAAGACAAAAAAGAGGTCACTCATTCTAAGTCATATGATGATTCATTTCAGTCAATCGCTTCCCATGCTCTCCAATATGATAAAAAATCATGATACTTCAGTGAAATTCACCCTCAAGCATCCAATCAACCACACTCTGAGAAGTCCAACTCAACAAACAAAGCAGAAAAGGAAGCAAGCAATGAGAAGAAACATGTTGCTTCTCATAGTAAATACAATTTTTGATCATTTATATGGTGGATAGTATATTTATATTTTGATCTCCTATAGGCAGTATGGCACTATGTTCCCATTTTTTGATAGCATGACACTATGCCTTCATTTTTGGACAACTAGTTAATATTTTCTTTTTGCAGTGGAAAAAATAGTTTTTCATTTGATATATATACATATAATTTTGGGAGACACAAGGGGATATTCAAAGTGATTGTTTATGTGTATCTTTATGAGGTGGCATGATTTATTATTTAAGTAATTGTGGAGCAACAAGGAGGAAATCAAAACTTAAAATGATTAAAAGGAATTATGGGTCCCACCTATTAGTTATTATTTATTTACCCTTTATCTATTATTATGATTATTTAATATTTGTCCCTAACTAATACTAAGTCATTTGTGACTTAACTAAAGTTAGTTTGAAACTACCACAACTTGTTTTGAGAAACATAAAAGGATGATCAGAAGAAGGGAGAAATAGAGAGAATGAGGAAAGAAATTTATGATAAAGGTATGCTCTTATACTTGTGAGATTAATTACTTTCATGCATCCTGAGTTATCATAGAATATTAACCTTTTTTTATAGCAGGGTCTTATTGAATATAACAAGATTCAAGGATTGAGATACATAATTCAACAACTTATTCTAGAAAGTTTGATCATTTGATATTGGCAGTAAGTGCATTCTGATTTGTTTATGAATTAGTTTTCATTACTGATAGAGAACATTTTCCAGAGTTAGTAAATGATACTTTTTTCGCTAAGCTAACCCAAATTTCTAGTCTTAGTCTTCTCTTGTTTTCAAAGTCTTTTTGTATGGTACCCATCGAAGATATATAAATATGATCTTTGTTCTTACCCTTGCAGGGGTTTGAAAAGAAGGTTATGATTATAACTTGGAATGAAATCAATAAAATTGCTTGGTTGATTTTGATCTCACATGTGCATTCTCTGATATTACTTTCGGATTTGTTTTTCATTTGTTCTTTAATCCTCAAAACACAGTACATGTATTTTTACGTTTTTATTTACACAGTTTATTTACAAAAACAAGCATCGGTTCCTTGTACTTATTACTTGACAATCAATTGATAATTTTTTCTAAGGCTATAAACCCCAGGTGATAATCCCAACTATCTTACTCTAGCCAAGTAAGATTCGAAAATGTTGGAGTGAGGTCCTTCATAAATTTTCCTCAACATTTATTTGGCGACCATACTGGGGAGATTTTTTCCATATCTCTCTGGTTGTCGTATCTTTAATTATGTAATTAGTTTCTTTTTTAACTATTCTTATTTTGGATTTAATTGATTGTTTTCATGAATGTACCTATTACTAGACAACCCAATATTGGTGATGGTCTTGACGATCAAACTAGCATTTCCTTGACTTTCTTTAATACCATTTTAGAATCTGTTAGGAGTCATGCTTTCTAGTGGGGAAATCCTCCCTATGGATACACCATGGTTTACAATGTAGGAAGATCAATAGTCATTTAAAAGTCTCTTACTTCTCTAAATATCCCAAACATATCCCAGACTCATACAAGAAAAAAAATGAGAAGGATCGAGTAACTATACCTCTACTCCGCGTTCGATGATGATCCTCTCGCGCTTGATAACTTCACTGATTGCATGCCTCCTCCCAAGGTCAACTTGCATTCAAAGACAGACAAACAGAAAGCTACAAGCATGCAACATGTACAAACTAGGGTTAGATGTTAGAATAAAAAACATAAATCAAATGTAAACATTAAACACATCATGATTTGGGACAGGAAAAATACTTATTTTATTGATAATATGATTTGGGACAGGAAAAATACTTATTTTATTGATAATACAATGATCACTTACAACCAAAGCTAGCTACTGCTCCACGAACCTAGTCTAGGCTCCTCTTCACCAAGATCAAAGTGCACCTTTGTATGGCTTCTCCTCTCAACCTTCCTCTTGGGAAGTATGATGCATTTTTTATGGAGGAAGGAAGGCAAATTGGGGAATTCTGAGGCAATTCTCACAAAAGCATTGCAAATTCTTGGGGCAAGGAGGGGATGTGAAACGGGCAGAGTTTCATTGTTCTTATGTCTAGATGTGGAATGAGACCCCAACACCTCCTTTTATATGAAAAAAGG
This sequence comes from Picea mariana, assembly GCA_032191745.1. NCBI lineage: Eukaryota > Viridiplantae > Streptophyta > Pinopsida > Pinales > Pinaceae > Picea > Picea mariana. Next base: position 115,327 of record JASDQU010737018.1, on the reverse strand, counting down.
ATGGTTATTCAGTTGGGTGACGGGCTATAGGTGGTGGATTAGTTGGGAAACTACCCAATAGCCCGTAATCTCAACGAATTCCTTGGAACTATCATTTTTTGAAATTTTTGCAAGTATACGCAGGCTATAGTGGTGCAGCATGCTTACATACATGGGTTGTAGTGGTGAAGCAAGCGTATGTACGCAGGTAGTAGTGGAGCAGGGCATGCACATCTTCAAATTTTGGGTTTTTTAGAAGAGCAACTTAGTGATGGCTTGGTAAAAAAATGTAAGTAAGATGGTTAATGGGTGTTTTATATGCACTAGATTCCTCAATTAAATTGTCAACCTAGGGTAAGTAAACTTAGAGTTGTAGCACTATATGTGACAAGGCAGAAAATATAAAGGAAATATAATATAACTAAGGAGATGGTCTATCTGAGGGTTAATCTACCTACGAAAAGACTATCAATGAGAAAACCCTATCAAGGAACTTGAACTATTTACCCTAAGCAAATTTTAAACAATGGATCGATGGATTGTTCCTAAAGAAGAAAATGAAAACCCTACTTTGAACAAGTTAACCTATTTAATCTAATGAGAAAAAACAAGTCATCTATTCAATCTATTCAACTTAATGAGTAATAGCAACAACAAATTAATCTATTCAAATTAATGAGCAGCATCAAGTAAGCAAGTAAACAATCAAACAACTAACCTATTAAAACTTTTGCAGCAAGTAAACTAATCAAAACTACTCAACAAGTAACGAATCAAAACTATTCAACAAGTGAACTCTATTCTTAAGATAAAACTCATAATTACTTCTAATCTGCAAAGGAAAATCTTAACCTATTTAATAAAAAGCATCATGACAGTATTCAAAGATTAATCAACAACTATTCTTAATCTACAATAACAAGAAACTTCAAATATGATGATTATGTCTTCGATGTCTTATGACATCACAATGGCATCTAACAATTAGTGATATCTCAAGAGGAATAAATTCAATATTAACTTCTATGGAGAAATGAAAAGCATGAATCAAGCAATCTAATGAGAGCTTAGCCATCATAGAAGAAATATCAATTATCCTGAAAATCCATGAGATCTCTCAATTCAAATATCAATCATCAATAATTCAATAATAAGAAAACACTATTATACTTAATTCAAATGCACTCTTATGCTAACTTAAGCAAATTCACACGATTAGAAACTCGTAACTAAAAGTTTAACTCAAACTCAAAATTCTAATTAAATTTTCAATTTAAATCTATAACGGAAATTTCATAAATTAAACTAAGCTAATCCTATCATTAAAAACTCAGATTGCAAATTAAAATGCTTATAAAAATGTAATTCAAATTATACTTCTACCTTAACATACTACAACAAAATTGATAAGCAAACTAGATCTAGGAAAGCATGACTAAAACTAAAAATGAAATTAACAAAACTCGCAACTATTAATCCATCGAAACTTTGTCAAATAAACTTTGTACTCTGTTCTAGCTACTCTGTTTTAGACTACAAAAATTCCTTTAACATTTAACACACAACAAGGTTAGAATCTTGCAAGACATTTACTAACGATTAAAAAGACATGGCATATTAACAACTATCTCCTACATTCAACCTACAAAAAGGAAATTTAAACAATTAAATGATGAACAACAAACACACAAGATTTAAAATAACAAAAACACATATAACAGGAAATGAAGTAGATGAAAATTGCACAATTGAAATATGAAATCTATCTATCTAAGTATTCACCCAGAGAACTGGTGGTCCCCCCAGCAGGTCGTGGCTACTCCTCAACAACAAATCACGAGCTAAATCAACACAGTTTTGGCATTCAATTAAAAAACACAATCTAGCACAAGTTTGCGAAAATGTTTGAGTTACACAGAAAAATGATTCTACCAATTCTTAACACTTTGTCTGAACAATGTTGTGGTATTTATAATGATTACAATTTGAGAGGTCGACCACTGGAAGGGTCGACCTCCTCTAAAAATGGTAAATTCCATTAAATACACTATAATTGCCTTTGGCTTCTAGAAACTAAATGAGCCACTCAACGATCAGCATAACTTCTTAATTTGAGATGTCAAGAGCTCAGTAGTTGGAGGCCATGAGGGTGAACAAAACCCATGTCGCCTATTTTCCCAACACAGGCCACCAATACAACAACCACCAAGTCACCCACACTCCAAGTGTTGGATGCAGTGCCAAACACAGTGTCAGATGAAGTACCGGATCAAGTGTTGGATGGAGTGCCGAATGAGCTATTGGATGGAAAAATGCATTGCAAATTTGCCCTGTGACACACAGATCGTGCATTAGCTTCTCATAATCATTAAATCAAACTGAATTAAACTCAAAACCATCGAAAAACATCAATTGCACATACCTGGTATAAAGCTATGATGAATTGATATCAAAATCCTTCAAAAAATCTTCAAAATGGTTAAATACACATATAGTACTGGTACAAAAAGGATTTAATCATCATCATAAATTAACCAAATCACGATCCCAACATTACCCCCACACCTAAGATTTTGTAGGTCCCAATGCAAACAAAAATGAATTGCCCAATATGACTAGACTTGCAGAGTAGGGGGTGGATTAGATTTAGAAGCTTCTTTCCCTGAAGACTTTGTCTTGGACCTCTTGCGGTGTTTCAGTTGTGCATGGAGGCTATGATTGTTATTGGTCATTTGATCAACCAATCGTTGGAGGGAATTCACCTTTGCTTGTAGTATTGCATTGTCATGGTGGATATTTCTATCCATGGTCTTCCTCTCTTCCAATTGTTGCAACAGTTGAACATTTTCTTGTTGTAATTTTTCAATGGCTGGAGTATGATCAGATATCTTAGAGGAGCTCTTGGATCCCTTGAAGGATGTAGAGAGTCTATCATTTTTGGGATTTGGTGTAGGCATCTGTGAGGTAGGAGTAACAGGGGGTTTATGAGGGGAAATAGGTTCAAATTTTGTCTCTTTATCAGGATCCAATTCTCCTGCAGACACTTCCCTAAGTCTTTTGTGGGGGATTTCGAGATCGGAAGATACCAGGATAGGGTCCAAAGTGCTTGGGGGTTTTTCATAAGGCTTTCCTCTTGTATTTCGGGCACTTTTTCGAAAATATCCTCTTTTGAATCGATTAGCTCCTCTCCTATTTGTGGGGACTACATGGAAATCTTGTTGAGTTTCTTCTTGTAACTTTTTGGGTGCAGGATCAATAGATTTTGAGGGCATTGGGTAGTTATCAATAGGATTCTTAGTCTTCTTTCCTAATGAGGCTGCAAGGGTATCAAAAAGTTTCTTAGTATTTTATTCTGGTAAAGGGATAGCTTAAGTAGGAGGGTTTGTAGTCTTCGGAGAATGGGGTTTGGATGGAGTAATAGTCCTTAGATCAAGTGTTTTCTTGCTGGTCTTGATTGTAAGATGGGGAAAATTGATAAACGAACTCATCCCATGTCTTCCCCTATTTTTCCAACTCGGTTATAACAAGTAATTTGATGAGGTCGTGGTGGAATAGGTTGTTATGAGGATTGGCCACATTCTTTCGTACTTGGGAAGACATCTTCTCAAGAATTTTTAAGAAGTAAAAAGGGAAATTCAATGTCTTATTGAATTGGAAATGAGATAATAATCGAAAATGGAAGTCTTTAAAAACCAAATATCTACCTTCACAAGTGATAATTCTAGTGATGACTATCAGAGGATTAATTAGCTCATCCTTAATCCACTCCTTGGATTATCCCTTAGCTCTAGAGACATTCTGAAACTCATGTTTAAAGACCCTATTGTAGCTTGCCCATGGCAACTGGTGGTGTTTTAACCAGTGTTCTCCAATCCTTGGAAGCTTTTTGGTTGAGGCAATTGATTCCTTGGAGACCAAGAAGGTCATATATTCCATACGTGCCATCATTCCATCTAATCCGAGGGTGAATTGAAGAGAAACAACGCCATCGTGGCCCTGCAGATGTGCCAATAATGATCCCCACCTCGCACGAAGGAAGACCTCCCTACACTGTGAGATATCAAGGATATCAAAGAGGTTGACATAGGAGGATGGATCATATCATTTGGGCATGGTGACAATGTGGAGAATGAGTAGAGAGAGAAATTGGATAGAGGACGAGCGCAATCAGGCAAAGGGAGAGTGCAATTGAGCAGAGGATGAGCGCAATTAGGCAGAGGATGAGCACAATGCATGAATGAGATAAACATTTAAACTATCCCTCCAATTTTTAATGTGCCCAAGGTTGAGACAGTTGAATTCGTTGATGAATTCATCACATACGAGTTGCCATGTATGAGTGTGAGTGCGCCGATTTTGAATTCGAAGAGTATCTTTTGGAGGAAATCATAATGATGGAGTTAGATCAATGTCCAAGTCTTCGACTTGGACATTTGATCATAAAAATGTTTAAAAATTGTATCATTTAATTGTCAATTTCCATTTAACTAACTCATTATATAGCTGAATAACCAAATAAATTCAAACGATTCCTAGTTACCTGAAATCGTGGTCATTTATTATGTGTAGAACCTCATTTGATCCTTCCTATGGAGCGTCATTCAGTTGTCCATATGGCACCTCATATGGTCTTTCAAATGGCACTTCATAGGACATTCCATATGGTACTCCTATGTGAAATGAGATTTGTTCATCCTGTAATGGACGTTTTATCCATAACACTCAGTCTTAAACTCTTTTGACAGTCATAGTGAACAGGAGCAGAGACAAGATAAGAGTGTTTCATTAGTACTTGTTCGACCATCATTCTCACACATCATAATAATATGTTCCTCTATCTCTCATATTATAAGGCATGTAATCACAAATCTGTAATGAACAGTCTATAAATAAAAACCAGTTAAGTGGTTTGTCAAAGAAATATACAACAGGTTTATAACACACAATGAGCATTTCAATAAAATAAATGTTGATATAATAACCTGTATCCTGAAAATAATATACATAAATTTTTACAAATATTCCACTTATACTTCTCATGGATTATAGATAGGCAGTGTTTTCATTTGTCAACTCATGAAACCCCTCCCCCGCTCCTAAGTATTGTGACACCTCACAATCAAAACTATAGGAAACCAGTCAATTCTCCCAATAGCCAAAGATTTACAACTTGTTAAGTGTAGAGATAAATTTCGCATATCGGTCTGAGGAGACGGTTAAAATATGGCCCCACCTATAGGATAGAATATCCTACATATAGCTAAGAAGAGGTAGGCGAGAGAGTTTCGAGATAGTCTCAAAGTTAGTTCCCAATGGTAAATTTATGGAGTTCATTAACCTAATCTTAACCATACATACTTCATGTCAGCATTGTCTACAAGTAGTTTCGTACATCAGGAAAAGTTTAATATTTAGTAATTTATTATTTTTATTTTTTTCAGATTATCATCCTCACTAGGTAGAATTCCCCGCTTCCAACAAGCATGTTCAGTACTCCAGCATGTTTACCTAGTCATACCACAGGCTAGTACCCACTGCTAGCAAACTTGTTTAGTATCCAGGCAGGTTAGCCTCTATTGAAATAATGTAACTATGAAGAGCATTCTTATTATTATTTTTTTATTGGATTAAATCCCCATTGAGGATTAATCATGTCATTATTATTATTGGATTAAATCCCCATTGAGGATTAATCATGTCATTATTATTATTATTGTTATTGGATTAATCCCCATTGAGGATTAATCATGTCGGTAATTGTATAAGGACCAAATCCCCTTTTGTGGATTGGTCATCAGACAATGACAAAGGGAAGAATAAGAAGTCGGCCCCAACAATTATAATGGAAGAACCAAAATTAATTAAAGGTGGATTTACCCACCCATAGTGAGAGGTCAGCCCTGCCAGATGGTGACTCTTCACACGTGCCAGATTGATATAAATAAGAGGCTAGAGCCTCACTTCTTAGACACACTTCACTTTCTCATTTTCTTATGAGGCAAACTGCAATTGGAAGTTGGAGAGAGGAGAAGAAGAGTGGCGCATATCTTGGGGAGGGATTTCTGTATTGGTTTGAGTTATCTCTTGAACATTGTATAAGCCATTTNAGGGTTTCCCAGGATAAATGTTGTGTCTCTTGTGAATGTGTATTTCTCAGTGATCTTGTTCTTATTATGCTCTTATCTAATGAAATGCAAAGAACTATAATAATGACATAAACATTAACATCCTCTTACACCCTCAAAGACTGGCCCTCCATCTTTTAATATTTTAATATAAGATTTCTTTTTGCAAGAAGATGGGGGGACAACTCTGAAAAAAAACTTTTTTTTTTCTTTTCTTTTTTTTTAGATTGGGATGGTATTTATGTTAGAGGATGACTCTCCTTTATATATTCCTTATAGGTTGTCCTGATATAAGGGGTACTTAAGAAGATGTGGCCTATCTAAAGATATGATATAATAAAACATTTTTAGTGTGTAGTGGATGGTACAATTGGGAAAGAACAGAAATGTATCTTTAGGCTCAACTCACTTTCTTCTTCTTTTTTATGTTATTGTGATGTTTTCATGGCTAACCACTAATCAGACCTCCTTGTTACTCTTTAATAAAGATACTTTACTCACTTACTCAGAGTTCTTGGGAAAACTGTACGAGTAACCTCTAAGCTTGATGGTTAAGGTATCACTTCCTTATATCTAGTGGTGAAGGTTTTTAAAAGCAGGTGCTATTAAATATGCCTTGAGAAAAAAAAGAAGATGGAAATCTTTGCAAAAATGTGGCTAATTACATCAAATCATTATTCAATTGATGCTTAGCAGACAACAAGGTTCAAATATAGCAATATTTTGAAGAAAAGTCCTTCCTTTATATTTCCTTGAAACTGTCTACTCCTGGTGAAATAAAGACCTACAGAAATCTCTAGAATTGACTATCAACAAAATTCAAATTTATTTACATATGTATAGTCGAAAATTCAAAAACAAATATTCAAGAACAAGGGGGGAATTCCCCATCTACTAAGGCCAATGCTTTGTCAGTTGACATGACCTGCAGAAAATCTTCTTTGGAAATGGGTCTGTGATAAATTTTGAGTCGGTGTCCATTTACTACAAAGGAGACTTGTCCATTGTCAATTGTTTTGATTTTCACAACCCCATTGTCATACATGGTGACTACCTTGTAAGGACCCAACCATCGAGTGGTAAGTTTTCCTTTGAAGGTTTTAAATTGGGACTCAAACATCAAATCCCAATCACTAGGTTGGAAGTGTTTCTTATTAATAAACTTGTCATGCCACTTGCTCCTCTAGTTTTGGACTAATATTGTTCATTGGATAGCATCTTTCTTGATCTCATCAAACTTGTTTAATTGTACGGATCGTTGTTTTTTAGCCTCATCTAAGTTTAATCCCAATTCTATGGAAATACGAAATGTCCTTACTTGGAATTCTGTTGGTAGAAGTACTTGTTTCCCATACACTAGCTCATAAGGGGTATGCCCAGTGGCATTTCTCCAGGTGGTCCGATATGCCCACAAAGCCTTTGGAAGCCTATCATCCCAATATCGATAATGCAATTGAAAAGTCTTGGTTAAGATAACTTCCAATACTTTGTTTGTGGATTCTACCTTACCATTAGCTTATGGGTGGTATGGAGAAGAGTTGTAGTGCTTGATCCCATATTTCTCCATTAGTTCTCTCATTAGCTTGGAAGTGAATTGAGTGCTTTGGTCTGTAACAATTTCATGAGGAACACTAAAGCAAGTGAAGATGTCTTCATAAATGAATTCGACAATGGATTTTTCTGTAGCCCTAAATAGGGATTTTTCCTCTACCCACTTGGTGACATAATCTGTACGAACCAAAATATAATTTTTCTTATGAGACATGGGTGAAATCGGTCGTACAAATTCAAGGGCCCATTTATCGAATGGTTCTATCATAACTTGGGCACGCAAGGGAATTTATTTAGTTGACATTAGTCTTCCTATAATTTGAAAATGATCACAACTCCTCACATACTTGGCAGCATCCTTGAAAATTCTAGGCCAATAGTAACCTGAATGTAACACCTTATATGTCATATGTTTGTCAGAAAAATGGCCACCACATGGTCCATCATGACAACTTCATAGAATTTATGGTATCTCATATTCTCAGACACATCTACGAATAATCAAGTCTAGACCGGTATGAAAAATGGCATGACCAACCCGAGAGTAATTGGCACTTTGCGTAATAATTCTACGTTTTTCATGAGGTGACAAATGAGATGGTAACTTCCTAGTAGCTAAATAGTTTTCCATATACGCAAACCACGGGGTGTTTATAGAGAGGGAAAAAAGGTTCTCATATGGGAAACTATCATCAATGGGAATATCATCATCCTCATTTTCTATGCATGAAATGAAATCAACTACCAAAGTTTCCTTTCCAGATCGGTCAAGAAAAGTGATATTAAACTCTTGCAATAGTAGGATCCACCTAGTCACTCGGCCATTAGTAATGGGTTTATTCATGATAAATATAATGGCAGAGTGATATGTATGTACAAATAATTTGTAACCTATGATGTAGTGGTGAAACTTATTGATAGCGTGAACTACTGACAAGAATTCCTTTTCGGTAACTGTATATTTTAACTCGGCAGGGGACAAGTTCTTGCTCAAAAAATAAATGGCATAGGACTTATGGTCTTATTTCTTCCCTAATACTCCTCCTATTGTGGTGTCAGAGGCATCAGTGGATATGTGAAATGGGAGAGCCCAATTGGGTCCCCTAAGAACTGGTGCCATAGACAACTTAGCTTTTAGAATATCAAAGGTGGTTTGACACTGCTCAGTCCAAAGAAAATCAACATCCTTTATTAAAAATCCAAACATGGGTCCAACAATCTTTGTAAAATTTTCAATAAACCGTCGGTAGTATCCGGCATGTCCAAGAAATTTTCTCACCTCTTTCTGAGTCTTGGGGGATGGAAGTCTGGCAATGACCTCAATCTTATCAGGATCAACTTTAATCCCTTCAGATGAAACGTGATGTCCTAGAAACACTCCTTCAGTCAACAACATTTTACATTTTTCATGACTTAAAGACAGGTTCATTTCTTGGCATCTGATAAAAATAAATTATAAATTATCTAAGGCTTCTTGGTAAGTATTTCCATATACCGTTAATTCATCCATGTATACCTCCACAAAATCATGAATAAGATCAACAAATATCCCTAGTACTGCTCGTTGAAGTGGCAGGAGCATTACACAATCCAAATGGTAAGACCCTATAGGCATAGGTGCCCCAAGGACAAGTAAAGGTAGTCTTGTCTTGATCCTCGGGTGATATGACAATTTGATTGTACCTGCTATATCCATCTAAAAAGGAGAAATATTTCTTTCCAGACAGGGTATCCAAGACTTGGTCAATGAAAGGAAGAGGAAAATATTCCTTTAGAGTGGCCTTGTTATGCTCCCATAAATCAACACAAATTATCCATTTATTGGTCACTTTCTTTGGAACTAATACAAGCAGGGATACCCATTTACTGTCGAAGATGGGATAAATGAATCTGACATTTAATAACTTTTGGATCTCTTCTTTTACTATATCTTTGAGTGTTGGGTTCATCCTTCTCTGGGGTTGCCTAATAGGTGTTACTTCCCCCTAGGTATATATGTTATGAAAACATGTGTTAGGGTGTATACCTTTCATGTCAGTGTATTCCCAGGTGAATTCCCTTGATTGTTTTTTAAGGACACTTACTAACTGCTTTTGTTGGTTTGCATCTAGTATGGAATTTATATGTAGAAATTTTCCTAGACTAATTTTGTAGGGAATGGTATAAGATGTGGAAGACTCATCTATCTTGAAGATGAAATATGTCGAAGAAAAAATCGATGGGTCCAATTGTTCCTAAAATTATTCCCCAAACATGTACTCAAATTGGGGAAAATATTGTGGAAAATCAAAACACGTGAAGGCGGAAATAAACTAGTTTAGCACATTTTCCATTGTGTGCTCCTGAAGTGCCCAGGAATCATCACTTGGGAACACAGGTTCTTCCCAGTCCTCATTCTCGTATGGAAATTCAATCCCCCATATATTCTCCATGACAGGTATTGCTAGTGGATATATGGTGACCTTCTGGATAGAGAGTCCATTTGAGATGGTCATTTCTCCCTCTCTATAGCCAATAAATGCATTGGTTGTGGATAACCAAGGTCTTCCCAAAATAATGGGATGGCCTTTGGTATGATCCTTTGAGTGGATGACAAGAAAGTCTACTGGGTACTCCCATGAAGCTAAAGTAACTATGATATCATCCAATTCTTTTAGGTATAACCCTAGTCTTATCTGTTAATTCCAAAATGGTTGGGGTAGGTCTAAGAAGAGGTATTAACTATAATTCCTCCAAGGTAGTAACGATCATAACATTTATGGCTGCCCCTAGGTATATGAGAGTATTCCCAATGGAAAACTCATTAATGGTTATGGTCACTATAGGGTTTCCTGTGTTCCCATATTTTTCTATCTTAGGCTGCTCTGATATGTACTCAAAAAGTTCTCCTATCAAATGTACTGTTGGAGGATCCTTCAGCTTCTTCCTTGGCTTCTTAATACATAATTATTTGACCACCTTACTGTAGATTGAAATATCCTTAATGTCTTGTAGTAAGGTAATCTTGACACAAATATTCTCCAATTCATTTAAGATGTCAAATTCCAGTCGAGTGGTAGGTTTCTCGATTACTAATCTTTATGGATAAGGAGGGGCCTTCGTAATTTGTGAAGGTTCATTTTAGGGAAGCTTGGGTTCTTGTTCCTTAGGAATAATAACATATTCCCACCTAGTGTCATTCGTGGGTTGTTTGGGGGTTTCCTCTTCTTCTTCTTCCTGGATGACAACTGAAGGCCTCTGCATGTCCAGAACTTTTCGTGACCTTAGTTGAATCTCCTGTAATGAGACAGGAGAAATGAAATATGTCAGAAAGGCCTAGATATCAACATTGTGAAGAGGTTGAGTGGGCTTATTATTGGTATTGGGCACTGGTTGTGCTGATAATAATGTTGGTCTTGAGGAGCTCACATTTTGATATCGTTGTGGTTGTTGTGGAATAGGAGGTAAAGGTGGTGGAACAAAACCTAGCAGAAGTTGTGGGATGTTCGGTGGAAACCAAGGGTAAGGATGATTGGTCATAGGGACAGGTGGAGCTTGAGGGTTCCCTTGGTTATTCCCTCCTCTCCATCCTTGAATACAAGGATGGTGGTATTGTGTCAACTAGTTTTTCCAACTCGATGAGTTCCACTATTGTGGTTGTTGATAATAGGGTGGAACTTGAGGTTGTAGATACGGGTATGTAGGTTGATTCTTAGGCTACCATGGCCTCCTAGGTGCATAAGAGGACTCCCTAAGATCCCCACTTCTATATATGGATAACAAACTAGGCAATGATGGACATTTTTAAATTGAGTGGTCCTTCATGCAGAAGCCACAAACTGAAATGTTTTCTAATGGGAATTCCCTTGAGGAATGCTTCCTCCTGCATCTTAGGAAAAATATGCTCATTGTTGCATTTTCCTCCTCCTATTTCATTTTAATCTTTAGGGTGTCCAACTAAGAACCTATTGTGCTTAAGATAACTCTTTTGAAATTCTCTAAAAGGTTCCCTATCTCTACCCTTGTGATACCACCTGAACTAACTAGTTTTAAGTTTCTACTATAAGGATCCCAAATTCTCTTCCTTGTTTTAGCTCTACTCCTCGAGTAATTTTTACACATTTCACAGATTTTGAAAAATGGTTTATGGGAAATGTCACCTGATGCCATCAAGTTAAGTATCTCTAGGTATTCCTCTGAAATCCCTTTAAGGAAAATATCCCTAACTGCATCATTTGGAAGGTCATGGTATTTTTATTTCTATGAGATATAAGCAAACCGTTCCATATAATCCTCGATATTCTCATCCTCTAACCGTTGGATTTTGAAAATATCATTACAAGAATCCTTGGATTTGCAGTAATCTTGGTACTTCTTAAGAAATATATCTTTCATGTCTTCCTAAGACCTAATAATGGAGTCTTCCAACCCCATGAACCATCTTAGTGAAGAGTCCTTGAGGGTGGCATGAAAGAGTTTTAGTTTCTGGGCATATTGTAAGTAGTTGTAGCTCCTACACAAGATGTCGAACTCAAATAGGAAGGTATCCGGGTATTCACTGCTTTTACCGTAAAAGGTGGGATGTTCTGAGAGGGGAATTTTTTTCATATTGACATTTTGTGTGGTGTCCAAAATTGGAAACCCAAAGGTGGTTTTGGTTTGGTTTCCAGCTTCTTCTCCCTCTTCGTGTCTTACATTATTGTGATCCTCTTGATCATCCATACTAGTTTGGTTTCCAAAAAGAGACTACCTAGGTGGTTTTATCCTTGAAGAGAACAAAGTATTCCAAGGTTATTGTCTAATAAATGTATCCCTCTAATGAGAAGGTCTTCCGACTGCTTAGATGTTTGGGACTCTACTCGAGCTGGTTGAGATTATTGGTGCCAAAGTTTCTGTGTCAATTTGTGAAACAATTATATTGGTTGAACTACCAAAAAAAGTATTCACTTGTTTAGGGTCTATGATGTCTACAAAGTTAGGATCTCCTGATGTGACACAGCCCTCCTCAACCTATGGGTCAGAAGGTTACGTACACAAGATATTTTCCCTTACACTGGCCTGAAGCGCTTTCGGGAATGGCTCTTCTATTTCCCTTTCGGGAAATCTACACCCACAATCAACTTCAAGAATTTCCCCCTTGTACTTCGGGAGATCGGACTTTGCACTTTCACGAATCCGTTGGTCAAGTGCCTTGTCTCCAATCTCTGAAACCCAAAAACAATCAACGTTGACCCTTCCTCTTTCCTTTTGGACTTTTCCTTATCGTGATTTCGGCGGTCGCAGTGTCAAGAAACATGTTCCTGCGATTCCCAAAACCTGATTTTCTGAAATTCCGACGTGCTCACAAGGTTGACCTTTCAATGCCACTTTACTTCTATCGGGACTTTGGACTTGGCAATATTGTGAATCCTAATGCAAGGAATTCGGATCTTTACCCCACAAAAACCCAAAATGGTCAACGGAGTTTGAATCTGTGTCGATAGTGCGCCACCTGTCCGCTTCGCTGACTTCTCTGGCCCCACACCATTCTCTTAGCCTTCGGGACTTCGCGTTTCATGATATCGCGGTTCCCGTTGCAAAGTTTATAGAACTTTGACCTACGAAATCCCAATATAGAACCCACATGTGAATCCAATGGCCCTTGTGGCTTGGATCTACAGTCCTACTCCTTCTGATCTTAGAACCTCTGCACAACTAAGCAAAGTGTCTCTCTCCGCGGAACTCATCCTCTTGTGGTCTGATGCAGGAGCATCGCCATCACATCAAGCGAGCCAGCGCTGAAGCGGTGGACAGCTGGACAAGCAGCACAAATTTTGAAAATGCTTTGGGACTGTTGTGCAAATCTTAAATGAATCATTTAAGAAATGGCGCACTTGTATATTGTATTGGACCTTGAGCGGATGGCTCTTGTCCTTTAGTAGATAGTCGACATTTAACATAGTTAATGCTGGTAGATAAGAATTTAATTTTAGATTTGATAGATTTAGAGTCCAAGAGGGAAACGAATATAGACACTCTCATTGTGCATTGTAAAAAAAAAACCTGAGCATAGAGGAGAAGCAGAAGAGCAAGCAGAAAATTGTATGAAGAACACCCATGTACAGGCATTTGAATTAATAGAAGAAAGCTTCAATTCAAATTCATGGTTTGTGTTAAATCTCTGTGATTTGATGTTGATATGCTCATGAATGTTTATTTCCTGCTATACATTTTCTTTTAGTATGTTGTGTATGTGATTTCATGTATGAACGGAAGTCTGAAAGGGTGAAGGAATGAGTTTCAATTGTTTCTCTATTTGAGCCAAGAGATTCCTACAAGGAGTGCAGTTGAATTGTCCGCAAGGAATGCGTTGACAGAAGGGTTCAATTAGAGATAGATTTTGTTCTCAATTCCTCGAAGGTGCAGCTAGACACAGTGTCGTGCAAGGAGTGCGCAGGCCAAGGGAAAGCCTTAGGGTTGCAAACCTGAGTGAAGTGTTAAACAACTACTGTTGTAAGTGTGTGCAGAGTCAAGGGACTTCAACACTTAGGTGAGGTTGAAGAATTTCCGCAAGGAGTGCGAGCAAAGATTTTCTTTCAGATGACTGAAGTTGTGGAAAAGATTAGGAGGAGTAGGCCTTCAATTCAAGGAAGGAGTGCACAAGAGAAGTGGGGAAGTATTTTGTTCATTTCGTAGAAATCCATAAAGAAGAACGGACGGCTGAAATCCTCTGAAGAGATTTCACGAAGTTTCGAGGGTCGTTGGATCTTGCGGAGGTGCCAGGAGATTACGACGAGGACGTTTAAAGGGTTCCAAGCTCAGGAGGGGCAGAGTTGTCAATCCGAGTCACAAGGACTGTCGGATCTACACGTAGTATTGTGTATCGAGAATTCGCGAATCAAAGCCCTAAGTTGTTGCGACGAGAATTGCGATATCGTGAGACGTGATATCCTGACAAGATCCGAACCATTCATAGTTGAGTACGCGTGTCAGGGGATCCAAAAGAGTCGGGGTTCGGCATATCGGAGGTTTTGAAGACGGGGTACACAGGCATTGTGGAATCATGATCCATGAAATCCCGATGGAAGAGTTGTGTGGGCCACAGTTGGAGCCAGTGGAGGATAGGTGGCACAATTTCGGGTATCGGGAAAAGGTAATACCCGAAACCTTTGGCATCAGGATTTGTGATCCCGCGAAGTCCGAATCCCCGATAGTTAGGGACAGAAGGTGGAAAGGGTCAACCCACACGTGCATCAGAGGATCGACACATCGGGGTTCGTGGTTTGGAAATTCTATCCGTTGATGTAGCGAGTAGAGATTTCTCGATAAGGAGAACTCTGATAAAGAGAGAAAAGGTCAGCATTGACTCACATCATATTTCGGGGAATCGTGAGGCACGAAACACACAACCACAGAATTCGCGACCTCGCGAATTCCGATTTCCCGATCATTAAGGGAGATTAGTTGTAGAGTTGTTGTGGGTAAGGAAAATTCCCGATAGGGATTTAGAATAACCTTGGTGTTCTTCGGGCTGAGGAGAAGAGGATCCTATGAGTGGACGTGCTCCGAGGAGTGCGGATGTTGTCAATTGCTATCAGAGCTCGAGGAAGACTCTTTTTTTTGTAGTAGAGAGAGAGAGAATTCACCATGCCACCTAGAAGAGAGAGACAATCACCCGATCCAAAGGATAGGGAGGTGAGGAGAAGAGGCAGGCCGGTAGGAAATCCAAAAATGGAGAGACAGATGTGTGATCTTCGAGCAAGACTCGAGGAGATGGAGACAACGCAAAGACACACATCTAGTGCAGGGGATCTGAGTGATTCCGAGAATGAAGTCAAGGTTGAATGTGAAGAAGAAGTTGCAGCTGAGGATGCAGCGAATGAACATATAATCAAAGCTATTACACGGATGGGTGCGAAGGCAAGAATGGACATTCCAGTTTACGAGGGAAATCTGGATGCAGAAGAGCTTCTGGATTGGATCCGAGCTCTTGACACCTACTTCGATTATGAAGACATTGAAGAGGATAAGAAGGTCAGACATTTTGTCACACGTTTGAAAGGGCATGCAGCATTGTGGTGGGACGAGCTACAAGCTGACAAACGCTGCAAAGGCAAGCAGAAGATCAAAAGTTGGGATCGAATGATTGCAAAGATGAAGGCAAAGTTCATCCCAAGAGACTATCAAATTACTCTGTTCAGGAGGATGCAGAACCTGAGACAGAAGCTAATGATAGTGAAAGAATACACTGAGGAATTCTATCGACTGAACATCAGAGCAGGTCATCGGGAGAGTGATGATGAGAAGGTTGCTAGATATCTGAATGGTCTAAGATACAAAATTCAGGATGAATTGAGTATGGTGACCATCCGAACTGTGGAGGATGCCTATCAGATGGCTTTGAAAGCGGAAGAGAAGTTGAGCCGTAAGCAAGATCAGCGAGGGCGAGGCAGGAGTCAACCCAAAGGCAAGTTAGTTGCCTAGGACAAGTACCAGAAGCCCAAGGAGGAATGGAAGAAACCTCAGGGTAAGATTGAGAGAGGTGGGACCTCACAGAGAGGGCCATATGTCGAACAGAGAGGGCATCATAATGAGCAGAGAGGAAATTATGCTAATGCAAACACTTTTCCTCGTACCAGTGGTAGAGGAAGAGGAAGAGGTGGTGATCTGGATTTATGTAGGAACACAATGAAATACAAAAATACACATAAACATAGAGATGCAGCGGAAATAAGACTTCATTTCATTAATAACAAATGACTAAAATATGCTTACAGACAGAATGGAAATAAACTAGCTAGGGCGCTGGTAGCTTATCTCTGAGAAGAGATGTGGCTGCTACTCGCATCCGTGAGAAGATGATTACAATGAGGCTCTAGAGGCATTTTTACAATAGACAAGAATGCCAAAAGTCATAGACATCCAAAAACCTAACTCTAGGAGATGAAGTGCCAAAAGTCATGTGGGCCCCATTTGGGTAAGTTAGTACATCAACTTCCTGGGGTTGTAACTTTTGCATATGATCTCCGTTTTATGCGTGTGATAGCTCATTAGAAAGGTGTCGTCGAGGAGATTCATTTTGGGGGCTCAATTATTCCTTTAGGTATCATTGAGAACCTATACCTCAAAAAACCTTCATTTAGGCCCTCAAAATGGCCCCAGAAGTTAAAACCTCCTAAAAATAGTAAATTGCCAAAATTGCCAGAAAAAATGTTTTGAGCTAGTCGGAAAAGGTGGGTGGCCACCGATATCCATCTGGATCAATGTGGATATTGGTGGCCACCCACCTTTTTCGACTGGATCAGGTGGTGTCATCACATGTTTCACATGTGGGAAAAATGGGCACAGGTCGTTCGAGTGTCCAGAGAAAAAGAAAGACATCAGAGAAGCTCACATCATCGAAGCACAGAAGCGGGATGTTGAGGCCAAAGACATAGAAAGTAGAAGGTCACTGATGATGCGTAAAGTTCTCTTAACACCCGGGAAGGAGGTGGAGGACTTAGCTCAAAGGACCATACTTTTCAGAACAGCTTGCAAGACCAAGAATAGGGTATGCAAGGTTATCGTTGATAGCGGTAGCACAGATAACCTTGTTTCAACCGAGATGGTGGAAAATCTGGATCTGGAGACAACTAATCACCCGAGTCCATACAAAGTTTCATGGCTACAAAAGGGACATCAGGTAAGTGTCACTAAACAATGCTTGGTTGGATTCAAGATAGGGGAGTATAATGATAAAGTACTCTGTGATGTCATTTCCATGGATGTTCGCCACTTATTACTGGGTAGACCATGGCAATATGATAGAAATGTGGTTCATGATGGGAGGATGAACACATATACCCTGGAGAAAAATGGGAGGACACACAGGTTGCTTCCGATAAAGGATAAGGAGGTGAAACCGGAAGTAAGCAACACTGTACTTCTCATGAGTGGGAAGGAACTTCTTACGGAGGTGAAGAAGAAAGAAAATCCACAATTCTTTGTGGTCAAAAATCCGAGGATCGTTCTGACTAGCACAAGAGTGGATGATTTACCAGATGAGATTCAGGAACTACTGGAAGAGTTCGCTGACATCGTGGTAGACGAATTACCTCGTTCGTTGCCACCGATGAGGAGTGTAAGTCACCATATTGATCTCATACCAGGAGCTAGTTTTCCAAACAAATCTACGTACAGATTGACGCCATAGGAAAATGAAGAGTTCAAGAGGCAGGTCCAGGAGTTGTTGGACAAAGGATTGGTCAGGGAAAGCTTGAGTCCGTGTGTTGTTCCGATAGTACTCAGTCCAAAGAAGGATGGAGGCTGGAGAATGTGTACCGACTCGAGGGCGATCAATAAGATAACCATCAAATACAAATTTCCATTGACAAGAATGGATGATTTAATGGATTGCCTGAGTGGGGAAAAGTATTTTTCAAAGATTGATTTGAAAAGCGGGTATCATCAGATTCGCATGAGAGAAGGCGATGAGTGGAAGACAACCTTCAAAACCAATGAAGGTTTGTATGAATGGCTATTCATGTTGTTTGGCTTGACAAATGCGCCGAGTACATTTATGAGATTGATGAATGAAGTCCTGAGGGAATTCATCGGGAAATTTGTCGTCGTATATCTGGATGACATACTGATTTTCAGTAAGACGAAGGCTGAACATCTGAAGCATTTGGCCATTGTGATGAGGAAGCTACAGCAGGAGAAGCTGTTGATTAACATGAGAAAATCTTCATTTATGAAGACAGAACTCATTTATTTGGGTTTTGTTATTTTGGCAAATGAGTTAAGTATGGATCCAAATAAGGTGGAAGTGATCAAGAATTGGCCACCACCGAGGAATGTATTTGAGGTGAGAATTTTTCATGGTTTGGCTAGTTTCAACCAAAAATTCATCAGGAATTTAAGTGGGATTAGTGCGTCGATGATGGTTACAGTGAAGAAGCGACATAAGTCTTTTCACTGGACAACAAAGGCTGAGAAAAGCTTCAATCTGTTGAAGTGGAAGATCACGGAACAACCAGTGTTGGTGTTGCCGTATTTCCTGAAGACATTTCAAGTGAAATGTGATGCAAGCGGGTTTGCTATAGGAGCGGTCTTGAGTCAGGAGGACAGACCAGTTGCATATTTTAGTGAGAAGCTGGATGAGGCGAAACTAAAGTACTCCACGTATGATAAGGAATTTTATGCCATCATTCAGGCATTAAAGAAGTGGAGGCATTACTTTATCCCGAAAGAATTTGTTTTGTATAGTGATAATCATGCATTACAGTTTGTGACTCAATAGGAGAGGTTGAATCAGAAACATGCAAAATGGGTAGAGTATATGCAGAATTTCACATTCGTGATTAAGCATATTTCGGGTACTGCTAACAAAGTGGCTGATGCTTTGAGCAGGAAGTGTTTGTTGCTACAGGAATTCTGAGTCTAAACATTGGGTTTTGAAAATCTCAGGGACATGTATGCAGGAGATGAAGATTTTGGAGAGGCGTATGAAGCAGCTGAGAATATAGTTCTCAGAGATAGAAGCCCGTGGATAGATTATATGATCCAGGAGGGATTGTTGTTCAGAGGCAATTAGTTGTGCATTCCAGATTGCTCCATGAGGGAGAACCTATTGAAGGAAAAACACAGTGGTGGATTAGCAGGACATTTTGGTCACGACAAGACATTTGTGAAGCTGAGCGAGTCTTAATTTTGGCCAGGGATGCGGTCAGAAGTCAAGAGATTTTTTGACAGATGTAGAGTTTGCCAGCATTCAAAGGGAAAGAATCAAAATGCGGGATTTTATCAGCCATTGCCCATACCAAAGAGGCCATGGGAGGCAATAAGCATGGATTTTGTATTAGGATTGCCAAAGACACAAAGAGGTGTTGATTCAATCTTTGTAGTAGTGGACAGGTTTTCCAAGATGGCACATTTTATCCCATGCCAGAAGACCAGCGATGTGACTCACATCGCAAATTTGTTTTTCAAAGAGATCGTTCGACTTCATGGATTGCCGAAAATGTAGTTTCGGATAGAGATACAAAGCTCATAGGACACTTCTGGAGGACGCTATGGAAGAAGTTGAGGACTAACTTGATGTTTAGTTCTTCTTATCATCCTCAGATGGATGGACAAACGAAAGTGGTGAACAGGAGTCTGGAAGACTTGCTGAGGAGCTTAGTGGCAGAGCACCATAGCAGCTGGGATAGCATATTACCACAGGCAGAGTTTGCATACAATGGCTCAGTGAACAAGAGCACAGGCAGCAGTCCATTTCAGATTGTGTATGGGATGCAGCCGAGAGGACTCTCTGAATTGAGGGATTCAGAATAGACTACTACTAGCAGTGCTAGTGCAGAAGATTTCACTGAGGCGATGAAGGAACTTCACAGCAGGGTGAAGGAGCGACTGTTGAAATCAAGCCAGGAGTACAAGCGTAGAGCAGATCAGCATCGGAGACAACTTCAGTTTGAAGTTGGTGATCTAGTTCTGGCACATTTGAGGAAGGAAAGGTTCCCAAGGGGAACATACAATAGGTTGAAAATGAAGAAAACCGGGCCATGCAAGGTCTTGAGAAAATTCGGAGAGAATGCTTATGAGATCGAGTTGCCGGATGGCATCGAGATATCTTCGATATTCAATGTCGCCAATTTATACCCGTACAGGGCTGGAGAAGTAGAGACTGGAACTGAGCAGCCAGTGATCGAGTGGATGAAACAATTTCCAGTTACAGAGAAGCCACAGATGGAATGCATACTTGACAAGAGAGTGAGTAAGAGGACCAGGAGGAAGCAATACTATGAGTACCTGGTCAAGTGGAAGAACCACCCAGTGGAAGATGCCAGCTGGGAGAATGAAGCAGAGATACAGAAGCATGGATATACTGTTCAAGAGCTCATGAACAGGAGCCCATGAAAGTTTTCAAGCCGAGGAGTATGATGCAGGAGCATCGCCATCACATCAAGCGAGCCAACGCTGAAGCGGTGGACAGCTGGACAAGCAACACAAATTTTGAAAATACTTTGGGACTGTTGCGCAAATCTTAAATGAATCATTTTATAAATGGCGCACTTGTATATTGTATTGGACCTTGAGTGGATGGCTCTCATCCTTTAGTAGATAGTCATCATTTAACATAGTTAATGCTGGTAGATAGGAATTTAATTTTAGATTTGATAGCTTTAGAGTCCAAGAGGGAAATGGATATAGACACCCTCATTGTGCATTGTAAAAAAAACCCCTGAGCATAGAGGAGAAGCAGAGGAGCAAGCAGAAAATTGTATGAAGAACACCCATGTATAGGCATTTGAATTAATAGAAGAAAGCTTCAATTCAAATTCATGTGTGTTAAATCTCTGTGCTTTGATGTTGATATGCTCATGAATGTTTATTTCCTGCTATACATTTTCTTTTAGTATGTTGTGTATGTGATTTCATGTATGAACGGAAGTCTGAAAGGGTGAAGGAATGAGTTTCAATTGTTTCTCTATTTGAGCCAAGAGATTCCTGCAAGGAGTGCAGTTGAATTGTCCGCAAGGAGTGCGTTGACAGAAGGGTTCAATTAGAGATAGCTTTTGTTCTCAATTCCTCGAAGGTGCAGCTAGACACAGTGTCGTGCAAGGAGTGGGCAGGCCAAGGGAAAGACTCAGGGTTGCGAACCTGAGTGAAGTGTTAAACAACTGTTGTTGTAAGTGTGTGCAGAGTCAAGGGACTTCAACACTTAGGCGAGGTTGAAGAATTGCCGCAAGGAGTGCGAGCAAAGAGTTTCTTTCAGAGGACTGAAGTTATGGAAAATCTCAAGAGGAGTAGGCCTTCAATTCAAGGAAGGAGTGCACAAGAGAAGTGGGGAAGTATTTTGTTCATTTCGCAGAAATCCATAAAGAAGAATGGACGGTCAAAATCCTCTAAAGAGATTTTGCGAAGTTCCGAGAGTTGTTGGATCTTGCGGAGGTGCCAGGAGATTACAGCGAGGACATTTAAAGGGTTCCAAGATCAAGAGGGGTATAACCGTCGATCCGAGTCACAAGGACTATCAGATCTACACATAGTATCGTGTATCGGGAATTCATGAATCAAAGCCCCAAGTTGTTGCGATGAGAATTGTGATATCATGAGACGTGATATCCCGACAAGATCTGAACCATTCATAGTTGAGGACTCATGTCAGGAGATCCGAAAGAGTCGGGGTTCGTCATATCGGAGGTTTTGAAGATGGGGTACACAGGCATTGTGGAATCGGGATCCGTGAAATCCCAATGAAAGAGTTGTGTGGGCCACAGTCGAAGCCAGTGGAGGACAGGTGGCACAATTTCGGGTATCGAGAAAAGGTAAGACCCGAAACCTTTCGTATCAGGATTAGCGATCCCGTGAACTCCGAATCCCCGATAGTCAGGGACAAAAGGTGGAAAGGGTCAACCCACACGTGCGTCAGAGGGTTGGCACATCGGGGTTCAGGGTTTGGAAATTCTATCCATTGATGTCGCAAGTAGCGATTTCCCGATAAGGAGAACTCCGATAAAGAGAGAAAAGGTTAGCATTGACTCACATCGGATTTTGGGGAATCGTGAGGCATGAAATAAGCAACCAAAGAATTCGTGACCTCGTGAATTTTGATTTCCCGATCATTAAGGGAGATTAGTTGAAGAGTTGTTGTGGGTAAGGAAAATTTCTGATAGGGAATTAGAAGAACTTTGGCATTCTTCAGGTCGAGGAGAACAGGATCCTGTGAGCAGATGTGCTTCGAGGAGTGCGGTTGTCGTCATGGTCCCTCATCACTATGACTTCCTTCGACTCCTTCGAGAGGTCTAATTCCTTCTAAGATCTCCCCAACTTTTAATCTTTCAAAAAACTCTTGCACGCACTCCTTGCGGCAGACTTTCAAACACTTCCAAGTGTTGAAATCCTTCAACTTTGCACCCACCTGTAGCAGCAGTCTCTCAATGCTTCACTCAGATTCAAAACTATGAGACTTTACTTGGCCTACGTACTCCTTGCACGGCTCTTGTGCCTGGCTGCACCTCTGGTGTGAATGAGAACAAAAGCTAACTCTCTTGAGCTTTCAAAGACAAACCTCTGAACACCTTGTCGACGCACTTCTTGCGGACAATTCAACTGCACTCCTTGTAGGAACTCTTGCTCAGATAGAGAAACAATTGAAACTCATTCCTTTTCCCTTTCCTCTCAGATTTCAAACATTCAACAAGAAATCATTCATACATAGCCTAAAAGCAATTGCATGACAGAAAGAGTAAAACATTCATGAGCATAACATTCAAATATGTATACACAGAGAATATATGAACACCATGAGTCTGAATCACAGCTTTCTTGTATTAATTCAGAACTTTTGTACATGGAGTCTGCTACATAGCTCTCTCTGCTTCTCCTCTATGCTCTCCAGAATAATCTCATCTTCTAATGTTACAATACACAAATGAGGGTGTCTATATCATGTTTCCCTCTTGCGCTCTAAAACTGTCTAATCTAACATTCAATTCTATCTACTTGCATTAACTAATATAAATTCCTTCTACCTACTAAGGATGAGAGAGGATCGCTCAAGGTCTGATTACATTATACAAGTGCACCTCCACTTGATGTTTCATTAATGGTTCAAGATATTTCAAAATTTGTGATGGGCGCTTGTCCAGCTGTCTTTTGCCTCTGCGTTGGCTCGCTTGAGATGCTACTGCATCATACTCCTTGGCTTGAAAATTTTCATGGGATCCTATCCATGAGCTCACGTACAGTGTGTCCATGCTTCTGTATCTCCGCCTCATTCTCCCAGCTGGCATCTTCAACTGGATGGCCCTTCCATTTGACCAAATACTCAATATATTTATTTCGCCTGGTCTTCTTACTCACTCTTTTGTCTAGTATGCATTCCATTTGTGGCTTATCTACAACTAGCATCTGCTTTTTCCACTGGATCACTGGCTTCTCATTTCCTGTCCCTACTTCCTCAGCCTTATATGGGTACAAATCTGAGATATTGAATATCGGAGAAATTCTGATCCCATCGGGTAATTCAATCTCGTATGCATTCGCCCCAAATTTCTTCAAGACCTTACATGGTCTGCTTTTCTTCATCTTTAGCTTATTATATGTTCCTCTCAGGAACCTTTCCTTTCTCAAATGTGCCAAAATTAAATCACCAAACTCAAATTGAAGTTGTCTCTTGTGTTGATCTTCTCTGCGCTTATATTCCTAGCTTGAATTCTGCAATCGCTCCTTCACCTGGCTGTGAAGTTCCTTCATCGCCTCTGCGAAATTTTCTGCACTAGCGCTCCTAGTTGCATCTTGTTCTGAATCCCTTAACTCAAAAATTCCTCTCAACTGCATGCCATAGACAATCTGAAATGGACTCTTCCCTGTGCTTTTGTTAGCTGATTCATTATAAGAAAATTCCTCCTATGGTAATATGTTGTCCCACTGGTTGTGGTGTTCTATCACCAGGCTTCTCAGCAAGTCTCCCAGACTTTTGTTTACCAACTCTTTCTGTCCATACATCTAAGGATGATAAGCTGAACTAAATGACAAGTTAGTTCCCAGCTTCTTCCATAAGGTCCTCCAAAAGTGTCCTATGAACTTGGTGTCTCGATCCGAAACTATGCTCCTTGGCAAGCCATGAAGTCGAATGACTTCTTTTAAAAATAGGTTCGCAATGTGAGTTGTGTCACTGGTCTTCTAACATGGAATGAAGTGTGCCATCTTGGAAAATCTATCCACCACCACAAAGATTGAGTCAAAACCTCTTTGTGTTCTTGGCAACCCCAATATGAAATCCATGTTGATTACATCCCATGGCCTCTCAGGCATGGGAAATGGTTGATAAAACCCTGCATTCTGTCTCCTTCCCTCCGAATGCTGGCAAATTCTACATCTGTCCATGAATATTTTGACATATGCTCACATTCCCAGCCAAAAATATGACTCATTCAATTTTTCGAATGTCTTGTCGTGACCAAAGTGTCTTGCCAATCCTCCACTGTGTTTCTCCTTCAACAAATTCTCCCTCATGGAGCATTTCGAAATACACAGTTGATTACCTCTAAATAGTAACCCTTCCTGGATCATGTATTCTATCCATTAGCTTCTGTCTCTGAGAATTGGATTCTCAGCTGCTTCATATGCCTTCTTAAAATCTGGATCATCTCTGCACATCTCCTTGAGGTCATCAAAACCCAACGTTTTGACTTTGAACTCCTACAATAGCAAACACTTCCTACTCAAAGCATCATCAACTTTGTTAGCAGTACCACAAATATGTTTAATCACAAAAGTGAAATTTTGCATGTACTTGACCCATTTAACATGTCTCTGATTCAACTTTTCCTGTCGAGTCACAAACTACAATGCATGATTGTCACTATACAAGACAAGCTCTTTCGGGATCAAGTAATGTCTCCATTTCTTCAATGCCTGGATAATAGCATAAAAATACTTATCATAAGTGGAGTATTTCACTTTCACTTCATTCAGCTTCTCACTGAAGTATGCTATTGGCCTGTCTTCCTGACTCAAGACTGCCCCTATTGAAAATCCACTTGCATTGCATTTCACTTGAAATGTCTTTTGGAAGTCCAGCAACACCAAAATTGGTTGTTCCGTAATCTCCCTCTTCAATAGATTAAAACTCTTCTCAACCTCTTATGTCTAGTGAAAAGACTTGTGTCTCTTCTTCACTATGTCCATCATCGATGCACTAATTCCACTGAAATTTTTGATGAAATTTCGGTAGAAACTAGCCAATCCGTGAAAACTTCTCACCTCAAAGATGTTCTTCGGTGATGGCCAATTTTTGATTACCTCCACCTTATCTGGATCCATCCTCAACTCATCTGTAGAAATAACAAATCCCAAGTAAATGAGCTCTGTCTTCATGAATGAGGACTTCTTCATGTTTATCAATAGCTTCTCCTGTTGTAACCTCTGCATCACTGTAGCCAAATGCTTTAGATGCTCGGCCACTGTTTTACTGAAAACCAGTATGTCATCTAAATACACAATGACAAATTTTCCGATGAACTCCCTCAGGACTTCTTTCATCAACCTCATGAAGGTACTCAGTGTGTTTGTTA
Organism: Picea mariana; assembly: GCA_032191745.1. Lineage (NCBI taxonomy): Eukaryota > Viridiplantae > Streptophyta > Pinopsida > Pinales > Pinaceae > Picea > Picea mariana. The sequence goes on along the minus strand of JASDQU010737018.1, from coordinate 89,652 downwards.
AGCCAAATGGCATAACAAGCCATTCATACAACCCTTCATTTGTTTTGAATGTTTTCTTCCACTCATCACCTTCTCTCATGCGGATTTGATGATAACCTCTTTTCAAATAAATCTTTGAAAAGAATTTTGCTCCACTCAAGCAATCCATCAGATCATCCATTCTTGGTAATGGAAATATGTACATGATGGTTATCTTGTTAATCTCCCTTGAGTCAGTACACATCCTCTAGCCTCTGTCTTTCTTCAGACTGAGTAATGTCGAAACAACACATAGACTCAAGCTTTCCCTAACCAATCCTTTATCCAACAACTCCTGGACTTGTCTTTTGACCTCTTCATTCTCTTGCTGCGTCAATCTATACGCGGATTTGTGTGGCAAACTAGCTCCTGGTATGAAATCAATATGATGACTCACACTTCTGATCGGTGGCAATGAACGAGGTAGTTCGTCCACTACTATGTCAGCGAACTCTTCTAGCAATTCCTGAACCTCTTCTGGTAAATCATCCACTCTTGTGTTGGTCAAAACAATCTTCGGTTTCCTGACCACAATAAACTGTGGATCCGCCTTCTTCTTAACCTCTGTAAGAAGTTCCTTCCCACTCATGAGAAGTACAGTGTTGCTTACTTCTGGTTTCACCTCCTTATCTTTGATTGGAAGAAACATGTGAGTTCTCCCATTCTTCTCTAGGGTGTATGTGTTCATTCTCCCATCATGAATCACATTTTTGTCATATTGCCATGGTCTACCCAACAATAGATGACAAACATCCATAGGAATAACATCACAGAATATCTTATCATTATATCCTCCTATCTTGAATTCAACTAAGCATTGTTTAGTGACAGTTACCTGATGTCCTTTTTGTAGCCATGAAACTATGTATGGGCTTGGATGATCAATCATCTCCAACTCCAGCTTTTCTACCATCTCTGTAGAAACAAGATTATCTGTGCTACCACTGTCCACAATGACCTTGCATACCCTATCCTTGGTTTTGCAAGCAGTCCTGAAAAGTCTGGTTCTTTGGACTAAACTCTCCACCTCCTTCTCTGGTGTCAAAAGAACTTTTCGCATCATCAACAATCTTTCGCCTTCAACGTCTTCTGCCTCAACATATCACCTCTGTGCCTCGGCGATGTGAGTTTCTCCTCCTTCTCTCTTTTTATCTGGACACTCGTAATACTTATGCCCATTCTTTCCACACGTGAAGCAGGTTATTACTCCACCTCTTCCTCTTCCTCTACCTCTGGTATGAGGAAAAGTATTATTATCAACATAATCTTCTCTCTATTCAGTATGTTGCCCTCGTTGTTTGACATATTGCCCTTTCTGTGAGGTTCCACCTCTCTCAGTTTGAGTCTGAGGTTTCTTCCAGCCCTCCTTGGGTTTTTGGTTCTTACCCTGGGAAACTGATTTGCCTCTGGGTTGACTTCTGCCTCGGCCTCTTTGACCTTGCTTTTGGCTCAGCTTCTCTTCATCTTTTAGAGCCATCTGATAAGAATCTTCCACTGTTCGGATGGTTACCATGTTCATCTCATTCTGGATGTCGTATCTCAGGCCATTCATGTATCTGGAAACTTTTTCATCATCGCTCTCCCGATGACCTGCCCTAATGTTCAGCTTTTAGAATTCTTCAGTGTATTCTTTCACTGTCATCAGCTTTTGTCTTAGGTTTTGCATCCTCCTGAACAGAGTAATTTGATAATCCCTCGGGATGAATTTCACCTTCAGCTTTGCAATCATTCTATCCTAGTTATTAATCTTCTACTTGCCTTTGCAGCGTCTATTAGATTGTAGTTCATCCCACCACAATGCTGCATGTCCTTTCAATCTAGTGATAGCATGCTTGACCTTTTTGTCTTCTTCGACATATTCATAGTCAAAGTATGTGTCTAGAGCTTTAATCCAGTCTAGAAGCTCCTCTGCATCCAGATTTCCCTCGTAAAATAGAATGTCCATTTTCGCTTTTTCACCCATCCTTACAATAGCTCTGATCAAAGGTTCATTTATTGCATCTTTAGCTGCAACTTCTTCCTCTTGTTCAGCCTCAATTTCACTTTCGGAATCACTTAGATCCCCAACACTGACTATGCATCTTTGGGATATCTCCATGTCTTCGAGTCTAGCTCGTAGATCACGCATTTCTTTCTCCATGGCTAGATCAATCATCTGCCTACCTCTTCTTCTCAGAATTTCCCTCTCCTCTGGTGGATCGGTTGTTTGTCTGTCCCTTCTTCTAGGCGGCATGGTGAAATTTCTCCTTTTCCCTACTACAGAAAGAAAAGAACCTTTCTGTGCTCTGATACCAAACCTAACGCAACCCTCCTCAACCCACGGGTTGGAAGGTTACATACACAATATATTTTCCCTTACACTGGCCCGAAGAGATTTCGAAAATGGCTCTTCTATTTTCCTTTCGAGAAATCTACACCCACAATCAACTTCAAGAATTTCCCCCTTGTACTTCAGGAGATCGGACTTTGCACTTTCGTGAATCCATTGGTCAAGTGCCTTGTCTCCAATCTTTGAAACCCGAAAACAGTCAACGCTGACCCTTCATCTTTCTCTTTCGGACTTTTCCTTATCACAATTTCGATGGTCGTGGTGTCAAGCAACTTGTTCCCACGATTCCCGAAACCCAATTTTATGAAATTTCGACGCACTCACAAGGTTGACCTTTCAACGCCACTTTACTTCTATCGGGACTTCAGACTTCGCAATATCGTGAATCCTAATGCAAGGAATTCGGCTCTTTACCCCATGAAAACCTAAAATGGTCAATGGAGTTTGACTCTATGTCGATAGTGCATCACCTTTCTGCTTCACTGACTCCTCTAGCCCCACACCATTCTCTTATCCTTCAGGACTTCTCATTTCGTGATATCACGGTTCCCATTGCAAATTTTACGAAACTTCAACCTACATAATCCCAATATAGAACCCACATGTGAATCCAACGGCCCTTGTGGCTTGGATCTACGGTCCTACTCCTCCTAAGCTTAGAACCTCTGCACAACTAAGCAAAGTGTCTCTCTCCATGGAACTCGTCCTCCTGTGGTCCCTCATCACTACGCCTTCCTTCGACTCCTTCGAGAGGTCTAATTCCTTCTAAGCTTTCCCCAACTTTTGATCTTTCAGAAAACTCTTGCACGCACTCCTTGCGGCAGACTTTCAAACACTTCCAAGTGTTGAAATCCTTTGACTCTGCACCCACCTGTAGCAGCAGTCTCTCAATGCTTTGCTCAGATTTGAAACTCTGAGACTTTACTCGGCCTGCACACTCCTTGCACAGTTCATGTGCCTGGCTGCACCTCTAGTGTGAATGAGAACAAAAGCTAACTCTCCTGAGCTTTCAAGGACAAACCTCTGAACACCTTGTCGACGCACTCCTTGTATAAAATTCAACTGCACTCCTTGCAGGAACTCTTGCTCAGATAGAGAAACAATTGAAACTCATTCCTTTTCCCTTTCCTCTCAGATTTCAAACATTCAACAAGAAATCATTCATACATAGCCTAAAAGCAATTGCATGACAGAAAGAGTAAAACATTCATGAGCATAACATTCAAAGATATATACACAGAGAATATATGAACACCATGAGTCTGAATCACAACTTTCTTGTATTAATTTAGAACTTTTGTACATGGAGTCTGCTACACAGCTCTCTCTGCTTCTCCTCTATGCTCTCCAGAATAATCTCATCTTCTAATGTTACAATACACAAATGAGGGTGTCTATATCTTGTTTCCCTCTTGCGCTCTAAAACTGTCTAATCTAACATTAAATTATATCTACTTGCATTAACTACTATAAATGCCTTCTACCTACTAAGGACGAGAGTGGATCGCTCAAGGTCCAATTACATTATACAAGTGCACCACCACTTGATGTTTCATTAATGGTTCAAGATATTTCAAAATTTGTGTTGGGCGCTTGTCCAGCTTTCTTTTACCTCTGCGGTGGCTCGCTTGAGATGCTCCTGCATCATGATGGTGGTAAGAAAACAAAATTTGTGTTGGTTGGTTCTATGGAAGGCTCGAGTGGTCTTTCCTCCTATCCCACTATTACTAATGCTTCAATTTGTTGTTTTATAGTGCTTCATGTTTTAGTCTCATCAAAGACTTCTTTAGCTCTTTGGATAGAGCTAGCTCCTACTTTTCGGTATCGATTTGTGGAGTTTATGAGTGGAATGTTCCTTCCCTCGAAAAGGTTGGAAGGAACCTTGGTCGAAAGGTCTGATTTGGTTTTAATGTATCTTCCCTTTGGGTCCCTAGGTCTGTTCATGAAAGCAAACAAAAAGAAACACTACCATTGGGTTTGGGGGAACCTACTATAACAAATGTGCAAGTTCTTACCTCTTGTCTTAAAGTTCCCCCACCACCAAACTAACTCTAAGGTTCAGAAATGATCTATCTTCTAACTATTTCCTACCTCAAGACAACTCCCTGGCAACAACGCAAAAAATGATGGGTGTTCTATATGCACTAAATCCCTCAATTAAATTGTCAACCTGGGGTAAGTAAACTTAGACTTGTATCACTATATGTGCCAAGGAAGAAAATCCATAGGAAATATAATATAACTAAGGAGATGGTCTATCTGAGGTTTAATCTATCAATGAGCAAACCCTATTAAGGAACTTGAACTATTTACCCTAATCAAATTTTAAACAATGGATCGATGGATTGTTCCTAAAGAAGAAAATGAAAACCCTACTTTGAACAATTTAACCTATTTAATCTAATGAGAAAAAACAAGTCATCTATTCAATCTATTCAACTTAATGAGAAATAGCAACAACAAATTAATCTATTCAAATTAATGAGCAGCATCAAGTAAGCAAGTAAACAATCAAACAACTAACCTATTAAAACTTTTTCAGCAAGTAAACTAATCAAAACTACTCAACAGGTAACTAATGAAAACTATTCAGCAAGTGAACTCTATTCTTAAGATAAAACTCATAATTACTTCTAATCT
>JASDQU010737018.1:56986-84615 GCA_032191745.1 Picea mariana | reverse complement strand
TTGTAATAGTGTACTTAGATGATATATTATTTTATATCTCTATATAGGAAGATCATATATCACATCTCATGCAAGAGACTCTTGAAAATAATCATTTGCTGGAAAAACCTTAAGCAATGATTTTCTTAGTAGTCTTTGGTGTATTTGGGGTATGTGACTGGTGGAGGGGAACTCAAAATACATCCCACCAAGATGGATGCCATCCTCAAGTGGCCAACTCCTCTATGTTCACTAAAGATAGGATATTGTTTTGGGAAGCACAATACCTGCATAAGTTTCTATCATCATCTTCATCTATGGCTACACCACTCCATGCCATAACAACCAATGGTAAGAGTTTCTAGTGGGGAAATAATCAATAGAAATATTTTTATGAGATAAAATGAAAGATTGAACAAGCACCAATTCTTGCATTGACTAATTTTTAGAAACCTTTTGAAATGGATATGGATACAAGTGGATATGCTATGGGAGTGTTTTGATGTAGGGAGGTAAGTTAGTATGCTATCATTCTGAAATTTTTCATGATGTATTCATGAACTACTCTACATATGACAAGGAACACTATGCCCTATTTCAATTTGTTAAGACATGTAATAACTATCTAATGGGAAAGGACACAATCATTCAAACTCATCACCAAGCACTACAGTATTTGTAGGCCCAAAGTAAGCTTCAACAAACCAAACACTACAAGTGGATGGGGTTTTTATAACATTTACATCTGATTATTAAATATAAGAAGGGAAGAACAAATAAATTGGTAGATATGCTTTCAAGGCCACCCACATCCAATATCATAGCTTTGATAACTCTTACACAAATGAATCCTTTCACCCACAATGCATACAAAGAGGAATGCATAGAATATGAACTCTTTAAAGAGGTGTTTCAATAGTTATAGGGCCCAATTCATGTAAAAGAAGGTGATGATAAGGTTCACTATTATGTCTAAGATGGGTTTCTCTAAAATCTAGATTGATAATGCCAACAAACTCAATCTACCCCCATATGTGCGCATTTAATAAATAAACATACTTCATAAATTAACAAAATCTATAACCTAGAAATGAGAAATGTGTCCCAAAAGCCCATATGTTTTAGTAAAAAACACCAAAATCAACCCCTGAATCAAAATGTGGTGTTATTGGTAGCACCATTTTTTTATCTAGGTGGATCTTGGTGGCCACCCACCTATTCCAACTGGCTCCTCTCGACAATTTTTCGTTCAACGCGTTCTTCTGTAATTCTTTGTAATTGTGGGTTCTACACTTTAGGGGCTATATAAATCCCTACACTTCTTCCAGGTGGAGATTGGTGATCTCCCACCTAATCCAACTGGCCTATTTTGGATGTTTTCATGTCAGTACATCTTTCTGAACTTCCAAGGCCATTTTGGGGCCCTAAACAATGTTTTTTTGGCTTGCCACAATCAAACAATAGACTGAGTCAGAGTTTGATGGCATAATGTGTAGTTTGCAAAAATACCTTTCCAATGGGCTATCACACACCTAAAATGGAGGTTGTATACAAATGTTACGACCTTGGGAAGTTGAGGTACCAACTTACCCATCAAGTCCCACATAACTTTTGTCGTTTCATCTCCTAGGGTTAGGTTTTTGGATGTCTAGGGTTTTTGCATTCATGAGTAATCTTAAAAAGGCATCTGGAGCCTCATTGTAATCATTCTTCTCAGATGGATACACGTAGCAGCCACATCTCTTCTCATAGATAGCTACCACCATTCGAGCAAGTTGTTTTCAGTTCTATAGTTTTTACAGTTTCATCCTATTTTATTTATTCAATAGAAGTTATTGTTCACTAGATATCTATTGTTGTTCTTAATATCTCTGTGTTATTTTATTCAGTCTGTTATTATTTTCGTTCCGCTCATAAATCTGGATCACTTTTTGGGGGGATGGTTAAAATTATGACATGTTTGAAATCACAACCTTGACAACAACAAAAAAAACCTTAAAATTGAGCCTCAGATAAAAAAATGATGTTATCAATAGCACCAAGTTTGTTTTGGAGCTAGCATTACAAATTAATCTAAACCATGGCCTTAACAATTTTTTACCACAATGGAATCCTTTCACTATCTGGTCAGCTTGAATTTCACCAAAGAACTGATGGCCCCACACACTTCAACATGAAGAATGGTTTGAATTTTTTTGTTATCGTCTAGTCGTAGAAATTCCAATACTTTTTCTTTAGCTACTACAATTTCCTACTTTTTTCTACCTTTTGTCACAATTAGCGTGCGAATGACACATGTTTCTTGTTTCAGAGTTAACTATGGACAAGCATTGTTTGGTTTCATATCTCAACTTCTTAAATGATGGAGTCTTCAAATGTATTTCTTCCATTAATATTTAAAGCCACTCCCTACAAATTTTAGTTAATGTCTATGTTCAACTCCCTCAAATTAGAGTTTTAGATGCAATCGTGTTGGATCTCTTTGGAGCCCATTTAAGGATTTAAAAAACTATGTTTGGTGTCAAAACTTTGTAAGCATATGTGGATCTTGTCATGTGTGGACTTTCAAGAAGATTCTAAAGGGTCCAAAACCATAACATTAATTGGGGGATTGAGGCATGCAAAAACCATAACCCTAACTAAACAACTATTAAGTTATGTTAAATACTAGGCCACCAGGAAAGAAAGGGGTTCCATTCCTATTGTATTAAATATTGTTCCACATGATAGTAGAGCATTCAGAGTGGTATATTGAAGAAAAATAGAGGAAATAGAAGATCCTTTAATAGCCATATTTTCCATAGTGTCCATGGAAACTCCATAGTGAGTGCCCCTTTCTTTGTATTTTCATTTCATAACTAGGAAGAAAAGAGAAGAGCATAGGCCTCATACTCTACCTAGATTTTTCCCATATTAGGTTTTCCTGGGGTACATCTTGTGTTCATTGTGTGGATGGTGTGTATTTTCCCATCTCTTTCATTTTAGTTCAACTTATTTGACGAATTTCTATGTTAAACTCATAATATTAAGTTTGTGATTTGCAGTAAAACACTACAAAGTTAAAGGTTGTAGAATATTATAAGATATGTTGTGATTATCTGTTCCAATGGTATATCCATGGTAATATATAGATCATATTGGTAGGAAAGAAGTTTTCTTTGGGGTTTTAGTAGGAAGTAGTATATAGGAATTGGAATAAATTTTGAAAACCTTAACCATGGCATATGAGTATAGAAGCAATCCACATGATGAGTCAGAAGAGAAATTTTCGAAGATGGAAGCACAATTCATTGACATCTCTCCCAACATGGTCATTCTCATGGTAGCTCTATAGAAAAAGCGTGTATCTTTTAGTAATTTTGGTGGCTCTAACTCTAAATTTGGATCGGATGATAAATCTAGAGATAACAAAGACCTAGAAAAAGAGTTGGAAAAAGGGCTAGAGAAGGGGAGACCAAGTTTCAGTGCCATCACTTCTTCCCAATATTTTTTTAAAGTGGACATGAAACCATACCAATGTGATATTGATGTTGTTAAGCTAAATCAATGGTTACAAAAATGATATTCTTATTTTAGTTTTCATAACATAGTAGAAGAGAAAAAAGTTCATTCTCCCGACTAAAGTCAGAAGGCCATGCCCAAACCAGGTGGGAATTTCACATAGGGACAGTTTGGATAGAAGGTGATATTATAAATCACAATTTTATATTATTAGGTATGAATAGGACCAATTAATCCATTGGAATAACATCCAATAGAATCCATGGAAAGTGTGCAAGTACATCATCAAATTCAAAAAATGGCCATGATGTTGGGTATATCTTTGAAGAATCGAGAGGTACTAATCAAATATCTGAGAAGCCTACACAATCATTTAAGGAGGAACGAAATTTATTTTAAACCTAGGACAGTGGATGAGTCATGTGTGCAAGAACAATATCTGGAGAATATGGGTAAGAAGAAAGGATAACCATGTGGTTCTGAGTATAAATGCCACTGAGATGCTTCTAAGGAGGGAAAGAAGAAGTGGAAAGTAAATGTTAAGAAGAAAACATCCACTGCAAATTAGTGCAAGGATAAAAAAAAAACACTACACAAATTTTAATATCAATGTTCACATCGAATATAAGTGTTGGAAGCTACATTGAACATTGAATTCAAATAAAAGCAGGAAGGATTTTAAGAAGAAGACTTGCTAGCCATGGATTCAAGCAACTAGGTAGAGATTAATTGAGATGTAGATGAAAATATTGTCTTCACCATAATGAAAAAAGAGGTGAATTCGAGTAGCCTCCAACCTGAGGAAGAGAATGATATTACTAAACTTTCTCATACTAAACTCAAGTCAAGAATACAAAGGTGGGCGATTTGTTTGATTCTGGTTCATAGGCCAACCTCATAGTAGAATATCTAGTCTGCAAGTTTCGATAGGAAGTTCACGACCATCCTCACTCATATCCATTGGTATGGGTAAATAAGGATGAAAATCTCATGGTCACTGAGAAATGTAATATGAAATTCACTATAAATGAAAACTACGTCAATACAAGTAAAAAACCTAATAGCAGAGGTTTTTACGGAACCCTCCCAAAAAATTTATCCCTTATATGTTTATAGCAGAGGTTTGTAAAAGAGGCAGGAGGGAAGAGGTTTTTACATAGTTTTTAACACCAGTGTGTTGACGCAAAAAAACACAATTGAATTATGCCTTCAAAGGATTGCAATTCACATACTGTATAAAGTTTATCTATTATACTATATAACTAGTAGGTGGGACCCCTTAAAGAGAAACATGTTAAGTTGACTCCGCTCCTCTAAAATTTGCATCTCACAAATCAATTGACCTGATTATGATTTTCTTTTTGTATTCTATGCATGAATAATTTCTTGACGAAAGTTTACAATTTCCCCTATACTCCATTACACTGGAAAAAGAGGACGAAAACCCATTACATAAGTGTTATATTAATCACAATTACAATGCTCTGAACTTGTTGTTATAGGTTTGTGACATATTAAAAGGGATGGTTAAGTTTTTCTTATGCAAATTTTTCATATAGAAACATTGTTCATTATATAAAGGTTAATATCATACGAGGTTGTTGTATGGATAAACTTGACTTATGAAAAAGTTCGCATATGATAGCATTATTATATGACATAATGTTTGATTATGTGATTGGTATTGTTGGTAAATAAGAGGTGACATATTGTCATACCTTATGAATATGGTATAAATGTTGGTCATTGGGATATGTTATTATTGCAAGCTCGACAACTTTGAATGAATGGATACTATAGTACAAAGTTTGAATTTCGAGTCTGAGATGGTGTTGAACGTGTTCCACCATGTAAAGTTTGATTGGATGATGGTTATCATGGAAGAGTTGGTAAGTTTTTTTGGTTCCATCCATCCGTTGGTGGAAGTGATGTGAAGTAAATGAGAGTTATTTCACTCCCATTGGTTTTCCCTCCTAAGGTATACCACCTTTTCGCATTCTCAGTTGCTTGGAAATACTCTAATGTTGTTAGTCAAGGGTTTTGAGTTTTGAGTTTATGTTGGTGGTTGAATAACAATCCTTGGTTGTCCCTCTTGTGGTTATTTAAACAACTTCGACATCTATGATCACTTTGGACTCTTCTAGCATCAAACTCTGCTCCGATAATTTTGGATGTTGGCTCTATTCTATTTGCATGTTGTATGTGTTTTTAAAGTGTGACTATGTCTTGTGTTTGGACATTTATAAGTTGGTGAATGACAGTGAATGGATGTGAAATCAATTTTTCATATGTATTTGATCAATATCAGATGAAATACTTTTGGGTTTTGAACACCAGTGGTATCTATGACCTAGTTTTGCATGGAAAACATATAAACACAGACAAATTTTTTTTAAATAAGGATTACAAATCATGGATTATTAAATCCATGATTTCACTTTATGAAAATTATAAGGCCCCTCTTTTTTTTCCCAAAATCATTTTATTGTCCCCATTCTCTATTTTTAAAAATATGTGATTATGCGAAGGTTCCCTAACATTTGGAAATTTTGATACAGGGTAGATTTCATATAAGAACTATGAACGATATTGGATGAAATATTCAATAAAATGAAGATGATGATATTATTAAGGTCAATCTTGTGCTTATGAATTGGTTTTGTTTTAAAAAAGTAACCATTGCTTCCCTCTCATGAATACCACTTTTCATTCATTATAAATCCAATAATATCCCATATGTCATTGACTTTCCTAGTTCTAAATAATGATAGTTGTGGACTGAAGTCGGCGAATAAATTATGATTGATACATGCGGAGTAATGGATTGATTGCATGCATTCTTGTGTGTGAACTGATAAGAGCCAGTGTTTTAAAATTATATTTAGGCAAAGTAATTTGATGGTTGATTAATATTTCTTGTTTCATTTACTCATCTAAGTTTGTTTTTAGACAATGAGTTTCTTTAGCAAAGGAATCCATGACAGAGGTAGAGGCAGAGGCAGAAATAATTCTTGGCAGAGAGGTAACAGGAGACCTAGATTATGCATACATTTTGATATTGATCCTCAAGAATTGAATCAACTATTTTAAGCCGGTTTCTTGAACTTAGTGGACCAAGGAGTGTTCCAACCACATCCTTGACTAGAAAGGCCTCCTTACCAACCTCTCCCAAGTCTTTATAATGTTCATGTTCCATCTCATGTATCCCTCCAACTATAAGTTCCTATCAATGATGGTTGACACATAGTTTCATTGTCATTTCCACCTCCCCCTCTACTGAACCAACATGCTCAGTATATTTCCCACATTCCATCCCTTGTCCAATCTTCACATGCAAGAAAGACACTGAAAATATCCATTCTTGAACTTAAATCAAGCAAAGACAAAAAAGTGGTCACTCATTCTAAGTCATATGATGATTCATCTCAGTCAGTCACTTCCCATGCTCACCAATATGATGAAAAATCATGATACTTCAGTGAAATTCACCCTCAAGCATCCAATCAGCCACACTCTGAGAAGTCCAACTCAACAAACAAAGCAGAAAAGGAAACAAGCAATGAGAAGAAACATGTTGCTTCTCATAGTAAATACAATTTTTGATCATTTATATGGTGGATAGTATATTTATATTTTGATCTCCTATAGGCAGTATGGCACTATGTTCCCATTTTTTGATAGCATGACACTATGTCTTCATTTTTGGACAGCCAGTTAATATTTTCTTTTTGCAGTGGAAAAAATAGTTTTTCATTTGATATATATACATATAATTTTAAGAGACACGAGGGGATATTCAAAGTGATTGCTTATGTGTATATTTATGAGGTGGCATGGTTTATTATTTAAGTAATTGTGGAGCAACAAGGAGGAAATCAAAACTTAAAAGGATTAAAAGGAATTAGGGGTCCCACCTATTAGTTATTATTTATTTACCCTTTATCTATTATTATGATTATTTAATATGTGTCCCTAACTAATACTAAGTCATTTGTGACTTAACTAAAGTTAGTTTGAAACTACCAAAACTTGTTTTGAGAAAGATAAAAGGATGATCATAAGAAGGGAGAAAGAGAGAGAATGAGGAAAGAAATTTATGATAAAGGTATGCTCTTATACTTGTGAGATTAATTACTTTCATTCATCCTGAGTTATCATAGAATATTAACCTTTTTTTTATAGCAGGGTCTTATTGCATATAACAAGATTCAAGGATTGAGATACATAATTCAACAACTTATTCTAGAAAGTTTGATCATTTGATATTGGCAGTAAGTGCATTCTGATTTGTTTATGAATTAGTTTTCATTACTGATAGAGAACATTTTGAAAAGTTAGTAAATGATACTTTTTTGGCTAAGCTAACCCAAATTTCTAGTCTCAATCTTCTCTTGTTTTCAGAGTATTTTTGTATGGTACCCATCGAAGATATATAAATATGATCTTGGTTCTTACCCTTGCAGGGGTTTGAAAAGAAGGTTATATTGTAACTTGGAATGAAATCAATAAAATTGCTTGGTTGATTTTGATCTCATATGTGCATTCTCTGATATTACTTTCGGATTTGTTTTTCATTTGTTCTTTAATCCTCAAAACACAGTACATGTATTTTTACATTTTTCTTTACACAGTTTATTTACAAAAAAAAGCATAGGTTCCTTGTACTTATTACTTGAGAATCAATTGATAATTTTTTCTAAGGCTATAAAACCCAGGTGATAATCCCAACTATCTTACTCTAGCCAATTAAGATTCGAAAATGTTGGAGTGAGGTCCTTCATAAATTTTCCTCAACATTTATTTGGCGACCATACTGGGGAGATTTTTTCCATATCTCTCTAGTTGTCGTATCTTTAATTATGTAATTAGTTTCTTTTTTTTCTATTCTTATTTTGGATTTAATTGATTGTTTTCATGAATGTACCTATTACTAGACAACCCAATATTGGTGATGGTCTTGACGATCAAACTAGCATTTCCTTGACCCATTTTAGAATCTGTTAGGAGTCATGCTTTCTAGTGGGGAAATCTCCCCTATGGATACACCATGGTTTACAAGGTAGGAATATCAATAGTCATTTAAAAGTCTCTTACTTCTCTAAATATCCCAAACATATCCCAGACTCATACAAGAAAAAAAATGAGAAGGATCGGGTAACTATACCTCTACTCTGCGTCCGATGATGATCCTCTCATGCTTGATAACTTCACTAACTGCATGCCTCCTCCCAAGGTCAGCGTGCATTCAAAGACAGACAAACAGAAAGCTACAAGCATGCAACATGTACAAACTAGGGTTAGATGTTAGAATAAAAAACATAAATCAAATGTAAACATTAAACACATCATGATTTGGGACAGGAAAAATACTTATTTTATTGATAATAAAATGATCACTTACAACCAAAGCTAGTTACTGCTCCACGAACCTAGTCCGGGCTCCTCTTCACCAAGATCAAAGTGCACCTTCATATAGCTTCTCCTCTCAACCTTTCTCTTGGGAAGTATGATGCGTTTTTTATGGAGGAAGGAAGGCAAATTGGGGAATTCTGAGGAAATTCTCACAAAAGTGTTGCAAATTCTTGGGGCAAGGAGGGGATGTGAAACGGGCACAGTTTCATTGTTCTTATGTCTAGATGTGGAATGATACCCCAACACCTCCTTTTATATGGAAAAAGGATGGTTATTCGGTTGGGTGATGGGCTATAGGTGGTGGATTAGTTGGGAAACTACCCAATAGCCCGTAATCTCAACAAATTCCTTGGAGCTTTTATTTTTTGAAATTTTTGCAAGTATACATAGGCTATAGTGGTGCAGCATGCTTACGTACATGGGTTGTAGTGGTGAAGCAAGCGTATGTACGCAGGTAGTAGTGGAGCAAGGCACGCACATCTTCAAATTTTGGGTCTTTTAGAAGAGCAACTTAGTGATGGCTTGGTAAAAAAATGTAAGTAAGATGGTTGATGGGTGTTTTATATGCACTAGATTCCTCAATTAAATTGTCAACCCGGGGTACGTAAACTTAGAGTTGTAGCACTATATGTGCCAAGGTCGAAAATATAGAAGAAATATAATCTAACTAAGGAGATGGTCTATCTGAGGGTTAATCTACTTACGAAAAGACTATCAATGAGAAAACCCTATCAAGGAACTTGAACTATTTACCCTAAGCAAATTTTAAACAATGGATCGATGGATTGTTCCTAAAGAAGAAAATGAAAACCCTACTTTGAACAAGTTAACCTATTTAATCTAATGAGAAAAAACAAGTCATCTATTCAATCTATTCAACTTGATGAGCAATAGCAACAACAAATTAATCTATTCAAATTAATGAGCAGCATCAAGTAAGCAAGTAAACAATCAAACAACTAACCTATTAAAACTTTTGCAGCAAGTAAACTAATCAAAACTACTCAACAAGTAACTAATCAAAACTTTTCAGCAAGTGAACTCTATTCTTAAGATAAAACTCATAATTACTTCTAATATGCAAAGGGAAATCTTAACCTATTTAATAAAAAGCATCATGACAGTATTCAAAGATTAATCAACAACTATTCTTAATCTACAATATCAAGAAACTTCAAATATGATGATTATGTCTTCGATGTCTTATGACATCACGATGGCATCTAACGATTAGTGATAGCTCAAGAGGAATAAATTCAATATTAACTTCTATGGAGAAATGAAAAGAATGAATCAAGCAATCTAACGAGAGCTTAGCCATCATAGAAGAAATATCAATTATCCTGAAAATCCATGTGATCTCTCAATTCATATATCAATCATCAATAATTCAATAATAAGAAAACACTATTCTACTTAATTCAAATGCACTCTTATGCTAACTTAAGCAAATTCACACGATTATAAAATCGTAACTAAAAGCTTAACTCAAACTCAAAATTCTAATTAAATTTGCAATTTAAATCTATAACGAAAATTTCATAAATTAAACTAAGTTAATCCTATTATTAAAAACTCAGATCGCAAATTAAAATGCTTATAAAAACATAATTCAAATTATACTTCTACCTTAACATACTACAAAAAAATTGATAAGCAAACTAGATCTAGGAAAGCATGACTAAAACTAAAAATGAAATTAACAAAACTCGCAACTATTAATCCATCGAAACTTTGTCAAAGAAACTTTGTACTCTGTTCTAGCTACTCTGTTTTAGACTACAAAAATTCACTTTAACATTTAACACACAACAAGGTTAGAATCTTGCAATACATTTACTAACGATTAAAAAGACACAGCATATTAACAACTATCTCCTACAAGCAACCTACAAAAAGGAAATTTAAACAATTAAATGATGAACAACAAACACACAAGATTTAAAATAACAAAAACACATATAACAGGAAATGAAGTAAATGAAAATTGCACAATTGAAATATGAAATCTATATATATAAGTATTCACCCAGAGAACTGGTGGTCCCCCCAACAGGTCGTGGCTACTCCTCAACAACAAATCATGAGCTAAATCAACACAGTTTTGGCATTCAGTTAAAAAACGCAGTCTAGCACAAGTTTGCGAAAATGTCTGAGTTACACAGAAAAATGATTCTAACAATTCTTAACACTTTGTCTGAACACTGTTGTGGTATTTATAATGATTACAATTTGAGAGGTCGACCACTGGAAGGTTCGACCTCCTCTAAAAATGGTAAATTCCATTAAATACACTATAATTGCCTTTGGCTTCTAGAAACTAAACAAGCCACTCAACGATCAGCATAACTTCTTAATTTGAGATGTCAAGAGCTCAGTAGCTGGAGGCCATGAGGGTGAAAAAAACCCATGTCGCCTATTTTCCCAACACAGGCCACCAATACAACAACCACCAAGTTGCCCACACTCCAAGTGCTGGATGCAGTACCGAACACAGTGCCAGATGAAGTACCGGATCGAGTGCTGGATGGAGTGTCGAATGAGCTATTGGATGGAAAAACGCATTGCAAATTTGCCTTGTGACACACAGATCATGCATTAGCTTCTCATAATCATTAAATCAAACTGAATTAAACTCAAAACCATCGCAAAACATCAATTGCACATACCTGGTATAAAGCTATGATGAATTGATATAAAAATCCTTCAAAAATTCTTCAAAATGGTTAAATACACATATAGTATTGGTACAAAAAGGATTTAATCATCATCATAAATTAACCAAATCATGAGCCCAACATTACCCCCACACCTAAGATTTTGTAGGTCCCACTGCAAACAAAAATGAATTTCCCAATATGAATAGACTTGCAGAGTAGGGGGTGGATTAGATTTAGAAGCTTCTTTCCCTGAAGACTTTGTCTTGGCCCTTTTGCGGTGTTTCAGTTGTGCATGGAGGCTACGATTGTTATTGGTCATTTGATCAACCAATCATTGGAGGGAATTCACCTTTTCTTGTAGTATTGCATAGTCATGGTGGATATTTCTATCCATGGTCTTCCTCTCTTCCAATTGTTGCAACAGTTGAACATTTTCTTGTTGTGATTTTTCAATGGCTGGAGTATGATCAGATATCTTAGAGGAGGGCTTGGATCCCTTGAAGGATGTAGAGAGTCTATCATTTTGGGGATTTGGTGTAGGCATATGTGAGGTAGGAGTAACAGGGGATTTATGAGGGGAAATAGGTTCATATTTTGTCTCTCTATCAGGATCCAATTCTCCTGCAGACACTTCCCTAAGTCTTTTGTGGGGGATTTCGAGATCGGAAGATACTAGGATAGGGTCCGAAGTTCTTGGGGGTTTTTCATAAGTATTTCCTCTTGTATTTCGGGCACTTTTTTGAAAACATCCTCTTTTGAATTAATTAGCTCCTCTCCTATTTGTGGGAACTACATGGAAATCTTGTTGAATTTCCTCTTGTAACTTTTTGGGTGCAGGATCAATAGATTTTGAGGGCATTGGGTAGTTATCAATAGGCTTCTTAGTCTTCTTTCCCAATGAGACTGCAGGGGTATCAAAAAGTTTCTTGGTATTTTATTCTGGTAAAGGGATAGCTTAAGTAGGAGGGTTTGGAGTCTTCGGAGAATGGGGTTTGGATGGAGTAATAGTCCTTAGATCAAGTGTTTTCTTGTTGGTCTTGATTGTAAGATGGGGATTTGAAAATTGATAAACGAACTCATCCCATGTCTTCCCATGTTTTTCCAACTCGGTTATAACAAGCAATTTGATGAGGTCATGGTGGAATAGGTTGTTATGAGGATTGGACACATTCTTTCGTACTTGGGAAGACATCTTCTCAAGAATTTTTAAGAAGTAAAAAGGGAAATTCAATGTCTTATTGAATTGGAAATGAGCTAATAATAAAAAATGGAAGTCTTTAAAAACCAAATATCTACCTTCACAAGTGATAATTCTAGTGATGACTATCAGAGGATTAATTATCTCATCCTTAATCCACTCCTTGGAGTATCCCTTAGCTCCAGAGACATTCTGAAACTCATGTTTAAAGACCCTATTGTAGCTCGCCCGTGGCAACTAGTGGTGTTTGAACCAATGGTCTCCAATCCTTGGAAGCTTTGTGGCTGAAGCAATTGATTCCTCGGAGACCAAGAAGGTCATATATTCCATACGTTCCATCATCCCATTGAATCCAAGGGTGAATTGAAGAGAAACAACGTCATCGTGGCCCCGTAGATGTGCCAATAACGATCCCCACCTCACGCGAAGGAAGACCTCCCTACACTGTGAGAAATCAGGGATATCAAAGAGGTCAGCATAGGAGGACAAATTATATCGTTTGGGCATGGTGACAATGTGGAGAATGAATAGAGAGAGAAATTGGATAGAGGACGAGCGCAATCAGGCAAAGGGAGAGTGCAATTGAGCAGAGGATGAGCGCAATTAGGCAGAGGATGAGCACAATGCATGAATGAGATAAACATTTAAACTATCCCTCCAGTTTTGAATGTGCCCAAGGTGGAAATAGTTGAATTCATTGATGAATTCATCACACACGAGTTTCCATGTGTGAGTGTGAGTGCGCCGATTTCGAATTCGAAGAGTATCTTTTGGAGGAAATCGTAATGATGGAATTAGATCAATGTCTAAGTCTTTGACTTTGACATTTGATCATAAAAATGTTTAAAAATTGTATCATTTAATTCTCAATTTCCATTTAACTAACTCATCATACAGCTGAACAACCAAATAAATTCAAATGATTCCTAGTTACCTGAAATCATGGTCATTTCTTATGTTTAGAACCTCATCTGATCCTTCCTATGGAGAGTCATTCAGTTTTCCATATGGCACCTCATATAGTCTTTCAAATGGCACTTCATACGGCATTCCATATGGTACTCCTCTATGAAATGAGATTTGTTCATCCTGTAATGGACGTTTTATCCATAGCACTCAGTCTTAAACACTTTTGACAGTCATAGTGAATAGGAGCAGAGACAAGATAAGAGTGTTTCATTAGTACTTGTTTGACCATCGTTCTCACACATCATAATAATATGTTCCTCTATCTCTCATATTATAAGGCATGTAATTAAAAATATGTAATGAACAGTCTGTAAATAAAAACTAGTTAAGTGGTCTGTCAAAGAAATATATAGCAGGTTTATAACACACAGTGAGCATTTCAATAAAATAAATGTTGATATAATAACCTGTATCCTGAAAAAAATATAGAGAAATTTTTACAAATATTCCACTTATCCTTCTCATGGATTATAGATAGGCATTGTTTTCATTTGTCAACTCATGAAACCCCTCCCCCGCTCGTAAGGATTGTGACACCTCACAATCAAAACTATAGGAAACCAGTCAATTCTCCCAATAGCCGAAGATTTACA
Source organism: Picea mariana (assembly GCA_032191745.1). Taxonomy (NCBI): domain Eukaryota; kingdom Viridiplantae; phylum Streptophyta; class Pinopsida; order Pinales; family Pinaceae; genus Picea; species Picea mariana. Next base: position 70,303 of record JASDQU010737018.1, on the reverse strand, counting down.
ACTTGTTAAGTGTAGAGATAAATTTCACATATCGGTCTGAGGAGACGGTTAAAATATGGCCCCACCTATAGGATATAATATCCTACATATAGCTAAGAAGAGGTAGGCGAGAGAGTTTTGAGATAGTCTCAAAGTTAGTTCCCAATGGTAAATTTATGGAGTTCATTAACCTAATCTTAACAATACATACTTCATGTCAGCTTTGTATACAAGTAATTTCGTACATCAGGAAAAGTTTAATATTTAGTAATTTCTTATTTTTATTTTTTTCAGATTATCATCCTCGCTAGGTAGAATGCCCCACTTCCAACAAGCATGTTCAGTACTCCGACATGTTTACCTAGTCATACCACAGGCCAGTACCCACTACTAGCAAACTTGTTTAGTATCCAAGCGGGTTAGCCTCTTACACCCTCAAAGACTGGCCCTCCATCTTTTAAGATTTTAATATAATATTTCTTTTTGCAAGAAGATGGGGGGACAACTCTGAAAAAAACTTTTTTTTTAGATTGGGATGGTATTTATGTTAGAGGATGACTCTCCTTTATATATTCCTTATAGATTGTCCTGATATAAGGGGTACTTAAGCGGATGTGGCCTATCTAAAGATATGATATAATCAAACATTTTTAGTGTGTAGTGGATGGTACCATTGGGAAAGAACAGAAAGGTATCTTTAGGCTCAACTCACTTTTTTTTTTTTATGTTATTGTGATGTTTTCATGCTTAACCGCTAATCAGACCTCCTTGTTACTCTTTAATAAAGATACTTTACTCACTTACTCAGGGTTCTTGGGAAAACTGTACGAGTAACCTCTAAGTTTGATGGTTAAGGTATCACTTCCTTATATCTAGTGGTGAAGGTTTTTAAGAGCAGTTGTTATTAAATATGCCTTGAGAAAAAAAAAAGATGGAAATCTTTGCAAAAATGTGGCTAATTACATCAAATCGTTATTCAATTGATGCTTAGCAGACAACAAGGTTCAAATATAGCAATATTTTGAAGAAAAATCCTTCCTTTATATTTCCTTGAAACTGTCTACTCCTGGTGAAATAAAGACCTACAAAAACCTCTAGAATTGAATATCAACAAAATTCAAAATTATTTACATATGTATAGTCGAAAATTCAAAAACAAATATTCAAGAACAAGGGGGGACTTCCCCATCTACTAAGGCCAATGCTTTGTCAGTTGACATGACCTATAGAAAATATTCTTTGGAAATGGGTCTGTGATAAATTTTGAGTCGGTGTCCATTTACTACAAAGGAGACTTGTCCATTGTCAATTGTTTTGATTTTCACAACCCCATTGTCATACATGGTGACTAACTCGTAAGGACCCAACCACTGAGTGGTAAGTTTTCCTTTGAAGGTTTTAAATTTGGATTCAAACAAACAAATCCCAATCACCAGGTTGGATGTGTTTCTTCTTAATAAACTTGTCAAGCCACTTGCTCCTCTAGTTTTGGACTAATATTGTTCATTGGATAGCATCTTTCTTGATCTCATCAAACTCATTTAACTGTAGGGATCGTTGTTTCTGAGCCTCATCTAAGTTTAATCCCAATTCTATGGAAATACGAAATGTCCTTACTTGGAATTATGTTGGTAGAAGTACTTGTTTCCCATACACTAGCTCATAAGGGGTATGCCTAGTGGTGTTTCTCCAGGTGATCCGATATGCCCACAAAGCCTCTGGAAGCCTATCATCCCAATCTCGATGATGCAATTGAACAGTCTTGGTTAAGATAACTTCCAGTACTTTGTTTGTGAATTCTACCTAACCATTAGCTTATGGGTGGTATGGAGAAGACTTACACTGCTTGATCCCATATTTCTCCGTTAGTTCTCTCATCAGCTTGGAAGTGAATTGAGTGCCTTTGTCTGTAACAATTTCATGAGGAACACCAAAGTAGGTGAAGATGTCTTCATAAATGAATTCGACAATGGATTTTTTTGTAGCCTTGAATAGGGATTTTTCCTCTACCCACTTGGTGACATAATCTGTACGAACCAAAATATAATTTTTCTTATGAGACATGGGTGAAATTGGTCCTACAAATTCAAGGGCCCATTTCTCGAATGGTTCTATCATAACTTGGGCACGCAAGGGAATTTCTTCAGCTGACGTTAGTCTTCCTATCCTTTGAAAATGATCACAACTCCTCACATACTTGGCAACATCCTTGAAAATTCTAGGCCAATAGTAACCTGAATGTAACACCTTATATATCATATGTTTGTCAGAAAAATGGCCACCACATGGTCCATCATGACAACTTCATAGAATTTATGGTATCTCATATTCTCAGACACGTCTACGAATAATCAAGTCTGGACCAGTATGAAAAATGTCATGACCAACCCAAGAGTAATTGGCACTTTGCATAATAATTCTACACTTTTCATGAGGTGACAAATGAGATGGTAACTTCCTAGTAGCCAAATAGTTTTCCATATCCGCAAACCATGGGGTATTTACAGAGAGGGAAAAAAGGTTCTCATATGGGAAACTATCATCAATGGGAATATCATCATCCTCATTTTCTATGCGTGAAATGAAATCAGCTACCAAAGTTTCCTTTCCAGATCGGTCAAGAAAAGTGATATTAAACTCTTGCAATAGTAGGAGCCACCTAGTCACTCGGCCATTAGTAATGGGTTTATTCATGATAAATATAATGGTAGAGTGATATGTATGTACAAATAATTCGTAACCTATGATGTAGTGGTGAAACTTATTGATAACATGAACTACTGACAAGAATTCCTTTTCGGTAACTGCATATTTTAACTCGACAGGGGACAAGTTCTTGCTCACAAAATAAATGGAATAGGACTTATGGTCTTATTTCTGCCCTAATACTCCTCCTATTGCGGTGTCGGAGGCATCAGTGGATATGTGAAATGGGAGAGCCCAATTGGGTCCTCTAAGAACTGGTGCCATAGACAACTTAGCTTTCAGAGTTTCAAAGGCGGTTTGACACTTCTCAGTCCAAAGAAAATCAACATCCTTTATTAAAAATCCAAACATGGGTCCAACAATCTTTGTAAAATTTTCAATAAACCACCGGTAGTATCCGGCATGTCCAAGAAATCTTCTCACCTCTTTCTGAGTCTTGGGGGATGGAAGTCTGACAATGACCTCAATCTTATCAGGATTGACTTTAATCCCTTCAGATGAAACGTGATGTCCTAGAAGCACTCCTTCAGTCAACAACATTTTACATTTTTCATGACTTAAAGACAGGTTCATTTCTTGGCATCTGATAAAAAAAAATTAAATTATCTAAGGCTTCCTGATAAGTATTTCCATATACCATTAAGTCATCCATGTATACCTCCACACAATCATGAATAAGATCAACAAATATCCCTAGTATTGCTCATTGAAATGTGGCAGGAGCATTACACAATCCAAATGGTAAGACCCTATAGGCATAGGTGCCCCAAGGACAAGTAAAGATAGTCTTGTCTTTATCCTCGGGTGCTATAAGAATTTGATTGTACCTGCTATATCCATCTAAAAAGGAGAAATATTTCTTTCCAGACAAGGTATCCAAGACTTGGTCAATGAAAGGAAGAGGAAAATATTCCTTTAGAGTGGCCTTGTTAAGCTCCCAGAAATCAACACAAATTATCCATTTATTGGTCACTTTCTTTGGAACTAATACAAGAGGGGATACCCATTTACTGTCGAAGATGGGATAAATGAATATGACATTTAATAACTTTTGGATCTCCTCTTTTACTATATCTTTGAGTGTTGGGTTCATCCTTCTCTGGGGTTGCCTAATAGGTGTTACTTCCCCCTAGGTATATATGTGATGAAAACATGTGTCCAGGTGTATACCTTTCATGTCAGTGTATTCCCAGGGGAATTCCCCTGATTGTTTTTTAAGGACACTTACTAACTGCTTTTGTTGGTTTGCATCTAGTCTGGAATTTATATGTAGAAATTTTCCTGGACTAATTTCATAGGAAATGTTATAATATGTGGAAGACTCGTCTATCTTGAAGATGAAATATGCTGAGGAAAAATCGATGGGTCCAATTGTTTCTGAAATTATTCCCCAAACATGTATTCAAATTGGGGAAAATATTGTGGAAAATCAAAACACGTGAAGGCGGAAATAAACTAGTTTAGCACATTTTCCATTGTGTGCTCCTGAAGTGCCCAGGAATCATCACTTGGGAACACGGGTTCTTCCCAGACCTCATTCTCGTATGGAAATTCAAGCCACCGTATATTCTCCATGATAGGTTGAGCTAGTGGATATATGGTGACCTTCTAGATAGAGAGTCCATTTGAGATGGTCATTTCTCCCTCTCTATAGCCAATCAATGCATTGGTTGTGGATAACCAAGGTCTTCCCAAAATAACGAGATGGCCTTTGGTATGATCCTTTGAGTGGATGACAATAAAGTCTACTGGGTACTCCCATGAAGCTAAAGTAACTATGATATCATCCAATTCTTTCAGGTATAACCCAGGTCTTATCTGTTAATTCCAAAATGGTTGGGGTAGGTCTAAGAAGAGGTTTTAACTGTAGTTCTTCCAAGGTAGTAACGATCATAACATTTATGGCTGCCCCTAGGTATATGAGAGTGTTCCCAATGGAAAACTCATTAATGGTTATGGTCACTACAGGGTTTCCTATGTTCACATATTTTTCTACCTTAGGCTGCTCTGATATGTACTCAAAAAGTTCTCCTATCAAATGTACTGTTGGAGGATCCTTCTGCTTTCTCCTTAGCTTCTTAATACACAATTATTTGACCACCTTACTGTAGATTGGAATATCCTTAATGTCTTGTAGTAAGGTAATCTTGAAACAAATATTCTCCAATTCATTTAATATGTCAAATTCCGGTCGGGTGGTAGGTTTCTCGATTACTAATATTTATGGATAAGGAGGGGCCTCTGTAATTTGTGAAGGTTCATTTTAGGGAAGCTTAGGTTCTTGGTCCTTAGGAATAATAACATATTCCCACCTAGTGTCACCCATGGGTTGTTTGGGGGTTTCCTCTTCTTCTTCTTCCTGGATGACAACTGAAGGCCTCTGCATGTCTAGAACTTTTTTTGACCTTAGTTGAATCTCCTGCAATGAGACAGGAGAAATGAAATATGTCGAAAAGGCCTACATCTCAACATTTTGAAGAGGTTGAGTGGGCTTATTATTGGTATTGGGCACTGGTTGTGCCGATAATAATGTTGGTCTTGAGGAGCTCACATTCTGATATTGTTGTGGTTGTTGTGGAATAGGAGGTAAAGGTGGTGGAACAAAACCTGGCAGAAGTTGTCGTATGTGCGGTGCAAACTAAGGGTAAGGATGATTGGTCATAGGGATAGGTGGAGCTTGAGGGTTCCCTTGGTTATTCCCTCCTCTCCATCCTTGAAGCCAAGGATGGTGGTATTGTGTCAACCAGTTTTTCCAACTCGATGAGTTCCACTGTTGTGGTTGTTGATAATAGGGTGGAACTTGAGGTTGTAGATCTGGGTATGTAGGTTGATTCTTAGGCTGCCATGGCCTCCTAGGTGCATAAGAGGACTCCCTAAGATCCCCACTTCTATATATGGCTAACAAACTAGGCAATGATGGACATTTTTCATTTGAGTGGTCCTTCGTGTAGAAGCCACAAACTGAAATGTTTTCTAATGGGAATTCCCTTGAGGAATGCTTCCTCCTGCATCTTAGGAAAAATATGCTCATTGCTGCATTTTCCTCCTCCTATTTCATTTTAATCTTTAGGGTGTCCAACTGAGAACCTATTGTGCTTAAGATAATTGTTTTGAAATTCTCTAAAAGGTTCCCTATCTCTACCCTTGTGATACTACCTGAACTAACTGGTTTTAAGTTTCTACTATAAGGATCCCAAATGCTCTTCCCTGTTTTAGCTCTACTCCTCGAGTAATTTTTACACATTTCATAGATTTCGGAAAATGGTTTATGGGAGATGTCACCTGATGCCATCAGGTTAAGTATCTCTAGGTATTCCTCTAAAATCCCTTTAAGGAAAATATCCCTAACTGCATCATCTGGAAGGTCATGGTATTTTTATTTCTATGAGATATAAGCAAACCGTTCTATATAATCCTCGATATTCTCATCCTCTAACTGTTGGATTTTGAAAATATCATTACAAGAATCCTTGGATTTGAAGTAATCTTGGTACTTCTTAAGAAATATATCTTTCATGGCTTCCTAAGACCTAATACTGGACTCTTCCAACCCCATGAACCATCTTAGTGCAGAGTCCTTGAGGGTGGCAGGAAAGAGTTTTAGTTTCTGGGCATCTTGTAAGTAGTTGTAGCTCCTACACAAGATGTCGAACTCAAATAGGAAGTTATCCATGTCTTCATTTCTTTTACCATAAAAGATGGGAAGTTCCGAGAGGGGAATGCTTTTCATATTGACATTCTATGTGGTTTCCAAAATTGGAAATCCAAAGGTGGTTTTGATTTGGTTTCCAGCTTCTTCTCCCTCTTCGTGTCTTACATTGTTGTGATCCTCTTGATCATCCATACTAGTTTAGTTTCCAAAAAGAGAGTACCTAGGTGGTTTTATCCTTGAAGAGAACAAAGTATCCCAAGGTTATTGTCTAATAAATGTATCCCTCTGATGGGAAGGTCTTTCGACAGCTTGGATGTTTGGGACTCTACTCGATCCGGTTGAGATTATTGGTGCCAAAGTTTCTGTGTCAATTTGAGAAACAATTATATTGGCTGAACTACCAAAAAAAGTATTCACTTGTTCAGGGTCTATGATGTCTACAAAGTTAGGATCTCCTGATGGTGGTAAGAAAACAAAATTTGTGTTGGTTGGTTCTATGGAAGGCTCGAGTGGTCTTTCCTCCTGTCCCACTATTACTGATGCTTCAATTTGTTGTTTTATAGTGCTCCCTGTTTTAGTCTCTTCAAAGACTACTTTAGCTCTTTAGATAGAGCTAGCTCCTACTTTTCAGTATTGGTCTGCAGAGTTTATGAGTGGAATTTTCCTTCCCCCAAAAAGGTCGGAAGGAACCTTGGTCGAAAGGTCTGATTTGGTTTTAATGTATCTTCCCTTTGGTTCCCTAGGTCTGTTCATGAAAGAAAACAAAAAGAAACACTACCATTGGGTTTGGGGGAACCTGCTATAACAAATGTGCAAGTTCTTACCTCTCGTCTTAAAGTTCCCCCACCACCAAACTAACTCTAAGGTTCAAAAATGATCTATCTTTTTCCTATTTCCTACCTCAAGACAACTCCCTGGCAACGACGCAAAAAATGATGGGTGTTCTATATGCACTAAATCCCTCAACTAAATTGTCAACCCGGGGTAAGTAAACTTAGACTTGTATCACTATATGTGCCAAGGAAGAAAAGCTAGAGGAAATATAATATAACTAAGGAGATGGTCTATCTAAGGTTTAATCTACTTAAGCAAAGACTATCAATGAGCAAACCCTATCAAGGAACTTGAACTATTTACCCTAAGCAAATTTTAAACAATAGATCGATGGATTGTTCCTAAAGAAGAAAATGAAAACCCTACTTTGAACAGTTTAACCTATTTAATCTAATGAGAAAAAACAAGTCATCTATTCAATCTATTCAACTTAATGAGAAATAGCAACAACAAAGTAATCTATTCAAATTAATGAGCAGCATCAAGTAAGCAAGTAAACAATCAAACAACTAACCTATTAAAACTTTTTCAGCAAGTAAACTAATCAAAACTACTCAACAGGTAACTAATGAAAACTATTCAGCAAGTGAACTCTATTCTTAAGATAAAACTCATAATTACTTCTAATCTGCAAAGGGAAATCTTAACATGTTTAATTAAAATCATCATGACAGTATTCAAAGATTAATCAACAACTATTCTTAATCTACAATAACAAGAAACTTCAAATATGATGATTATGTCTTCGGTGTCTTATGACATCACGATGGCATCTAAAGATTAGTGATAGCTCAAGAGGAATAAATGCAATATTAAATTCTATGGAGAAATGAAAAGTATGAATCAAGCAATCTAATGAGAGCTTAGCCATCATAGAAGAAATATCAATTATCTTGAAAATCCATGTGATTTCTCAATTCATGTATCAATCATCAATAATAAGAAAACACTATTCTACTTGATTCAAATCCACTCGTATGCTAACTTAAGAAAATTCAAACGATTAGAAACTCGTAACTAAAAGCTTAACTCAAACTCAAACTTATAATTAAAATTGCAATTTAAATCTAGAACGGAAATTTCATAAATTAAACTAAGCTAATCCTATTATTAAAAACTCATATTGCAAATTAAAATGCTTATAAAAACGTAATTCAAATTCTACTTCTACCTTAACATACTACAAAAAAAATGATAAGAAAACTAGATCCAAGAAATCATGACTAAAACTGAAAATGAAATTAACAAAACTTGCAATTATTAATCCATCGAAACTTTGTCAAAGAAACTATGTACTATGTGTTAAATTAATACTCTATTCTAGTTGCTTTGTTTTAGCCCACTGAAATTCACTTTAACATTTAACACACAACAAGGTTAGAAGATTGCAATCCATTTACTAACGATTAAAAAGACACAACATATTAACAACTATCTTCTACAAGAAACCTGCAAAAAGGAAATTTAAACAATTAAATGATGAACAACAAACACACAGGATTTAAAATGACAAAAACACATATAACAGAAAATGAAGTAAATGACAATTGGACAACTTAAATATGCAAGCTATCTATATAAGTATTCACCCAGACCAATGGTGGCCCCCCCAACAGTTCGTGGCTACTCCTCAACACCAAATCACAATCTAAATCAACATGGTTTTGGCATTCAATTAAAAAGCACAGTCTAGCACAAGTTTGCGGAAATGTCTGAGTTACATAGCAAAATGATTCTAACAATTATTAACACTTTTTCTAACCACTGCTATGGTATTTATATTGATTAAAATTCGAGAGGTCGACCACTGGAAGGGTCGACCTCCTCTAAAAATGGAAAATTCCATTAAATACGCTATAAATTCCTTTGGCTTCTAGAAATTGAACGAGCCACTCAACGATCAACATAACTACTTAATATTAGATGTCAAGAGCTCAGTAGTTGGAGGTCACAAGGGTGAACAAAACCCATGTCGCTGATTCGCCCAACACAGGTCGCCAATATAACAACCGTCAACTCGCCCATGCTCCAAGTGTTGGATGCGGTGCTGGACGCAGTGCCAGATGAAGTACCATATCGGGTGCTGGATGGAGTGTCGAACGAGCTACTGGATGGAAAAATGCATTGCAAATTTTCCCTGTGACACACAGATCACACATTATCTTCTCATAATCATTAAATCGAACTGAATTAAACTCAAAACCATCGCAAAACACCAATTTCATATACCTGGTATAAAGCTATGACGAATTGATATAAAAACCCTTTGAAACTTCTTCAAAATGGTTAAATACACATATAATACTGGTACAAAAAGGATTTAATCATCATCATAAATTAACCAATTCACGAGTCCAACAATGGCCAAATGTCAGGTATGCATTTGTAAAGAAATTTAGGGTTATAGCAGATGCCCCCTAATGTGTGAGGTCATAAGAGAATCTAATGGCTGAAATATATTAAAAAAATCTTCGCCAATGTATGAAATGAGTGAGCACGGGACTAGAGTTCGGGAGGCGCCATTTGCAAAAATAAAAATTGTCTCTTTGAGGTGGGCATACCCATGCTCAGGATGAAATAAATCATGGCTTCCAATCAAATACACCACAGATCCATGTCATATAACTATATAAAGTGTAGCCGCGAGCAATACACAATGGATCTACATCTCAAAATCAAAGATATACAAGTATAGTATCCATCTTCAAGAATCCAACAATGCCCGATGGTTGGAGATGAAGTCTTCAGATCTCGAGCAACAACTTCAAGATCTTTAATACTCGGGTAGGAGTACAATATGAGTGTATGAATTCACTACCCAGAGGTCTTCGACAGCTTGTCGGGAAAGGACAAGAGGATCTCAATGATGAGGCAGAGAACTTCATTGATTTCGAACAAGAACTCGTTGTACTTTTGGGATGGTCAGGCATGAGGTCAAGAGACAAACTACAGAAAGGCTGACTCAGGTTGGGTGAAACTTCCCTTGGAAAAGAGCACGAAAGATGATCAGACATAGGTAGCATGGCATTGACATAATTTCACAATGCAGGAGGCAACACAAACTCTCCATGTGTTTGGAAGAGTAACCAAACAGAGCGGGACACAACTCTATGTAGCGAGAACAACTTCCTAAGGTCATATTAGATCCCAAATCTTGACAAACAAATGAAAGGATGTGCTTTTTCCAAGGGCGACTCATTGTGCTGCCAAAATGGAATATATATTTCCCGTCCCCTCTTTTTGGGTTTTTTTCAATTTTTTTTTCTTTATCAATTTTTAAAGAGATTGAAAAAAAACAAAAGAATGCTACGTTACAAAGGAGGAATGATTTTTGCAAGCATACTAGTTACAGGCGCAAGGAACACACTAATTCTCAAAGCAAGGAGACATGTGCAGGAAAAGGACACTCAGGGAAATATCCTCCATGGGTCAAGGTTTCAAGTCGCAGAGGAAAAGTGCTACAAGGCTTTCGTATAAGGCATGCTTCAAAGGTTCAGTTGAGAGCAACATGGAGTTGGCATTAGGCCAAAGATGCATAGATGCAAATGTGATTAACAAGACACAATGAAACCCCCTTCAATGTATTTTTAACGATCCCAGAGAAGGTAAGCTCGATAGTTTTTTCATATTTAGAGAGTCTGAAAAAACATAAAACAAGACTCCATTGGGGTACCTTTTTCGGAAATAGTCTAGTCGATTCGAAAAAGGGGTAAACTAGCATCGAAAATATGTCTATTCATAACCATTTTAACGAGTGTGACACAGACAAGATCACTTGGCAATCATTTCAATTTTAAGGAGTCTGAAAAGAGCTTAACTATGGAATCACAACATTTTTCTGGATTTAGTCTCCTTAGCCCAAAAAAGTATAAAGTTTACTGAGGATAACTCTCTCGGTGAGATGAATCTCCCGAGGCGTACATTTTCCCTTCATAATCCACAGGCCGGAAAAAGGGGTAAACTCATGCCAGTAGATATTCTTCTGGACCAATTTAACAAGTGTGAAGGAACAAGGTCACTCGATGATCTTTTCAATTTTAGGGAGTTTGAAAAGAGCTTAACTATGGACTCTGTGGGGATTCCTTTTTCGTAAGTAATCTCCAAGGCCCGAAGAAAGTGATCAACCAAAACCAAGGAGAATGTTCCTTTTTTGTAAATTTAGTTCATCAGGCCCAAAAAAGGGTTAAACTTATACCTTAGAATATTATTCTAGCGAACCGAAGTTCCTAGATTATACCTTTGTTCGTAAAATTGACCATCCGGACTGAAAAAGGGGTAAACCACCGCCAGACAGATGTGCCTTCAAGTTTATGTTACAAGGGAAAAACTCTCTATGGCCAAGGGTAAACCACAACAGACAAGTATGACTGCAGAAATCAACTCAATTCCAACATGTGCTATATAAACTAATGTGCAATACGAGGAAGAATCCTACCTTGATCCAATCGTTTGATGGTGTTCCACTGTTGAACACTTTGACCCAAAGCCTTACACCTGCAAGAAGTTCTCAATGAATAAGCGATGCAAGTATATAGTGACAATATATAAAATGAGTTAGCACATTAGATAACAGAATCCTATAATAAACATTACAAACATGCCCATAGATAATGATCATATATTCACAAGATATTGATTGGATGGGAAAGGAGTATTTCTATTAATAATTGATCAACAGAAGTATCAACATTACAGAATTTTGTGTCGGCACGGTTCGAAACCAAGAAACCAAGTTCCTTCCAACTGGGTTTCCACCACTTCAATCCTCCACCAAAGGCAAGCTCATAGCAAAGAGATGAAGAGATTCTCTTGACAATAAGGGAAGAGCTTGAGGGTTGAACACTGTGTTCAGACTTGAGGGACAAAGGGATGCAGACTCAATATGAAGTAATTTCTCCAAAGTAACTTTTCTCTCGAAGTTGAATGCTTTCTCTCTCATTTTCCATAGCTCGAAATTGTGCTCTTATAGCCTCCAGAATGCAACTGAAGGGTCGATTCAGAATGTTTCCAGTATATGGAAGGCCAAAGATCAGAGATCTTCTGTCATGACATGGAAACTCGACCTCATTTTGTATTTTCTGGCACAAATCCCTATATACGCGAGATGTAGTGGAGCATCAAGTGTATACGCATCTTACAAAGTCGTTAGGGAGCATATATGTGGAAAAATATATAATTTTGGCTCTGGATTTATCAAAGAGGGGGTTGATAAGTCTGCATAGGGAAATGGAAAAGGCCCTTTGTGTAAGATAGCAATGGTGAGGCAAATCTTGCTATAACAGTTTGAGTTTGGTGAGCGTGAAGGACAACAAGATCGCTCGACAATATTTTCATGTTTAGAGAGTCTGAAAAGGGCTTAAAGAAGACTCCAAGAGGTTACTTTTCTTAGTTAATCCAGACAAGGTTGAAAATCATAAATGTAGTCTCATTGGATGTTTCTTTCGGATTTCAAAGCGAGCTTGAAAGACAACAAAGTATGCTCATTTTTTGGGATTCCTGAGGGTGAGGCCAAGAGTGATGATGCATCAGATGAATGAGGCTCAATCTCATAATCATGACAGGACTAACAAGGACTCTCGAGCCTAAAGTCATTAGAGACAACATGAGCACCAAAATGCAACAAGGATCTATCTAGGGAATCCATGTAAAGGTAGGCTCTACCACCTAATCATGACACTTATAAAACAACAAAGATGGTTCCATGTCGCACTTCGGTGGGATCGATCCTATGGAAAAGAAGAAAATACAACGAGATGCAAAAAGTGGAGGTGGAATCTTAACTTATATGCAAAAAGTTGGAAAAATTACTTTTGTCAAAGGACCTTTGAAAGTGACCCATCTCCCAAAAAAGTTGCCAAACCAAAAGGCAAAGTGCATCGTAACATACAATAATAAACTTAAGAACCGAATTAAATGATATTCAATAAAGAAAAAACATCAAAAGGGTTCAAAAAGTGGCAAAAAGGGCCAAAAAAGTCTATAAATAGAAGTTGATAGCTCATTTTCACCATTGCAATATGAAAATTAACCAAAAGGCGAAAATGACCCCTTTGCTAAAAGAATTGATTCTGGGAGCTTCATAGGACAAAACGAACTTCCCCTCAGACCAAGTAAGCATAAAATCATCCCTCTTGCATTCCAATTCT
>JASDQU010737018.1:29099-55299 GCA_032191745.1 Picea mariana | reverse complement strand
ATCTTTTATGTCTTATGGATCACATTTCTTTACAAATGTATGTACATGTGTATGTGCGTGCTTCTTTTTCTGTGTGTGAAACATGCCAATCTAATACGTGATTAGATAGAGTATATGTTATTTGATTGAATCTCCTAAGAACATGGATATAATTAATGTAATCAAAGAAACGTTCTAAGAGACATACCCTAAGGAAACGTCGGTGTAAAGTAGTATCATAAACAGTGTAAACTCCATTTAACTGGGACACAACCAGCTGAGCATCTAAATAGACCCGGAGGTGAGAAATTCCATGCGACAATGCATCACGAAGCAACTCTATCACTACGTTGTACTCAGCGACATTGTTTGTGGCGTCACCTAGACAGATACCTTCGGAAGATAGCAACTGGCCTTGAGGCATGAAAATCACCCAAGATGTGGAAGCAAGCCTCCGAGTGTGTTGTCTAGCGCCATCCGTGAACCCAAAGAACACCTCTAGTTCACTTGACATCTATCACAGTGAAAAAGATGACATAAATAATGACATGTCCATTAAAAAAAAGACAAAAAACAACTATATAAGAACTATACATATGTAAAAGAAGTCACCCAGACGACCAACCTACGATTAATACTTCTTGAGGTAGAGCCCATTTGTAGGCTCCACCAAAGCATTCCCCTCAAAGTCAACCAGACGATAAGTTCCCTTATTTATGACTTCTTTCACAATGAAAGGTTTGAACCACATGGGTTTGAACTTGCCTGCCCCTAGGGGATCCTTATCTTGGTCGTAGACCAAGATAAGGTCGCCTTTGGAGAAAATATGAGGACAAACAGACCGATCATATTGACACTTGACTCATTGCTTGTGAGCCTTGTTGGACAAGGATGCATCACGACATTTCTCATCAAGTTGCTCGAGATATAATAGGTGTTCCTCAAGAGGTGAAGTATCTGTAAATAACTCTACTGCCAATTTTAAAGACGAGATATTTCATTCTATAGGCAAAACTGCTTCTATCCCGTAAACGAGTTGAAAAGGTGAGAAACAGGTGGCAGTCTTTACAGACATTTGGTAGGCCCATAACGCCAAGTACAACATCAAATTCCAATTGGACTTGGAAGAATTGATCGTTCTCTATAGAATAGTCTTGAGGGACTTATTCACAACTTCCACATGATCATTCACTTGTGGGTAGTAGGGTGAAAAATGATCTTGCCTCAACCCAAGCTTTGATGTTAACTCGGACATCATTTTGTTCTAGAAGTGAATTCCATGGTTAGTGATAATCTCCTTTGGGATGTTGAACCTTGATACTATCTAGTTAAAAATGAAGAGAGCCATTGCTTCACCATCATTTTTAAACGTTGGCATAGCCTCGACCCACTTTGTGAAGTAGTCTATTGCTACGATGATATAACGATGCCCCCTGGCTTAATCTGGGTGGCATGTAGTAAAATCAATCCCCCACTTGGTGAAGGGACCAACAAAAATGAAGGGAAACATGGGAGAAGGATGTGCCCTCATCTTTTGAGAGAATATCTGACACTAGTGGCACTTCTTGACTGAATCAACGCAATATTTGATTAACGTAGGCCAAAAGTAACCATCTCGTAGAATATTTTGGGTTGTTTCCAACCTAGAAAAATGACCACCACATGCTCCAATGTGGCAGTCATTAAGAACGATTTCTTCTTCCTCATGTATAAGGCACCGAAGAAGAATGCAGTCTACACCTTGATGATACAAAGTGCCATTGAGTATGAGATAGTTTCATACCTGATGGAAAATTCGTCGATTCTCGTCACGGGAGGCAAAAGAAGGGCACTTCAAAGTCTGTAGATAGACTAGTATATCTCCATACCAAGGGTCCAAAGATGCGATCAGAAAAATATATTCTTTAATAGGCGATTCTTCGGGCGTAACATCACATGATTCAATCAGAAGTTCCAAAATAAGTTCCCCAAAGACCAACAACTTTTTGGATTTTGCGGAAAAAAAATCCAAGTCAAATTATTGGAGGATAACAATCCATCTATTTATTTTTTTGTCGATTACTCGTCGTGTCAAACATATTGAAATGGATTCACAATGGCAATGATGGTGATCTTGCAAAGCAGAATATAATGATGGAACCACTAGAATTCATGCACTGTTGCCAACGCAAGCTTATCAACATGGGAATATTTGAGTTTCAACCCAACTAGGCCTCGGATCAGGTAATAAATCACGTGCTCTTTGAGAAAATCATCCTCTTGATCCAAGACCATGTCGATGGTTGACTCTGCGGTGGCCAAGTACAATAAGAAATATTTATTATAATTGGGAGGCCGAAGTAGAGGGGTAGATGTAAGGGCATGTTTCAATGCTTCGAAAGAGCACCGAGTGGATTTGTCCCAACAAAAAGGGACTACCTTTTTCAATAAATGCATGAACCCTTTAGTGATCTCGACATAGTTTGCGATAAAACACCGAAGAAAGTTCACTTTCCCCTGTAAGATTTGAAGTTGGGGAACTATGCATGAGGGAGGCAACTGAACTATTACCTCAACCTTAAGACGATCGACCATGATCCTTGTTGTCGAAACTATGAAACCCAAAAGATGACTCGACATCACGCAGAAACTACATTTGTTAGGATTCAAGTGAATCTGATAGTAGCGATGTTGTTCGAAGATTAGTTGAAGGTGTGAGGGGTGATCATTTCTATTACAAGATCGTGATGCTAGATCATCGAGGTATGCCTTGAATATATGTCTAAGGTCGTGGAAAGGAAAAGACATGGCCCGCTGAAAAGTGGCTCCTGCATTCTTCAGGCCAAAAGGCATCTTACAATAAGCAAATGTGCCCCACGAAAAAATGAAATCTTTTTTATGTTGGTCTTCGGGTTTGATTTGAATCTGGTTATATCCCGAAAAAACATCCATGAATGAAAAGACCTCATAGCCTGCACATTCATTGAAAATATGATCAACGAATGGGGTGGGGAAATTATGCTTTGGACAGGCCCTATTCAATTCATGGAATTCCATGCACATGGGAATCATACCCTATTTTTTGTTAACCGGAATGGGATTTGACACCCATTCTATCAAATGCATGGGGTAGATAAATCCTTCTTTGAGCAGTTTCACTACTTCGACCTTAATAGCTACCTCTTTCCGAGGATTCATTGGACAAATATTCTGTTGGACTGGTTTGGCATCAGGATAAGTCATTATCTCATGTTCAATGATTCTTGGATCAATGCCTGAAATTTCCTCGTAAGACCAGGAAAAAACCTCGCGGAATTCCTTAAATAAATATGTATAGATTCGAATCTCCTTTGGGGAGTAGTCCACTCCGACGAAAACATTCTCCATGATGCTAGGGGTTATAGAGATATCAATAGGTATCATTTCAGAAATACTTTCCATATTACCCTCAGTGTAGACTACATGCGTAGCCAGAGGATTAACAGGACAATACCTATCTCTAGTCATAGTCAACATGAATTCACCTGCCTCTATTCTTCTTAAATCTGGGAGGAAATATGATCTATGATGGAGATCATCCCACAGTCTAGCTGGACCAGTCAATGCCTCAATAATCACCTCATATGAGAGCAAGACCAAGTCTAAAGAATCAGTATTGACAAGGGAACCTTGAGCCCAAATAGGCTCGAGAACTAGATCTAACTCCTGTGCGGGAGTCGGATCGAGGTCAGCCAAAGCTTGTTGGAAAATACTGTATGAAAATTATGCCACAGATAAGGGAATGGCCATGCCAGGATTCCCTGTGCCTTCCATCAAAGCCAATGGAGAAGGAAGAGTCCACAGATCATGGAAGTAAGTATTTCATAATGACGACACTTGAAAAATGTCATCCCTATGTTGGTCGGGGATAGCCGATATAAGCTTGACATCGTCGAAAGGAGGCAGGTAATAGAAAGTACCCATCAATGGTGGGCACAAACAAACCCCTACATTGATGACATTGGGCTGAGGGTTATCAATCATTGGGGCCATGGATGCCCCCGATGAAGGGTCAGGCCGGGAGAAGGAAAAAAAGATGTGAATTGGGAAAGATTGGTCGACGAAATCCGAACCAAAAATTGAATCTTGATATACCTACTGGTCAATGGTTACGATTCGGCCCTCATGTGGAAACAATGAGACCCAAAAAATTGTGGCAACCACTGCATGCATTGCAAAGGTCCAACTCCTTCCTAACAGAAGGTTGTAGTCAAGATGCGCATCGACCACTTCAACTTCGACACACATGGTCTTCCCTCCTAATTGCACGGGGAAAGAAGGATTGATTCCATGTGGTATGAATGAATGAAAATCAAAAGTAGTAAGAAGAGTAGGCGATGGAGACAAAATGGGTTGGCCAATGGCCTTCCAACATGCCAACGACATCACGCAAGTTGAGGCACCCTCATCAACCACTGTATGGAAAATATTTCGAGTAAAATATTTTGTGGGGTGAGCCACTACTATCTAAAATGCAACATGGTAAGGGAGATGAGGTTTCAAGTCAGTCGTATCAAGCATGATCATTCCCAGATTACAAGTCTCGGCAGATCCCAAGGCAGATAACAATAATTTTCTCTGTGAAGGGAAGCTCTGGAGGACCTCCAAAGCGGACATCACACAAGAGGTTTGTGACAAATCCTACATGACAGAATAGTTCTGGGTGGCCCTCGTGTTTGGATTATGAGAATCTTTCTTGAACATTCCTTTCAAGATGTGTTTCATTGTTTCACCTAATTTATTCTAGATCTAGAGAGGAACTGTTGGGTTTGTGGATTATTTACCCTTTTCGGCAAATTATGGAATTATGTAATCGTGTGCCCCGGTCGCTATATAATAGTCACCTTTCATCATGTAAACATTTTTGGTCAAAGGATTACTAGAAGACGTGGGGGTCCCCTGACTGCCCCCATCCACACTCGAAGAGGCTTGAGTCATATTTTTCCCATGTGGAAATGGGTTCGTTAACACAAAAGGTTGTTGTTGCACCAATAACTTCTAGGCCTCTGTAGTCGAGGGCATAGGTGAGTCAGGTGGTCCTTCGTGTAAAGGTTACACAGATACTTCAAATTTCTCTTCTCTGTGTTTCCCCCGCCAGCATTTTTGTTGGGTTTCTTACCCCCCTTACCCTTCTTGTTTTGCTATTTTTTCTTCCCTTCAGGTTGCTAGTTGGCCTTCAGGTTTTTCAACTGCACACTGTGTATGTCTGACATTTGGGTAGGGGTAGTAGCTGAACCAGAGGTTTGTCTAGCCTCTTTCTGCTATATCGACAATTGTTGCAATTGATTTGATAGCTGATCAATGGAATTTGCTTGTGCTGAACCAACTATGCCATCAACATGTGGTCCATACTTTTTTCTAGCCTTGTCAAGGATGGACCGTGGCGCATATGGAAAAATCTCATAGAGAAAGTCGGACTGAGAGTATATTAGTTCAAGTTGTTGTGCTCTCGTTATCACCTCCTCCTCTGAAAACACTCTCAAATTTGCAACTTCCTTAGATAATTAAGGTACCAAAGACTTCAGGAACCACTCCAGCAGGAAACTTGATGGGACCTATACCTTAATCAAACTCTTCTGACGCCGCCATTCTCAGATATGATCCGAGATATTATCGGCCTTGGTATGCTCAAAGTTGGCCAACAATTCGGTGCCTGCACCATATCTCACGGGTAGTTGGAAATGGTTCAAGAAAACCATCGCCAAATTGCTAAAGTAAGAATATCTTGAGAGGTCAATATCTATGTACCATTTCACGGTACCCTCGATAAGAGTGCGTTGAAACAAGCGCACCTATACAGGGTCATCTCACAGTGAGTTTAACAAGCACCATAGGTGGAAAGTTGTCACGTGATCACCCGAGTCTTCGCCAGGCTTGCCTTTGAATTTCAAAATATCTAAGGGAAACTTAGTTGGCATGGGAGGCCAATGCGGATCATGAAAAATTGGGTCATTAAGAAACCTCGACAAGATTGGCAGATGTAAAGTTTCCAAAAATGATAGTTTGGGTTGGGTACTGTGTACAGAAAAAAGGGATCCTAGAGTTTGATTGGCACCAGGTTGCCAGGAAAAGTTGGGTTGCTAGCCAGGGTTCTGGTAGACACCATGGCCTTGACCAACGTACGGAAACTGTGTTTTTTGGGACATCATCAGTTGATTCCTGTAATTGGATGACGAGGGTTGGGTGGGGATTGCTCCCTGCATTGTGTTCCAAAGATTCTGGAAGGGGTTTCCCCCTACCGATCCAACGAGAAAAGGTATTGAGCCTTTCCTGGGGTTCCATTGACTATGTAAGGGGTTCCCCCTGGTCAGCATCACTTGTGAGGGAACTGATCCTTGCCAAGGATTCCAAAGTCCTTGTGAGGAAAAAAATTGTGTACTTTCCCCATGTGTAGGAATAGTACCCTACACAGGATTGTGTTGTCCAAAACCAGGGTTTCCCCCAGCCAAGATGGAAGCTGATGAAAAATCATTATTACCAAATGCATCGAACAAAGAGAATTACATTGAACCCACCAACATGGTGTAAGAAGAAGGTACTAGACTTCCTTCTCCAAACAAGGTGTAGTTTTTGTTCAACTCAATGGTTAGCTGGAAAGCACATCCGAGCGAGGGGGAAAGAGGAGGTATATGACCCCCACCGTAAGGGATAAAATTATAGGAGGCTGAGGTGCCTCCCATGGACCCTTTCAAGGGAGCATTTGAGCTCCCTACCCCCATACCCATGGTCTGTAGGGTGGAGTAGGTATGGATGGAGTTCGAATCAAAGCCGGGCATTCCATATGAAAATGGAGGGTCCATCGCACTTTGTGTGAATGGAGCAGTGGTCGTCGGTGATGACAGAATCAGACCACTACCCGAAGTAGAGGGGGTCGAGACCAATGTGGTCCAGACCAGTGAAGGTGGGTTAGGAGGCGGGATGCCCCCTGTGGTGGCAATCGTTGAGGGAGTGTGAGGACTCCCAGACGAAGTAGCACATTTTCTTCCATAACTGCTTGTAAGACTATCTGACGCTCATAAGGTGTTACCCTTGGAGGGAAAACTTGTACCAATATTTGTGTCGACAAGTCAGTGATCGAAGGGTTGGTTGGCCTGAGAGCTTCTGCTCCAAGGTCAAAAACAGTAGGTTCCTCCGGATTTGAGTAATATCCTCTCAGAGCAAGCTTGGGCATAGTTTCTTGTGGCCTGGTCGCTTCAAATGACCCTTGTTGTTCAATTCTTTGTGGTAACGATGGTGGTGGTGTCTGTAATGCAACCGACAATAAGCCTTGAAGCCTTCATGATTGGTGGAGCTATTGATCTTCCACTTTGTGAAAATATCAACGACACAATAAGGCTTTAACTAACGTTTAAAACCAAGGACACACTAGAAAAGTTCCTACAAGATAAACCAAGCAAACCACTATCTATTTGGAAGAACAATTATGCCAGTCAACACTTGAGCAACTTACCGATGCAAGTGAAACTCAAACACGGAAGCACCCTCCTGGTATACTCTGCAAAGTGTGACTCGACATCTACCCTAGGTACCATGGTATACCCCCACAGTCACCTGTGTAAGTCCCTAGAATAAGGAAAACTAAGTTTATAGCTCGTGAACAGTCACTAGATGAGTACAGTCGATAGTCAGGTGGACCGCAATGAGTAGGATAACAAGTCTAAAACCTATTGAGAGTATCGAAAGCAAGTGGTCCAGAAGAAAACTGAGGATCTCGAACAGATTCGAGGTCCACGAATCTCCATAGGAAAATGCAAGCGATTATATCCCAACATAGATCCTCAATATGTGTTCCCCACTACGTTTAGTCCAGCTTTGGAGGGGTTATCTTCATTGCCTTTCTTCATGTGACATTGTTTTTATCACTTATGTTAGAGGGGGGTCGCAGATAACTTTCACGTCACTGGACTTTTACACTCTGTGTTGGAAATATAACTCAGGGGAGGGGGTGAATCAGTTATTATAGTCTTGAAAAATTTTGTTCTTTTCTGAATCTTTCTAAATTATTATTTAATGTGTTACTAATAACTTAACATGCATATATGAATAGTATTTGATCCATCACATGAAATACATAGAGACATAGATTTCTTCGTAGCATGTCAATCAAGCTCCAACTTTCATGTACATCACAGTCTTTGAGATCCAACTCAAATATGAGGCTACAACCTCTAATAGCAAGCTACAACTTGTAGATAGCACCAACTCTCATATTTCTCTATCACCAACTCCCAGGTTTCTCTTGCACCCACTAGAAGGAAGCACCAACTCCCAGAATATCTTCAAGCACCAACTAGAATTTAGAGTATTGCAATCCTCCCTAGCACCACCCTACCACCCTGATTGAATCTTACAAAACTTTACTTACTTGCTTTGTCTCATCCAGATTCTATTCTTTGTTCTACTTCTATCCTCGGTTCATTCTCCTGCTGCACACATCGATACATTGTTCATCTTCTCTTTCTTCTCTTTATACTCTATGTTTCCTCTGCATGCTATACACTGCATCTCTGATCTCCTCTTCAGTTACTACTCTACCTCTCTTCCTACCCACATGCATCACTATCGAAGTAACACACACTGTTTTATCTTATGCATTTCATTCTCACATCGAGTACTTTGCCCGATCATCATAGCAACTCATCGTCTTCTCTGGCGGTTATGCAGTATCTGTTCATCATCAATGACAATTATCCAAAGATTCTTTGGCTTCTCTGGCTATCGAAACTCTTCATCTTCTCTGTCAGTTACAGCCAGTCAATTATGGCTTCTTTGGCTTATAAGCCCCTACCTTCACGTGACCACCGGTGGTGACCAAACTCTTATTCAAAAGTCACTTTGCATTCTTGGTCTAGTGAGTGTTAGCCCCCTTTATTTCAATATGACCTTGGGTGATGAACTTCACATGACCACGAGATTGTGAGCGTGAGCTCTCTTCTCATTAGCCTCCTGTTGCATGTGACCTCAGGCTACATCTTTTCATAAGTGAATGATTGCGGGTGCGTCCAACAGTGGTTTTGGGATTAACTACTTTTCTCCCTGAAATCTATCGCCAGCTACCATGTACCCTTTCTCTGATACTGTGGTTTCAATTGCGACCTGCCTTCATAAAATTAACTCTCAAGCAACTTCCGATCCCACAATCATGCGTGATTGTCAATCTCTCAGTTTCTGACAGATTCCCTCGATCAATGGCTCAAATCTCTTGTCTTTTCCTACCTTCTTTCCTCCATCCACGCATGATCCTTAGTCTCAACGAAGTGACATGTGGCCCTTCAAACCAACAGACGAGATCGATTTCTCCTTTCAGGATTCGAGAGTCTCGATTCTCAAGCTCCACTTGCTCACAGATAATTTCACGCAAATTCCATGATCCAACAATGTGTGTCTCTTTTGGATCGATGGTCACAATCCCTTCAAGTATTCGAGGTTTGGAAATATCAACTTTTTGACCTTTCAACCTTCCTTTTCTTTTTAATGGAGCTGACAATCCTACTGATGTGTGTCCCCTTTTGGATCAATGGTCAAGATCTCCTTCAGGTCTCCGGAATTTTGAGATTTCAAGTCTAAAATTATCGTTTCTTATGACTAGATATCTTTTGAATGGAAGATCTGTTGACATCTGTCCTCCTCAAATCAATGGTCACAATCCCTTCGGGTATTCAGGGTTCAGCAATCTCAACTTTCCAACCTTTCCTCCTTCCTTTTCTTTTATCCATATTTGGAAATTGACTAACGCATGTCTCTCAGAATCGAACAGTTTATATTGACTTCGGGTTTCCAAGGTTTGGGAATCTCAACTCTTAACTTTCTTTGCTCACTTTTTCCAGAGTGTCTTTCCCCGAACTGCACATATTTCTTCCACCCGTACTTCTTGTGATTGACAGTCTAGATCTTCTTCAGGTATTCGGCATTCGGGACTTTGGGACTTTAGGCTAATCACTAGTGGTAAAATTCCCAGAGTGACATCACTTGATGATGTGTCATGAGCCTAGTAGCTGCCACATGTCACTCAGATTTGTGATTTTCACATACCTGAAATGTCAAATTAACTTGACACTTGTCATTGTCTAATTGTGCCATGTGTCCTTTCTCACGTAGGCTTGTTGACATGGATCCTCATTCACTTTGGGACTTCAGCCTTCAGGACTTTGGGTATTTTGACTTTTCAAGTCACCAATTCTTCTGAAGTGAGAATCCCCAAACAGTAACCTCCTCACAACTTTTAGACCCGAACTAAATGTTGTTCATCGATCATGTTCTTAGATTGACAGCTCGATATTTCTGTGATTCTTCTTTTCTATATTATCCTATACTCCACTTTAAAATGATCTGACTGATGATGTTTACTTTGGCTCTCTAGCTCTCCGAACTTCGGGGATTTCATATCTAAAACTGAAAATTCTCAAAGTGATTTTCTCCAGAGTTGTGGATCGTGTGCCACCTGTCAGTCTTGATGATGGATGGTCCTTGCTTACTTCAATACTTCGAGACTTTTAAAATTCCACTCTCCTATGATCATCCAAAGGCTTAACCTTCGTGCATGTATTTTTGAATCCAATGATTGTTGATCCTGGGAGCTCAGATCCAACGGATCAAATCTGTACTTCTCCTCTGTGCTTCCTCTGGTCACTGGAAGTTGATCTAACTGTCATCAGGTATTCAAGATTAGTGATCCAACAACCACTTTCATTCTTCCTCTTGAGCTTTATGATCTCTCTGACTTAGAAGGTTTTCTCAAACTTTTGTCCTCCTGTGAGTCTGTCTCTTGGATCTCGTCTGCACTTCTGGAACCCGCTATCTCTTCTGAGCTTTCTCATCTTCTGCACTCTCGAGGTTTGGTTCGTTGTTGTTATTTCCATCAATGACAAGAACATTCTTCCTATAAACATGCCAACATTCCCTATCTCTGACTCCAATGTTTGTTTAAAAACCCTTGAGTAGTTTCCTCTCCAACCTAATTCAAGGCTCTAGCCCTAAACTAGTTAATTGACCCTACAAACAGAAAAGTCTAGTTATTTTTAAATTTAGTATTTGTTTTAAATGGATTTTTTTAACTCATAGGATATGGCAGTGAAACTAGTGATGTGTATGAGAGACGAAAGAGGAGAAAATAAACGAAAATATGAAAGCAAAATTACTTCTAGAAAAAAAAAAAAATTTCAACTAGCTCTTTGTAACCAACTTTTCATAACTAACTATTTTTAACATCTTTAAAAAGAAGACCTAAAATGAAATTTCACTCAAATATGAGCTACTTTAAGTTCTAAGGAATCAGTAAAGAACTTAAAAATTGAACTTTTTTTTCTTTCAAGTAAAATAACTAACCCTAACTACTTTACCAAACTAAGAAATGAAAAATCTTTTCCTTTTTGGAAATGATTTAAACAGGAAAATTTTGAAATAAATGTTTTTCTCTTTTCTTTAAAGCAAATGAAAGGGGGGAAAGAAAATACAAGACAAGAATAAAACTGACCTCTAGCCCACTATGGATCGTAGTGAGTCACTAAAGACACCAAACAGGCTAATCAACAAACTCAAGGACTTTCCTAAAACCTTTTCAAAATTAAACACAAGAAATATTTTAAAAGACAAGCAAACTGACATCTAACCCAAGTTATTACTATAAAAATAGAGACATTGAACTCAGTCAAGAAACCCTGAGAAGTAAAACCTCAATCAGGGAAGAGGTTGACTGCCCCTTCTTAAAAATAGTTTCTTGAAACAAGTACGTTATTGATGCTTAAGCACCCTGCATATGTACGCGGGTTGTCTATATAGCAAGGCACATATGTATGCGTGTTGTCCCACAGTAGGGCACATACACCTCTGTACTTCTTGAAAAAAGAAATAAAATTGACTGACTGACAGAGCAAGGAGAACTGGTATGGCACAAAAAGGGGACCAGAATCCATTAAAGACTCAGCAGACTCAAAAAGAAACTCAAAAGGTATAAAACCAATCAAACACCCAAAAAATACCCTAAAACTGTAGAGGCTTCCCTAGTATGGTCACCAGTTCTGCTAGCAAGGAAAACCCCCCTATGGGTACACCAGGGTTTACAATGTAGGCAGATCAATAAATGTTTAAAAGTCTCCTACTTCTCTAACTATCCCAAACATATCCCAGACTCATACAAGAAAAACAAAATGAGAAGGATCGGGTAACTGTACCTCTACTCTGTGTCCGATGATGATCCTCTCGCGCTTGATAACTTCACTGACTACATGCCTCCTCCCAAGGCCAGTCTACATTCAAAGATAGACAAACAGAAAGCTACAAGCATGCAATTAATGTACAAACTAGGGTTAGATAATAGAATAAAAAACATAAATCAAATGTAAACATTCGACACATCATGATTTGGGACAGGAAAAGTACTTCTTTTATTGATAATACAATGATCACTTACAACCAAATCCGGCTACTGCTCCATGAACCTGGTCCAGGATCCTCTTCACCAAGCTCCAAGTGCACCTCCGTATGGCTTCTCCTCTCAACCTTCTTCTTGGGAAGTATTATGGGTTTATGATGGAGGAAGGAATGAAAATTGGGGAATTCTAAGGCAATTCTCACAAAAGGGTTGCAAATGCTTGGGGCAAGGATGGGATGTGAAACAGGCAAAGTTTCATTGTTCTTATGTCTAGATGTGGAATGAGACCCCAAAACCTCCTTTTAGATGGAAAAAGTATGGTTATTTGGTTGGGTGACGGGCTATAGGTGATGTATTAGTTGGGAAACTACCCAATAACCCGTAATCTCAACGAATTCCTTGCAAATTTTTATTTTTTGCAACTTTTGCAAGTATACGCGGGTTGTAGTGGTGCAGCATGCGTACATACACGGGTTGTACTAGTGCAGAAAACATATGTACGCAGGAAGTAGTGGAGCAGGGCACGTACATCTTCAAAATTTTTGGTTTTTAGAAGAGCAACTCAGTGATGGATTGGTAAAAAAATGTAAGTAAGATGGCCAAACACCAGGTATGCATATGTAGAGCAATTTAGGGTTATAACAATGTTGAATTGCATAATTCTTAGGAAGTCATTTCCAGAGATATCAGAGTACGTGAATAGTGGGAAGCTCGACAAAGGCTACCCATAAATAAACCTCTTGATTAGTTCATTTGCACATGTCCTCCAACTCTAATTCTTCTCAAAGAACATGAGGTTTATCCCCTAAAGTTTATCCTATATCTGAAATAGGGAGGAGAAAGAATGTCATACAAATCCAACAAACCAGTCTTCGTTGAACCTTATCTGATTCTACTAGTTCTATTATACATGTAACCCATTTCACTTTTAAAATGACGTCTTTTGGTAGCGGTAGAAGTATCGAAGGTTCCTCCTCTTCACAACCTTCAACATAATCTATAATTGGTATCATTTATAACCATCAAATTTCAGTCCAATATACAACTAATCCATCTAAAGTCATTAAAAATATGGTATTTTTCAATTTAAAGAGGATGCTACCACCACTTTGTGCCATGTATCTTCCCCTTTGAATCTTACACCAACAACTCACCCCTTTCCAAAGTTTAACGATTACTTTCCCAAGTTTTCAGAAAATGACACTATTACTACTAATGAACACTTAGTAGAATTTTCTAATGATTTCTATAACATAGGGGTGAATGACAATGATACATGTATGTGCTTATTTATCAACTCTCTATAAGGGAAGGTTGTTGCAGGTTTTTTTTTACTTACCGCCTAAAATACTTTCCATTTGGGAAGAATTGGTCTACTAGTTTAAATCGACGTACAAGAAACCCAAAATCCCGGATGATCAATTAAGGGAATAAAATAATATTACCTATAACAACGGTGAGACTATCAAGTCATCCAATCTTCGTTTCACCAAGTTATACAATCAAATTCTTGAACTGATTTTCCCCCATAACCAAGCTACATTCATGCACTATTACAATACTTTACCCTCTTCCTATCATCAAAGATTAGAAGAAAAGGATATCGACAAACTTGGATTTGCACTTCAGACTTGTCTTGCATATGAAGATCAACTAGAAAGAACTAATCTCCCCAAGGGAGGCTATGTAAAACAACCAATATGTCTGCATTATTTTAGCTTATGCAAGACATGAACAACCGAATGATTGATTATGAGAGAAAGGGAATTTCCATTCAAGCCGAGTCTTCTTCCCATGCATCCTTCAAGAACCCAAACGATGGTACTTTCCAACCAAAGGCTATTATGTCTCATGCCTAGTGCAATTTTTGTGAAGAAAATCACAATGAAATGACATATGAGGTAAAAAGAAACGCTAGATATCGAATATTTGGAAAAAAACTAGATGTAAATATTATTATCTTAGATAGGGCTCCATGGGATGATGTCATGGTGATAAACACTAGAAATAAAACTTACGCTAATAAGAGTAAAGTTGATTCTCCTCGAACCACTTTTTCTCTCAGCTCATCATCCCAAAATACAAATTCCCTTGTTGACAAGTCTTCAAACAGTCAGGGAGTGTCAAATCCTCTCCCTCCATCCAAATATAATATCCTCATTAAGTTAGCTAATATCGAGGTAGATGCCTCTCTCTTAGACATGGTCATTTTCCTGGAACAACAACAACATCTAAAAATTTTCATGGAAGGTAAAACTTCCATAGTAGCTAATTTGACTAAAAATTCTGATGGAGATGAGTCAAATGTAAATAGAATAGCTGTAAATAGTTTTAGAAACCCTTTAAAAAACCCTCCTTTCTATATTTCTGTAAACATTATGGATAAAATAGCTCATTGTTTTCTGCTAGATGGTGGATCTAGTCTGAGCATTATGTCCAAAATTATTATGGAAGATATAGGCCTCTCTTGTACCAATGAAAACACAAGGAGTATGTTTTCCTATAATAACCAACAACAGACTACCATAGGTGAGATCAAATGTGTAACTCTAGTCTTCTATGTTCACCCCGAAATAAGAACTACCCTTAATATACAAGTCATTGATATGCCTATTAGTAACTATTCAATCATTTTGGGTAGATATTGGTACGCCTTAACTGGTGGTTACCTGTCGTTAGATGGTTCACATTTATCCATCCCTAAGAATGAAAAAAAAAATATTGTCCTAAGGGAAGGAAGGATTCACCTTACATTGAAAGTGTTCCTCAGCCTAATTTAAATTCCATTGATGAAGACATGGGTGTCTATTCAATCTTTATTGATGAAAATGAAATGTTTCTTGAACTGATTGATTATGATGACAGTATGTGGCATATGCACTTTGACGGTGCATGTTCAAACAAAGGTAATGAGGAAAGTATTATATTATACGCTCTTGTTGGTAAAATTCACAATTTTTCCTATAGATTAGAATTTTCCTGTACGAATAATGTTGTTGAGTTTGAAGCCTTACTTCTAGGCATTGAAAACGCTTATAATATTGGTTGTGGTCATCATACTATTTTTGGTCATTCAGAACTTGTTGTGAATTTAGTGAGGAAAATATATAATCCCAAAAATAAGTTAGTTAAAATATACACCCAAGTTGTTTAGGCATTAATCTCAAATCTATTGTCTTTCAACATCACTCATATTAAAATCGAACTTAATTATATGGCTGATAGGTTAGCTATTTTTGCAACCTCACCTACAATAAAATTGTTACCTCAGAGACCAGATTGTACGTTTATGTCTCTTTACTGACCTCATCTTCCTGATAATGTAGAATCTTGGCAAGTTTTTCAAGACAATGAAGGCATATGTACCTTCTTACAGAATGAACCTTACAAGTCTAAAGAGATTATTTCCCTTCAAAATGATAAAATTATTAAAGGATTAACTCCTCTTGAGAGTTCATTCTCAACGAGTGATTTAAGAAATAAAGAAAAAAATAAAGAAGAGGAATCTAAAATAAAAGTTACGGATATCATCCCCATGAACATTGGAACCCCTGAACCCCAAAGATGATTAAAAAAAGGTGCTCAATGTTCTAATGAAGAAAAGAAAAAGTTCATGGACTTTTCCAAGAATTTCGTGATGTTTTTTCCTGGTCTTATGAGGATCTTTTTGGTTGTGATCCTAATATTATACAGCATTCCATTCCAATCAAATAAGGGGAAAATCCAGTTAGGAAAAGACAGAGACATGTGAATCCTACACTTGAAGCTACAATTAGAAAAGAAGTAGAAAAAATCCTAAATGCTCATATAATATTTCCAATTAAGTATTATGAATGGGTATTAAATCTTGTCCTCATCCGGAAGAAAACAAGTCAGATTAGGCTTTGTGTTTAAATAGAGCAAGTGTAAAAGACAACTTTCCACTTCCTAACATGGAAATGATCTTACATCAAGTTGCAAGATAAAAGTTGATGTCCTTACTTGATATTTTTTCTAGTTATAATCAAATTAAAGTCAAGAGGATCGATAAATATATAACCACATTTACAACCCGTTGGGGCACCTTTTCCTATGAACAAATGTCATTTGGCTTGTCTAATGCATGTGCCACTTTCCAGGGATCTATGCAGTTATCTTTCAATGATCCTATCAGTAAGATAATTCAATTTTATCTTGATGATTTAAGAGTTTATTCCAAAACCCGATCAAATCATTTTGATCTTCAAAAAGTATTCTTGCGATGTAGAAAGTTTGGCATTTCTTTGAATCCTTTGAAGTCTATTTTCGGTGTAACCCAAGGTAAAATTCTCGGTCATATTGTTTTATATTCAAGAATAAACATAGATCCTGAGAGGGTTGTTGCAATCCTAAATCTCCCTGCCCCTACATCTAAGAAAGAAATTCAAGATTGTATGGGCACTATAAATTTTGTCCTAAGGTTTGTTCTTGATTTCATTGTCATAGTTAAACCAATCCATAGTATGTTAAAATAGGATCATACTTTCTATTGGACAGATGATGTCAAAAATGATTTCACAAAGATCAATAAAGCAATCAGTGTGCACCAGTTTTGGTGAAACCAGACTTTGAAAACTTCTTCATTATATATATGAAGGCAATAGAAGAAGCATTTTTTGCAATTCTTATGCAAAACGATGATCAAAATAATGAAAAACATGTAGTTTACATGAGCCAAATCTTATGGGATGATGAAATAAAATATTCTTACATAGAAAATCATGCTTTTTCTCTTGTTAAATCTATAGAAATATTTCTCCATTTTATTCTAAGTAAGCGCATGTAGGTAAAAGTCCCTTTACCTATTATCAAATTTTTACTTTGACAAACACATCTTTCAGGTAATCTTTCACATTGGCTTGCAAAAATCCAAAAGAACTATTTGACAATGATATCCAAAACGATCAAGGGACGTGACTTAGCCCTTCACTTAGCTTAGGATCCTAAACCAAGTGAATTTTCTAAAGATGAAGATAACCCACTATCAAAATTGTTCTATATTGAAAACCAAAATAAAAATCGTTATGAACATCCCTAGTATAAAGATCTCATTCATTACTTGCAATTTCAAAGGTGTCCAGATCACTTGAACCCTCATCAATGAAGGAGGCTTTGTCTTGAAGCTTCTAAGTACCTCATTTTAAGATACTCTTTATTTAGAAGGTTTGTTGATGGGTTGTTCTTACGATGCATAGATGATAACATGGCCCAAAAAATATTAAATGAGATTCACGGATCAACAACATCTATTGTTCATATTGGTGGTCATTTTTCTTCCAAAGACACTACCTTTAAAATCCTCAGGACTGGTTATACTGTCCATCCATTTTTAGAGATTCCTATGAATTTACAAGGGCCTGTGATAAATTCCAAAAGTTCGTTGGTAGAGAACATTTCTCTACCATGCCCTTATAGCCTATCCTTCCTGATTTTCCCTTTTATAAATGGGGTTTATATTTCATTGGTCCTATTAACCCACCATATTCTACAAGCCATGTTTATATATTAACAACTACAGATTACTTCACAAATTGGGTTGAATTTATGCATATTAGACATTCTCAAGTTGAACAGGTTATCTCTTTCTTGGAATCTAATATATTTTCTCGATTTGGTCTTCCCCTCGATATCATTTTAGATAATGGACCAGATTTCATCTATGCAAATCCTACTCAGTTTCTTAGTAAGTTTGGTGTCAAACACTTCACTTCCTCTACCTATTACCCTTAAGGAAATGGGCAGGCTGAGTCAACTAATAAGAATCTGGTCAAGATATTGAAAAATATTATAGAGGATAAGCCCCATTAGTGGAACATACTTCTCACTTATGCACTTTGGGAAGATCATACTACTACTAAGTCTAGCACATGCCATACCCTATTTCGGATATTGTATGGTCAAGAAGTTATTATGCCAATTGAACTAGAACGTATCTCTTTACATTTGGCATTACAAGCTAAATAATTGAATTTAACTGATATATCTCAAAGAATGAATGCCTTACTCTCTTTATCAGAACAAAGAAGTCATGCTCTAGATAATTTAAAGAGACAACAACATACAATTAATAAATATTTCAATAAAAAGACTAAATATGTTGATTTTAAGATTCATGAGAAAGTGTTACTCTGGGATTCATCTCATGTTGAGAGAGGAAGACATTCCAAGTTTCATAAATTATGGCTAGGTCCATTCAAAATTTCCTCTGTCCTTGGTACCAATTCATATTTATTAAAGGGCATGGATGAGCGATTATTTTCTTACAGTACTAATGGTTCACATCTTAAGCACTATGTCAAACCAAGTTGATTATTGATTGAGATTCAGTGCTTTGTAAATACTTGTATTTTTTGTACATACTTATTTTACTTTATTTTGGGTACAATTTATTTTTTTATTTACCATCTTTATTTGCATTTTATGTTTTGAATCCCTTTCGTTGAGACAGAATCAACTGGATCAGTCAAGTCACTAGATAGATCATTGTTTTCAAATATTTTCGGTCAATTTTTAAAACTAAATACACAACAAAGATATTATGATTCTATTTTGTTTTAATGTTGGGTGAAATAGTATCATATACCTTCAATTATATGATTTTCTAGAAACACGACAGTCGTGACTCTCTCCCTTTTCTCTTTTCCTTTTCTACCCTCCATACAATTTTTTAATAAGAGCATATAAGATTTTTTTTAGTATTTAGCAACAACCTTCAGTAAAAAATATATATCCAATTAAATTATATTGTCTCTAAGCTCCTTATACAAATAGGACCAAACCCCCTCATATATCTCACTTTTCATGAGTTTCTCCACGAAGTCTCATTACATGTATCATTTAAATTCCATTTTTATTTCCCCTTGTTGTATAACTTTTTGTACTTGAGAAAATTGGTCCATTTCTATCACCTTTTACTATCCACCCCTGTTGATTTCATCAAAACCAAATTTCATGAGTTCTAATATGCTACAAGAAAATTTCCCTGTGGAGTCGCCAGTTATTGATGCAAAAAAGTGCAATTGAATTCTGCTTGCAAAGGATTGCAATGCACATACTATATAAAGTTTATCTATTGTACTATATAGCTAGTAGGTGGGACCCTTTAAAGAGAAACATGTTAATTTTAGTTCTCTCCTTTAAAATTTGCAGCTCATAAAGCAATTGACTGGAATTATGATTTCCTTTTTGTATTTTATGCATGAATAATTTCTTGACAAAAGTTTACAATTTCCCATATACTCCATTGCGCCAGGAAAAGAGGACGAAAATCCATCACATAAGTGTTATAAATTTTTGTTATATGTTTATGACATATTAAAATAGATGGTTAAGTTTTTCTTATGCAAATTTGTCATATAGTAACATTGGTCATTATATAAAGGTTCAATATCATACGAGGTTGTTGTATGGATAAACTCGACTTATGACAAAGTTCACATATGATAGAATTATCATATGACATAATGTTTGATTATGCAATTAGTATTGTTGGTAAATAAGAGGTGATATATTATCATACCTTATGAATATGGTATAGATGTTGGTCATCAGGATATGCTATTATTATAAGCTCGACAACATTGAATGCATGGATACTATAGTACATAGTTTGAATTTTGAGTCTGAGCTGACGATGAATGTGTTCCACCATGTAAATTTTGATTGGATAATGGTTATCGCGGAAGAGTTGGTAATTTTTTTGGGTTTCGACCATCTGTCGGTGGAAGCGATGTGAAGTAAATGAGAGTTATTGCACTCCCGTTAGTTTTCCCTCCTAAGGTATACCACTTTTTTTCATTCTCTCTTGCTTGGAAATAATATATTGTTGTTAGTCAAGGGTTTTGAGTTTTAAGTTTATGTTGGTGGTTGGATAATGATCCTTAATTTTCCCTCTTGTGGTTATTTAAACAACTTCAATAGTTATGAGAACTTTGGACTATTCTAGCATCAAATGTTTTACTCTGCTCCAATAATTTTGGATATTGGATCTATTCAATTTGCATGTTGTATGGTTGTTTTAAGCAAGACTTTGTGTTGTGTTTGGACATTTATAAGTTGGTGAATGACAGTGAATGGATGTGAAATTGAGTTTTCATATGTCTTTGATCAATATCAGATGAAATAATTTTTGGTTTTGGACACCAGTGGTATCTACGACCTGGTTTTGCATGGAAAACATATAAACAAAGATATTTTTTTAAATAAGGACTACAAATTAATTTAAAATGGAATCTCATCAAAGAAGTGCATTATTTCATGGCTTGTAGCCTAGTATCACTCTCTGTGGTTTTTTGGGTATGTTCTTAAAACAAATAAAAGAAAACTCTAGGGTTTTCATTTTGATGGCTTCTATGTTTAGTCCAAAAGATATTTTGAACAGGGGTTAGGGCACATTTTGTTATAAAGACGGTCGGGCTTGAATGTCACTTAAAAAACTACAAACCATACTTGTGTTGGACATATGGATAACTTTCAAGCTTGTTTAGATTTGTCTCACTTCTCACGCATATGGGTTTTCATCTGCTTATTATCTTGGTATTTATGGTTCTGGTATTTTCAAAAGAACGAAAAATGTAGGGATCGCATCCACCCTTATGTCTTGACTTGCTCTTGTTCACTAATTCGGGAATAGTTTGGGAAATTTTTCTTTGTGTTCAAAAGAATGGATTTGAAACCTTCTTGCCAGTTTCATTTGGGCTTGCTTATTGATATTCAGTGCGGCAAATAATTTCATTCTTTGCACATAAATGAGTTGGAAATTGGTATGAAAATTGGGTGACGATATTACAAGCATGTGTGTAGTCCAGCATGATATTCTTGAGCTCATATTGATTGGATTACAGTTCTAGCATATTGATTACAATATGGACAATTACAAATATTTGAACAACATAGTATATATAGCGATACATAAATGAAAATTGGTTCAAGCAAGTTTGAAATAAGGGAAATTGATCAAAACTTCCATGTGCTTTGTTTTATTGGCATTGGAACAAATTCAATTTGTTGTTACGATGAAATCTATGGATGAAATATATCTGACAAAAAGAGTTTGAATTGATATATTTTTAAGAGTTTATATATGGCTTTTCTTACATGAATTTTTTTGGGTGGAATTCTTTGTAACATTTGTTAATTTATATTAATTTAACTCTAAGAAATCAAAAGGAAAATAACTATAGAGTTTCATTTGAGGTCTTGAATTTTTCTCATTAGTTGATGATTAATAAAAAAATAAGTTGTCTTCAAAAAGAGCATTCATCATTTTCATTTCTCATCCATGATTTCACTTTACGCAAATTACAAGGCCCCTCATTTTTTCCCAAAATCATTTTACTATCCCCATGCTCTGTTTTTAAAAAGATGTGATTGTGCGAAGGTTCCCTAACATTTGGAAATTTTTATAAAGGGTAGATTTCATATAAGAATAATGAACAATATTGGATGAAATATTCAGGAAAATGAAGGTGATGATATTATTAAGGTGAAGCTTGTGCTGATGAATTGATTTTGTTTTAGAACAGTAACCATTGCTTCCCTCTCATGAATACCACTTTCCATTTATTATAAATCCAATCGTATCCCATAATCCACTGAGTTTCCATGTTCTAAAAAATGATAGTTTTGGACTGAAGTCAAGGAATAATTTATGATTGATACATGCAGAGTAATGGATTGATTACATGCATGCTTGTGTGTGAACTGCTACGAGACAATGTTTTGAATTTATCTTTAGGCAAAGAAATTTGATGGTTGATTAGTATTTATTGTTTCATATATTGAACTAATTTTGTTTTTAGACAATGAGTTTCTTTAGTAGAGGAAGCCATGACAAAGGTAGAGGTAGAGGCAGAAACAATTTTTGGCGGAGAGGTAACATGAGACCTGGATTCTCCATACATTCTGATGTTGATCCTCAAGAATTGAATCAACCATTTCAAGTCAGTTTTTTTAAATTAGTGGGAAAAGGAGTGTTCCATCCACATCCTTGACCATAAAATCCTCCTTACAAACCTCACCCAAGTATTCTAATGTTCATGTTCCATCTCATATGTTCCTCCAGCCAGAAGTTCCTATCAATCATGGCTGGTGCGATATTGTTCATGCTCCTGGATTCCATCATGATGGATGGCCCACAGTTTCATTTCCATTTCCACCTCCACCTCTACTCAACCAACATGCTCAGTAGATTTCCCACATTGCATCCCCTGTCAAATCTTCACATGCAAGCAATAGATTAAAAATAGCCATCCTTGAGATTAAGTCAAGAAAAGACAAAAAAAAATTGGTCACTCATTCTAAGTCATTTGATGAATCCTATAAGTTAGTAACTTCCCATACTCACCAATATGATGAACACTCCCAAGCCTTCAGTCAATTTCACCCTCAAGCATCCAATCAGCCACACTCTGAGAAGGCCAACTCAAAAAACAAAGCAGAAAAGGCAACAAGTAGTGAGAAGAAGCATACTACTTCTTATAGTAAATATGGTTTTTGATTATTTATATGGTGGGCAGTCTATTTATATTTTGCGGACAGTCTATTTATATTTTGATCTCATATAGGCAGTATGGCACTATGTTACCATTTTTTGACAGCATGACACTATGTCTTCATTTTTGGATAGCTAGTTAATATTTTCTTTTTGTAGTGGAAAATACATTTTTTTATTTGATATGTATATGGATAATTTTGGGAGACACAAGGGATGGTTCAAAGTGATTTCTTATGTGTATATTTATGATGGGGAATGATTTATTATTTAATTAATTATGGAGCAACAAGAAGGAAATCAAAATTTAAAATGATTAAAAGGAATGAGGGGTCTCACCTATTAGTTATTATTTATTTACCATATATCTATTATTATGATTATTCAATATTTCTCCCTAACTAATATTGAGTCACTTCTGACTTAACTAAAGGCAGTTTGAAACTACCACAACTTGTTTTGAAAAAGATAAAAGGCTAATAAGAAGAAGGGACAAAGAGAGAGAACTAGGAAAGAAATTTCTAATAAAGGTATGTTCTTATACTTGTGAGATTAATTACTTTCATTCATATTGAGTTATCATAGATTCTTAACCTTTTTGTTGATAGTAGGATCTTATTGAATATAGTAGGATTCAAGGATTGAGATACATAATTCAACAACTTATTCTAGAAAGGTTGATCATTTGATCTTGGCATTCTGTGTATTCTGATTTTTTTATGAATTAGTTTTCATTACTGATAGAGAATATTTTGAAAAGTTGGTAAATGATACTTTCATGGCTAAGCTGATCCAAATTTCTAGTCTCAGTCTTCTCTTGTTGTCAGAGTAGTTTTATATGGTTCCCATCAAATATCTCTAAATCCGATCCTGGTCCTTACCCTTGCAGGGGTTTGAAAAGAAGGTTATGATTGTAACTTGGAATGAAATCAACAAAATTGTCGTGTTGTTTTTTATCTCACATGTGCATTCTCTTATATTAATTTCATGTTTGTATTTCATTTGTTCTTTAATCCTCAAAACACAATACATATATTTTTACTTTTTTCTTTACATAATTTAATTACAAAAAACAACATTGGTTCCTTGTACTTATTACTTGAGAATCAATTGATAATTTGTTCTAAGGCTATAAACCTTGGGTGATAATCCCAACTATCTTACTCTAGCCAAGTAAGATTCAAAAATGTTGGAGTGAGGTTCTTCATACCTTTTTCTCAACACAGTGCACCTAACTTGATTGAAAGCACCAGTGTGCCTAGTCGACATACCACATCAGTGCACCTAATTTGACATACTGCACCAATTCTCTTCCAAAACAAAATGCCCCGGTGATTTAAAAAAAAATCACACCAAACTGTTATTAATATGAAATACTATTTTTTATAATATATAAAAAAAAAATGCATCGCAGTGCCCCCCAATAACTAAGCACCCAAATGTGCATATAACAAACACACTGAAACATGTTAGATCAATTCATTTTCAAACAAAAAATAATAATTTAAAAACCATAAACCTTCCATAGTGCACTTAGAAACCAATACAACCCTAGTTCATTCCAGTAAAAAAAAATGCATCGGTGCACCTTACTTTCAAGCACACCACTAGAGGGTAAAATAAAAAAAATAAAAAAATTACCAAATTGAATCAATGCATCAAAATACATAACAAAAAATTAGAGAGAATTTATATTTTCAAAATGTATCTGTTTATAAATGAAAACCATAATCGTTATTTCATTCTTTTTCCAAAATTTAGAGGGGATATTTGTGCAAGATATATTTACAAGCAAAGTCTTTGGAGTGGGTAGATTTTTTTGAAGAGTCAAATTTACATACAAATTTGTAGAGAAATTTCAGATATGTAATTTTTATCTATTCATAATCTCAATCTTTCCCTTATTTGATTAAAACAATTTTTGGTGCATTACAAAAAAAAAGGTTCTACAGTTACATTTGGTATTGGAATCCCTAACCTCCTTATTGTTTCTCTTGGTATTCCTCTTTATACTTCACAAGTATATTTTTTTTAAGAAATGGATTTTTATAGGGTTTTTTTACTTGTATATGGAGCATTTGGTATTTATTGCAATGGGAACACTCATTATATTGGATCTCAAACCCTGTTGTTTTCAGTTTTCTTTTAAAAAAATGCTTATGTGGTTCATAGTGCACATCGTACAGGAATAGTGCATCGGTATGCATGTTCATTTCAACAACACCATGGAGTTTAAAATAAGAATAATTTTTTTTACATATTCAATGGTGCACATTAAACAATAATGAGGAACATGTGCTTCTATTAATTTATAGAGTACCAATGCATATACTAGTTTATTATACGCACCAAAACCTTATTTTGTAAAAAACAAATCGTAGTTTTTATCTCTGATAATTCCTAGTTTTTTTTTAATAGAGTATGGCCAATAGAAGATCAAGGAAATCACTTTATTGTAGTGAGCATGATGGTAGCTCATCCCAATAAGAGAGCAAGGAAAGTTCTTTAAGTTGTATTAAAAATTTAATATTTTTGAATTGTCTATAGTTTTAAATTAATGATGTGTGTTGGTTAAGGCATGTCATGGAAATTCCAAGGGACAAATGAGGAAAAAACCAATACATGCTAGTGGGGATGTCCAAAAAAGTGTACAAGGAGATGGTAAAAGAAATCAACATAATTGCCTCGTAGGGGGAGTCATCCCAACAATTACAATGTGCATCATAGGTATGTAATCATTCATTTATAATTTTATGTACATCAAATTTAATTATCACATGAAATACTAATTTTCAATTGTTTTTTTGTAGAAAAGAAAAAAAAATGAAACCCATTCAACACATACGAAAAGATGACGAGGAATAAAAGGGTTGATTGCAAAGTTTGTGAGTACTTACTTTTCTGGTCTTACTTAAAATTTCATCATAGATGATTTTAGGGGCTAAATTTCACAAATGGGCTAATTTTCCATGGTTTTTCCAAAAAAGATTGGTCAATTTGTGTTTTTTCTAAAACTGATTCACCCAAATTCCAGAGAATAAAATCTGTTTACCTTAAAAAACACCAAAATTTTATATAAACTATATAAAATCCTTAGAAAATTGAATATTTTTACAAAACTATCACCGAACACTTTACATTTTTCATCTTAAGGACTAGTGAGATTATCCCAAGTTTCTACATTTTAATATAAACTTCCATCCTTAAAATTATCCCTTAATTTCATCTTTGTTATGATCTTTATATTTAAATAATTAATTTACACTCATCCATGGATATCTTCTAATAGGTGTTAACATACAAAGAAGAGCCAACTGAAGAAT
>JASDQU010737017.1:169515-191703 GCA_032191745.1 Picea mariana | reverse complement strand
AATACCTATGAACATAATGGGCCGGCTCGTGATGAGACCTCCCATCCTCTTGGTTAGCTCTTGCATTTATTTATTTTATCATTTTTCTTAGGGTCCCTTAGCTTCTTATCGAGAGGCCTTTTATTGCCTTCTCGGGGATCCCCTGGGCAAAGCATCTCTAGGTTTTATTTCCTATGGCTTTTATCTTTTACCAGCTGCTTTTACCCCTGGGCCTTTAGCCCCTTCTTCCCACAAGAAAAAATGTACCCTGAGAGGTCATCCTAATGGCCAGACTAGGGGAATGGGATGGATGAGCTGGGTATAAGATGTAAAAGTGATAAGATGGTGGGAGCGGACGATGGCTCTGCAAACCCCCCTTGGTGGCTAACCAAAACCCATGAATATCGGCTTGCTAAGTTACCCCATCAATCACCCCAACAGTGGTCAAGTGGATTAGTGTAAGATCCAAGCAGTCATCAGAAATGAAAAGAACCTAATGCATATATAAGAAGGTTATAACAATCAAATATGACACATACCATGATACCTCGGACCAATTACCTCATGGAGCAAGAGTCCTCTCCGATGCAAGCCCAGGCCGGTAGTGATGGAAGCTGCTACTGCTGACAGGACAAGTCTGGCTGAGAAGAAGAAAGATGGGCCCTCCAGGGCCATGCTCAAGTCAATCTCGCTCTCGGTACTCCATGTCTAGGACCATGTGGGCCTCGAGACATGATCTCCTAGTTATCCCTAGATATCGGGGATAGCAGTTACTAGACTCAACTCAACGAAAAACATGCTAAAGTAAAATTGTCAAGATTGACCCAACTCGACAAAAACTCAGGAAAATTTTGACAAATACAAAAGAATATAAAAATACACACTTTTTATTAAAAAAACGTTTATAGGCTTCTTGGCAATTCAAACTGGAGAGTCGCTAGTATGACTTATTGACCGGGAAAATAACTCGAGCATACTTGTTAATCCAACTCTTGACTCACAATTAACTATGAAACTTTGGCCTTATCGATGAGTCATACTCATTGACCTCAAGTTCGACTCAGGAACGAGTCAAAAAGACTCATCTAAGGGCCGAGTCAAGTTAAACTCATGAGTTTTCAAGTTCAAATCACAAGTACTATTACTACATGTCACCCCTTGAAAATGCAAGTTCATTTTGCATATTTCGAGGCATTCTTTTCAAATGTACTATACCAAGAGATGTGAATGTTGGGAGCTTGGTATGAGCCATTGGCCGGAGCAACACCTTATTTATCATGCATGGGATAACTAATAATGGAGATCCATGTGATTACCTTTGCTTTCACACATAGAGGGATGTTCACATTCCTCGAGGCAATCTCTACATATTTGGAAACATAAATCATCTTTATGTGCACCTTTGGCACACTTACAAAAAAAGGGAGAAGCTTCTAGAAGATCCAGGGTCAAAGAATTTTCTAGGAAGAGTGCCTTAGCTTAGGTGGTGACAAATGGCATTTATGCAATGGCAGATTTTGATGAGTGGTTCACTAAGAGAAGACTTCTATGAATTTTAAATTATATTTTATGAAGGGTTCTAGATACTTCTAGGGATATTTTAATGGAGGCTTCTAGGAGGATCTTTACAAAAATTATTAGAAGAAAATATGGAGGAATCTCTAGGGCTTTCTACATAATATTTTATTGGAAATTTCTAGAGGAGCACTCGTCCCTATAAGATTCTAGGGTTTTCTTTATACTATTGACACTTATAGTATTTTCTAAATATATTTATTGAGAGGTGGTTGAAAATTGAAAGCTAAGAAAGGAGGCTTCCCCCTCATTTGCGACACCTGATTTCAACTTGAAGAAAATCCTAGAACGCTGGTGATGACTATTAAGGAGTTGATATTGGGCAGACTTAGAAGGTCTTCAATAATTTGCAGGGATGTAGCACTCAAGGCTGATTCTTTCAATTTTGCATCTGTTTCTTTACTGATATATTGTACTTGGTTATTATTGTTGGTCATAACTAGTGAAAGAAGGGATGAAAGAGAGATGTTTTGATCCTCTTCAGCCAAATTGATATCAAATGTAAAAGTGTAATGTTTTGAGGGCTTTTATTCAAATGGAAAATTGTTTTAAGGGTTTAAAGAACAAATTTAGTAATCCTAGTAAGGATCCCCCCTTGTACTAGACAAGAGTCGGCCTAAAATGAGGAGGACGATAGCCAAGGTGGCAGCGGGATCCTCAAGTTCTACGCTGCGGGGGAGCGCCCCCCCTCTCGATCTTGCTCCACAATCGTGCTTCGAACAAGAGCATTCAAGGAGCGTGCTCCCTAGGGAAAAATTGCGCTCCCTGGTTTTGTAGGGAGCGCTCAAGGAGCGAACGCTCCCTGAGGAGGGAGCGTGTGCTCCCTCCTCACAATAAAAATGCTCCCCAGGGCCCGCGCGCATGAAAAAGCTTTAAGGAGCTTTATTTTTTGTTTTTTAAGAGAAATGAGGGAAGGGAAAGGTAGCTTAGGGTTGGGTAAGTAGTTTAAACATGCATTTACTCCTTTTTCTCTCATTCTATTTCTCATTTCATTCACTTCACTCATCTTTGCTAAGAGGGTTTTGACTTTGAGAGTGTTCTTGCAGCTTGCTAGTTCTTGAGGAGATTGAAGGATATTGAAGGGAGATTGAAGAGCTTGTAAGGAATATTGAAGGCTCCCATAGGGAGATTGGAGAGTTTGGAAGAGAGATTGGAGAGTTTGTAAGGGAGATTGTCATTGAACTTTGAAGGCTGCCATTTGTGAGAGCTTGGAGGGAGATTGAAGGCTACCATAGTCATATTCAACCACCATTGGAGAGCTAAAGAGGTAGGCTCTTAAGCCCATTTTTCTTTCTTGTTTTGTTTTAAAAAAAAACGCATGTGTTGTAAACTAGTATATTATGGCATATGTTATGTTGAATATTTGAATGTTTTCTTCTCCTACTCTTTTTGATTTCTCCTCCATCATTCTATTGCAGGTAGCAAGTTATTATCAAGGTTCAACATTCATGATGTTGATGTCAATGTGGTATGCCATTTTGGTTCCATTTTTTGTTATAATGATGGTGGTGGGAAGTTCAAGTCGAAAAACCCATGGTAGTAAGGATGAAATAGAAGTGGGCAGCACATACCAAGGAGAGGAAGAAGGAATGGAAGGGGATGAAGACAATGAAAATGACAATGATGATCATGATCCCCAAAAAGTTAAAGAGAGGAACACACCTCTGTGGAAGTATGTCACAAAGCTTACTGGAGGGAAAGGGGGTGGAACAGGAAAATTTATATGCCACCATTGTCATATAGAATACACAGGTTCCTATACCCGTGTGAGAAAGCACCTATGTGGGACTATGTATTGGGATGAAGGTAAGAGTATAGGAATCAAAACCTGTGTGAAAGTGGATCCTGAAGAAAGACTCAAATACCAAAGGGAAGAGGAGGCAGCACAAAACAAAGCCAAAAAAACAAAGGTTGAACATCAGAACACACAAAGAATGTTCAGTGGTCGAGTTGCATCTGCCCATGGTAGTGCATTCTCGCCTTCGCCTTCGCCTTCGCGTAGAACACTATCATATTTCCTTGACCAAGGTTGTAGAGATGATGTGGATGCAAAAATTTTCAGGTTTCTCTATGCATGTGGTATACCATTCAATGTTCTTCGCTCACCATATTGGCATGAAATGGTCCGCCCCTAACGGATATAGGATCCCTGGGTATGACAAAAGCTAGAACCTTAGGACTTGACATGGAAAGAGCCAAAATCCAAGGTGCTCTAGGAAATTTTACAAATAATTGGAACCGGCATGGAGTATCAATTGTATCTGATGGTTGGACAAATGTGAAAGGTAGGCCATTGATAAATATTCTTGGTGTGTCTGCTTGTGGTGTGATCTTCCTTTCAGCCCATAACTACTCAGATCGCTACAAGACAGGTATTAATATTGCATAGGCCTTGCTTCAAACCATTCAAGAGATTGGGCCCTACAATGTCATTCAAGTCATCACTGATAATGCTGCTAATTGTAAGGCAGCAGGAGCAATCATTGAAGATAGGTACCCCAATATATTTTGGTCAGGGTGTTTGGTTAACACAATGAACCTTTTGATGCATGATATCATTAACATGAAGGACCATGATTATAGATGGATTGGTTCTTTATACAAGAGAGGGAAGAAGATGATAAGATTTATTACCAATCATAGCATGGCCCACTTCATTTTTCGCAATCACTCCAAGTTGGAGTTACTAAAGATTGCGAAGACCAGATTTGCTAGCTATTATCTCACCCTCAGGCGCCTGTTGAAGGTAAGAGAGAGGCATTGGCTAGTATGGCCTCGAGTTATTCATGGCAGGATCTAAAAGACAAGGTTACATCCGCATCTGAGAGAAGTGACTTTCAGGAGGTGGAGGACACAGTTCTTGATGGCCATTTTTGGCAACAGGTTCGGTATATTCTGCAATTCACCAGACCCATTTATAGTATGATTCGATTTGCAGATACAGATCAGTCGGTGATTGGAGAGGTGTATGAGCAAATGGACAGCATGCTAGGCCAAATCAAAGACATTGTTTAGCCGAGGAATGCGATCTTGTATGATCATATCCATAAACATGTGGTCAAAAGGTGGGATAATTTGAATGTTCCACTCCATGCCCTGGCATATGTCCTTACCCCAAAATATTATTCTTCATACCACACACAGATCCAGAGGTGCAAAATGGATATATGCTTGCATTGGACAACTTGGTACCTGATGAAGAGGAGTGTGCTCAAGTACGAAGTGAATTGAGCAAATACATCAGTGAGCATGGAGTCTTTGGTAACTTGCATGCAACCAAAGATCGAGACAGGATGGGTTCTATTGAATGGAGGAACATGTATGGCTCCTCTGCCAAAAATTTGCATAAATTGGTGGTGAAGGTGCTTTCTCAGGTTGTTAACACCTCTTCTGCAGAGAGGTGTTGGAGCACCTATAGCTTCATCCACAGTGTAAAGAGAAACAACTTGAATGCGGACCGGGCTGAAATCTTGGTTTATGTGCATTACAGCTTGAGGTTGTTGTTGCATTATTGTGATGTAGGGGAGGAGAGTGTTTTATATAACTTTAAAAGAGATATGAATTGGGACAACAATCCAGAGGAGACTAATCTTGAGGATGGAGCCATTGTTTTAGAACGCTTGGAAGAGGAAATTTTCGGTGATCGTGATGGTGATCATATTCCTGGAGGAGACATGCCACCCCCATCCACTAGCGGTGTTCCAAATTCAACAATTTTACCTTTATCTTCAAAGCGTCCATTGTCACATGGGGGCCATTCAACTGTTGGTCGTGTTCCACGATCACTTCCACCTATTCCTACTTCTCTTCAAAGATCACAGAATAAGAAAC
This sequence comes from Picea mariana, assembly GCA_032191745.1. Lineage (NCBI taxonomy): Eukaryota > Viridiplantae > Streptophyta > Pinopsida > Pinales > Pinaceae > Picea > Picea mariana. The sequence continues at coordinate 186,318 of JASDQU010737017.1, read as the reverse complement.
TAGAAGTTTCTCATGGCAAGAGGAAAACTTAGAGAATAGTACTTAGTACTTGCTACTATATAATAGATCTCTTTTTTTGTTTCCTGTTTAGAAGTAGTCTCTAGATTCTAGAACTTAGTACTTTGTCTTGAGTCTTGAGTCTTGAGTCTTGACTCTTTATTATGGCTTATTCTGTAAACAATGAAGTTATGAACTTATGAAGTTTGAAGTTGAACATTATATGACAGTTTACCTTTGAAGTTTGAAGTTTAAAATTTGAATTTTGAAGTTTTGAACTTTGAACTTTGAACTATTCAATGAATCTTACAACTCTTTGGTAATGAATATGATGCTCTAGAGTCTAGAGTCTAGACTCTATTTCATTTTTTGGTTGATGTATTTTACAATCTATTGATGACAAATGTTTATGATTGATGTTATACGTGTACTAAATGGTTGACCGTTGATCCTTTAATGATCATGATTCATCACTAATCAATTAGTTAAGTGATCTTATATCTATGTTTTCATGTTTTTTCCAATTGATTCAACATTCTGCATGTTTTTTTTTATATATATGCATCAAAATATATATTTTTTATGTATTATATAAAAAACGCTCCCGCTCCTGGAAATTTTTGAAAATTGACACTCCCGCTCCAACTCCCGCTGCCGCTTCCCGATTCCGCTCCCCGCTCCCAACAACCTTGCTCAAGTTCCCCTAGGATTTGTACTTGGATGATTGGACTCATCTTTTGTGCAGATCTTGGAGGTAACACTATGTTTCAGACTGCATTGATCATAACATTTTACTTTTGTTGTCCTTTTTATTTCATTGCTCAGAACAATGCATTTGTTAGACTTGTTGTGTCTCCATTGTCATTTCCAAGTCTGATTGAGATTTTATTTCCCCTTTTCTTAGGCTCATGCCACAAGACTTTGTGCACACTGCAGACTCGCTCCGCATATTGGGTTGTTGATTCCATTGTTAATGGTTTGACGATCATGCAAGAATGCTACGCAGAAAGATGATAAGCCCCACCTCCAAGTCTGAACATTTTCTTTAGATCGTACTGCATTGGATGAAGAAAACACTGATCAGAAACCCCCTGCTAGCCCCATCATGGCAATGAATGCTCCTCCAACTGCAAATATGCCACCTTTCAATGGAAACCATTGCATCATTGCAGTCAAATATATCCTGCAAGGATTGGGAAGCACTGAGGACGCTCAGAAGATCACTATTTTTGCTACTACTTTGAGGAAGAAAGGAGTAGAATGGTTCAAGAAGTTGGACCACAATCCTGATACTAAATTTCAATCTTTTGAAGAGCTTGACCAAAAAAATTTGGATGAGTTTAGCCAAATTGAGAAGTCAGTTGCTGGTTTCTCTCACATCAAGAGCTTGTAATGGGAACAAAGCAAGACAATTCAGGATTTTTATCAAAAATTTAAGCGTGCTTTAAGCAAACTTATGTATACAATTCCAAGCAACAAGAAATTGACCTTATTCTCAGAGATATTTCTGCAATAGCTGCTACGCGGGTTCCATAGATGAATCCACCTACCTATAAGGATGCTTAGATGTAGGCAGGGAACTTGATCCAGTCTTGCAACAAAGACTTCCAGAGTGGAGCAAGTATCAGTACCAACAATGACTCCTGCATTGAGGAATTGATGCATGAAAAGAAAAAGTAACTTAGGACACATTTTCTGTTGCAAATGCAGGGGCAACCACCCAAAAATGAATGTCCATTGGATTCTAACAGCACAGATACTTCAGGTGCAGATTCTTCCCAGCAGAACCATTCAAAGAGAGCCAAACAACCAAGTGGCAAGGAACAATTGGTTTCTCCATAACAAGTTGTGGTGCAAGTTACAACATTTACAAGTGTTACCAACACAAGAAGATTGCAGATATCTTGCTATGCCATGAAGACCCAATTTTCAATTCATTTCTTTTCAATTGTCAATTTTCCAATTTCATTGCTCATGAATTTTCAATTTTCTAAGCTTCTGTGCCTCCTATATATAAATCAATTAACACTATACATACTACCCTGCCTCTCCATTTGCAACACTGCTGTCATTTTCTTATTGCCCTGATGATGAGTGAAGTGTTCACTGGAAACACTCCGGGAGAAAATATTTCATGCAATGATAAACCAGAAAAACATTGACAATATATCCAGCTTTGAAAGCCTCTATTCTAAGATATTGTAAAAATCCTGATTCAAATTTTAATAGGCCTTCTCTGTACACTTGTAAGTACACGAAGCTCTTCACCATGTCAATGGTGAAAGACCAGCATATTAATTACTAGAGCATATAATGCAGCTGACAGTTTCATTCATAGTGGATATTTTTGCAAATGAAGTTTGTGGATTGTTATGATTGATTTCTGCAAATTCAAATTCTAATTTATCACGTCTCCTTTCTCCAAAAATAGCTCCGTTGTACCATGACACAAACAAAAACAAATATAAAATATGTTACAAAAACTACCTTCTCATATGCAGATTTGGATTTCATAGGTCTCATAAATCCACATAATTTTTTACCATGATACTAGAAGAGATAAAAATTGCATATCTTGTAAAAGCTACCTTATCATCTGCATGACCAATTATTGCTGGGCCCCATGTGCCAACATAATCAATGTACTCATTTCCATCCACATCCCAAGCATGTGAACCTTTTACAGAATCAAAAACAATGGGTTGTCCACCAACTGAGTTGAAAGCTCTGACTGGTGAGTTCACACCTCCTGGCATTAACTCCTGAAATAACCATAATAATCAAGTTGAACTAAAATTAGTGAAAATGTTTAACAATGTTATTTTATGCCTATGCTCCTAAAAAAGCGTGCACTCAATACAAGTTTGCTGAAGTAGAAACATGTTGGGCATTGTTGTAATAGACTAGATGACTGAGTCTAACATCCATCCCCCATCAATTTCACAAATAACAACTTCATAATTTAAAACTTTCAAGCATTAGCAGCTTTCAATTTACTCATTATATGCTCTTAAACGGCTCTCTGAACTTGTAAATAAGTAATGGGCATTATAACATGCTGGCAGGTTATTTCCTTGGTAAATTATTTTCTCAAACATTGATCTTTTCCAATAATTGGCATGTCTTGTTTCACACCAAAGAGAATAACTCATAGGACTGAAAGCAACTTGTTTCTAAGGAAAAAACCTTTGACATGTCTACACCATATTACTACTCAAAAAATGAAGTAGAATAACATTTTTCATGTTAAAGACACCATATTTATTGCATAGAATCATGAACATTCTAATTCTACTATCAGTTGGCAGCTAATGCATATGCCGAAATCTCAATAAATGTAACGCTGTATATAGTATCAGCTGGCAACTAATACATATGCTGAAATTTCAATAAATTTAATGCTGTATATTACAAAAGCCTTAACCAGCGTTAACTGAGAACCACCAGAAACCAAGCTCCTAGGTGCTGCCATAAGAAATGCGATATGACAGGAATGTGACTAAGGAATCTAAAGAATGCAAATATATCCAGCATCCCCAATTGGGATTTCCCTTAAATGTGAAAATTTTGAGAATCCATGCTTAAGACAAATCAAAAAATTTCACCTCATTTACTTGAGGTTTCCAGGATCTATTTCCTGTGAACTTTCACTCATATGGCTGAATCTGAAATATAAATTACCTCAGTGTATATTTCACTTCTGACTAACCAAATACATAAGGCAGCCCCAGAAAATAAACATCGAACAAATGTACTTCAAGGTAACTATGTTTCCATCCCTAAGGGCACAATCCCCAACATATAGCAGATCTGAAAATAACTTATAAAAAACAAATTTGTTACAGCCACAATTCTGCCCTCTTAGCTTCTATTTATTTAAGTGGACTAATATGTTAGCCCTAACCCTAAAGCTATGGCAAGTGGACTAATATGTTAGCCCTACCTTACCTACCTCAACTATTTAAAGAAGTAGCCTCTCCCTCATTTGACACACTTTCTCATATGATTTCCTCCTCCAAGTTGACATTGAGACTGAGGTTTGTTGCGGCTCTTCTGGTAAGGTTTATAAGGTCTTTCTCGGGTCTCTCTTATGTGTGCCAGCCTGCTATTGGTCTATCTCTGCTAGCAGAATTTTTAAGTGTGGACTGTGGATGTTTTTCTGCCTGTCGTGGGGTTAGTTTTGCTGGCAGTGACAGCTTTTGATCTTGTCGTTGAGGTTGTTGATGTCTGCCAGTTTCCACCCTGGATATCTATTGGTTGTCGCCCTTGATATCTGTTGATGTCGCCCTTGATATATGTTGGTGCCACCCTTATTGGTATACTAGTGTTTCCCTTGTTGGTTTGTTGTACAGCCCTTGATTTTTCAGTGATGTCGCCCATGTGTTTTGCTGCCTTGTGACTAAGCATTAGGGTTGATATTTTAGACTATTGATATTTGCATCAGCTTGAAGAAGGCATATGTGTTGGACAGAATATGGCTTTGTCTTTCTAGCCCTAATGTTTGGACAATGGTTTGGACTTGTTTTGATTGTGGCTTCTCCAGCTTGTTCAGTTTTGATTTTTGCCTTTTAATCTAAGAGTACTTCTTGGCTTTATTCCCATTCCCATGAGGAGATCTACCCTGAGGGTTTGATCTATGATTTTCTAAGCTTTTTTTGAGCATACATTGGAGGAAGATAACAGCAACAAATCAAGTACCTTTGTTCTTTGTTACAGCTAACGTAATATTCAGATCTGTGTTCACTAAATGCTGTTAGGTTATGCATCAGAATTTTATTATGCCTTGCTGGTCATAAATTTCAGTAGCTATTGATGTGAAAAAATTTTAAGGATTTTTGTTTCAAGCTACCCTACTGTTTTACCCTTAAATTCTAACATGGTATCAGAGCTCAGGGCGTGAAAGGAGCTCATTTGTGGCAAACTTTTGAGCCTGCGTAGATCCTCTATTAAGGGTTTGTTTTTCAGATCAGCAATAAGTTTGTTTTGTATCAGATCTCTACTGTAAACAAGATTTCAGTATGGCTTCATCTTCAGTCAAAGCAGAAGATAGGCTTGAAGGGGCTTCAAACTTCAATGCCTGGAAAGCTAGGGTCTTTAATATCCTAGAAGAAAGTGATTTGGATGAGCTGGTTACCAGGGTGATGGAAGAACCTACTACAAATGCAGGAAGAGCAGCCTATATATGAAGAGGCAGGCCAAAGCCAAGAGGGTCATTTTTTACTCAGTTAAAGATAGTATGATGCCTCTTCTTGTTCACCTAAGGACAGCAAAGGAATGCTTTGATGCCCTAGCCAACTTGTATGAAAAGAAGGCCCCAACTCAAAAGAGAACCTTGAAGAAACAACTACGTACATTAAAGATGGGAAAGGATGAAACCATCTCTGTCTTCTTTTCCAAAATTGCCCAAACAAGAGATCAGCTTGCAGCAATTGGAGTTGCAGTAGATGATGATGACCTTGTACAAACAGCAGTAGATGGTCTTCCAGAATCATGGGAGACATTTCTCTCATCTCTAAATGGAAGAGAAGTTCAACCCAACTTTGAGAGATTATAGCATGATTGCTTGGAAGAAGAGGGCAGAATTAAAAGCAGAAATGAACCCTCCACTGTGAAAAACCATGCTCTTTTTGCCAAAGCCAAGAAATGGAAGAGGTTTCCTCAGCACAAAGGCAAAGGTAAGAAACCTCAAGGTAAGCATTCTCATCCTCACTCTCATTTGTCTAAAGTAAGATGCTTTAACTGTAATAAGTTAGATCGTTATGCAAAAGACTGCAGGAACACTCCTNAGGTAAGCATTCTCATCCTCACTCTCATTTGTCTAAAGTAAGATGCTTTAACTGTAATAAGTTAGATCGTTATGCAAAAGACTGCATGAACACTCCTTCAAAGCAGAAACGGAAAGGTAGGTTCCATGTTTCAGTTGCAACTGAGGAAGAAGAACCTCAAAGAAAGAGAACCAGAATTGCCTCTGAAGAACAAGAGCAACGCATAGAGAGTTATCTCGTTTCAGCTCTCTCCGGTGTTGTCACCAAATCAGAAGAAATTTGGTTAGTGGACAGTGGGTCCTCCAAGCACATGACAGGCTTCAAACAGAACCTTGTGAACTACCGAGATAAGAAGTTCAATGTAAACGTAGAATTGGGTGATGATGGCACTTATGCCATCAAAGGAGTTGGATCATCATTTTTCAGATCCAGTCAAGTAATGTATTTCATGTTGAAGAAATTCTTTATGTTCTTGGTTTAAAGAAAAATCTTATTTAAGTTGCAGTTCTAGAAAGTAAAAGGTACACAGTAGCCTTCTCCAAAGGAAAGGCTCTTATGTGGCCCTCAAATGAAAGTATGAGCTCAGCCATGATAATCGAAGCCCAAGAAGGTGGACTTTACAAAGTCTCTGGTCAAGTTATTCAAGCATTAGCTCATGAGATGATCAACCCCTGCGAACTATGGCACAGAAGGTTTGGACATCTCAACTATAATGCTCTCCCAGGTTTGCAAAAGATGGTAACAGGTATGCCAGTTTTTTCTTTTGAGCATGATAATATTTGTAGAGGTTGTGCTCTTGGTAAAAATACAAAGAAAGATTACCCTCACAGTAATAGAAAAACTAATGGTATCTTAGATCTTATTCATTCTGATCTCTGTGGACCTATGACTACTCCGTCCATGAATATTTGTCTTTATTATATCATTTTTATTGATGATTGCTCCCGTAAAACCTGGATTTATTTTTTGAAAACTAAAGATGAATCCTTCGGTAAATTTCAGGATTTTAAGAATCTTGTTGAGAATCAGACAGGTAGACATCTGTGTTTTCAGAACAAATAATGGAAAAGATTTTGACTCCCACAAGTATGATGATATATGTCGGGATTCTGGGATTAAGAGGGAGTTGACCGTGCCTTACAATCCCCAACAAAATGGGGTTGCAGAAAGAAAGAACAGGACAATTTGTGAGGCAGCCAGAGCTATGATGTATGATCAGGATCTTCCGTTATCTCTTTGGGTCGAAGCTGCAAGTACTGCAGTCTATATTCTGAACATGTGTCCTCATAAAGCCTTGGAAGAGAAAACTCCAGAAGAAGTCTTCACGGGTAAGAAGCCTTCAGTTGATCACTTGAGAATTTTTGGTAGTCCTATCTACATTTGTGTACCAAAAGAAAAGAGGACTAAGTTAGAGCCCTCTGGAAATAAAGGCACTTTTGTGGGGTACAGTGAGATCTCTAAAGCATATCGAATCTATGTGCCAGGGCAAAAATATATAGAGGTCAGTAGAGATGTGACCTTCCATGAGGAAGTTGCCTTTTGTCGTTCCATAGAACTTCCCTGTGGTACAGATGAGCATGAAGCTCCAACTTCAGAGCCTTCAGATTCACAACTTTCAGATGAGCAGAGGGAGGAGGCCAGAGAGTCTTCAGTGGATCCCATAAGGGATTCTGTTGAGTTTCCCCTAGAGAAACCTCCTGTCAAAAGGAAGCCAGCTTGGTGTCGTGAAATTTTAAAGGAAGCAGAAAAGCACGTAGCACCTAAAGGTACTTTCAGAGAAAGCAAGAAGCCAGATAAGTACTCAGGTTTGATAGCTCAGTGGAATCTTGTAATTGACTCAAAACCTTCCACTTTTGATGAGGCTGCAAAGCATAAAGTTTGGAAGGATGTCATGGTAGAAGAATATGAGTCAATATTGAAGAATGATGTATGGTAAGTGGTCCCAAGACCACAAGGAAAATCAGTAGTGGCCTCTAAATGGATTTACAAAATAAAGCATGTAGCATATGGCAGTGTTGAAAAATTCAAAGCTAGATTTGTGGTTCATGGTTTCTCTCAGAAAGAGAGAATTGACTATGATGAGATTTTTGCTCCCGTTGCTAGGTACACCTCTATCAGAGTCATCATTTCTCTTGCTTCAGTTTTTTATTGGAAACTTCACCAAATGGATGTTAACACTGCTTTTCTTAATGGTGAAGTTGAGCAAGAGGTTTATATCGAGCAAGTTGAGGGTTTTGTGATCCATTGAAAGGAATCCTATGTCTGCAAACTCAAGAAAGCCTTGTATGGATTGAAACAGGCTCCGAGAGCTTGGTATGGAAGAATTGACAGTTTTATTCCGAGTCTTGGATTCTACAAGAGTATAGCAGATCCTACCCTTTATATAAAGGTTGTGAAGAATCATCCTGTTATCTTGGTTTTATATGTGGATGATTTGTTCCTTACTGGAGAGGAACATCTAATAGTTCAGACTAAGAGGAAGTTGTTAGCAAAGTTTGAAATGAAGGACTTGGGTCTTATGCATTACTTTCTTGGTTTAGAGGTGTGGCAAAAACCTGGTGAGATCTTTCTCTCACAAGGTAAGTATGCAGTGGATGTGCTTCGCAGATTTGGGATGTTGGACTGTAAGTCCATGACCACACCTATGATTTCTAACCTGAAGAAGTTACATAATCAAGCTACAGGTTCAAATCCAGAAGACCCTACAATATATCGTCAGATCATTGGGTCCTTGATGTATCTAGTACACACCAGACCAGACATTTGTTATGCAGTGAATGCCCTCAGTCAGTTTATGTGTGATCCAAAACACATTCATATGGTTGATGCTAAGCATATTCTCAGATATGTCCGGGAGACTACAGCTTATGGGCTCAGATACACGTCTAGTGGAGGTGTAATGCTTCATGGCTATTCAGATTCAGATTGGATGGGCAGTACAGTGGACCGGAAGAGCACTTCCGGATATTGTTTCAGTTTGGGTTCAGCTATGATCTCCTAGTCCAGTAGGAAGCGGGGCTCCATAGCCCAAAGCACTACAGAGGCAAAATACATTGTTGCAAGTGTTGCAAGTAGATAAGCAGTGTGGCTCAGAAAGCTACTCTCAGATTTGTTCAGTGCTGAGTTGGAACCCACAGTAATTCACTCTGATAACCAGAGTTGTATAAATCTCTCCAAAAATCATGTGTTTCATGACAGATCAAAAAACATTGAGATGAGATATCACTATGTTTGGGACATGGTGCAGAAGAACATTCTCAGTGTTCAGTGTATTCCGACTATGGAACGAATAGCAGATATATTGACCAATCCCCTGTCGTTGACGAACTTCGAGACAAGCTTGGTGTTGCTGAGAATGTCTCTCTTGTTGAGAGGGAGTGTTAAAATTAATGCAGCTGCAAGAGCCATTCTCCGGAAGGATGGCAAAGACCCTAGTTGTGATCTAAGGCCCCTAGTACACTCTTGGAGTTCTTGGTCTAGGACCAAGCAGTTAGAGCCATGGCAAAAGACCCTAGTTGGGCCCCCAGTGTATTTCTTGGGTTCTTGGTTAGGGACCAAGCAGTTTGATGGTATAAGTCCCTAGATGTGTTCTAGGGCCCCTGGATGTGTTCCATGGAATCCTTGCTTAGCGCTTGGATTGATCCTTGGTTGTGTACCTTGGTGGTTAAGCCCCTAGATATATTCTAGGGCCCCCAGATGTGTTCTGGGGTATCCTGGTCTGGGACCAGGCAGTTTCTTGGTTTAAGTACCAAGCCGAAATGATGTGTGGCCTTCTTCTCTCCTGGGATGGTCCATGTGACCTAGGAGCAGTTAAGAAAAAAGGCATGATCACGTCGTTGCCCTTCCTCATATGTTGGGATGATAAAAAGCTTATAATCTATATCATGGGACTCTTGTGGACAAACAGCCATTAAAGAAGGACTTGACTTCTGACTTTGTCTTATTGTAAATTGTTGAAACCCCTTGCTTGATTTATGCCTCCCAAAATTTATGTTTATGTGTTGGTTCGATTTTATTTATTGAACTTTACTTTCTCCTAAAGAAAGTCGGTCGCCATGTTTATGAAACCCTACTCATTTGATTTTATTTATTGAACTTTACTTTCTCCTAAAGAAAGTTGGCCGCCTTGTTTTTGAAACCCTCCTCATTCGATTTAATTCATTATTGACTTTACCACTTGATGTTTTTAATTGGTAGAATATTATTTATTATTTTTAAAGGGGTTAACCTAACCCTAAAGCTATGGCAAGTGGACTAATATGTTAGCTCTACCTTACCTACCTCAACTATTTAAAGAAGTAGCCTCTCCCTCATTTGACACACTTCCTCATATGATCTCCTCCTCCAAGTTGACATTGAGACTGAGGTTTGTTGCAGCTCTTCTGGTAAGGTTTATAAGGTCTTTCTCAGGTCTCTCTTATGTGTGCCAGCCTGCTATTGGTCTATCTCTGCTAGCAGAATTTTTAAGTGTGGACTGTGGATGTTTTTCTGCCTATCGTGGGGTTAATTTTGCTGGCAGTGACAGCTTTTGAGCTTGTCGTTGAAGTTGTTGATGTCTGTTGGTTGCCGCCCTGGATATCTGCTAGTTGTCGCACTTGATATCTGTTGATGCCGACCTTGATATATGTTGGTGCCACCCTTATTGGTATACCGGTGCTGCCCTTGTTGGTTTGTTGTATAGCCCTTGATTTTTCAGTGATGTCGCCCCTGTGTTTTGTTGCCTTGTAACTAAGCATTAGGGTTGATATTTTAGACTACTGATATTTGCATCAACTTGAAGAAGGCATCTGTGTTGGACTGAATATAGCTTTCTCTTTCTACCCCTAATGTTTGGACAGTGGTTTGGACTGTTTTGATTGTGTTTTCTCCAACTTGTTGAGTTCTGATTTTTGCCTATTAATCTAAGAGTCCTTCTTGGCTTTATCCCCATGCCCATGAGGAGATCTACCCTGAGGGTTTGATCTATGATTTTCTAAGCTTTTTCTGAGCATACATTGGAGGAAGATAACTGTTGATATTATGGTAGCTGCGAGAGGTATTTACCTCCACGTGTAAACCTGACGAGGATAGAATACTCCAGGAATCAAGAAGAAAACCTAATGAGTTGGCTAATAACCCTAGAAGACTTGTTGACTCAAGAAGATAATTTATATTAGGTTATTAGCCTCCAAGAGAAGAAGTCGGCCAGAAATAATAATATATATTGAACAGACAGATACCCAGAATGAGAAGTCGACCCAGGCAGTTAGCCAGAATTAGTATAAATACTGGAGGCCAGTTCTCATTCTGGCAGGCAGTCTCAGAATTGCAGAGCAGCACTTGTGCGCACTGCAGTTGCCCAGTTTCTGCGCAAGTTTGGAGGAGAGTCGTCGTTGCAGCTGCTGCAGCTAGCAGTTACGCTTGGACTATCTCTTGGCTAGGGTTTGGACTATCTCATCAGCTCTTGTTCGTGCGCTATCCTTGGGGAAAGGTGCGCTACCCTTTGTTTGGCTATCTAGCCTAGGGTTTGCTTCCGGAGTGTTTCTCTGTCAAGGTTAAAGTGCTCGGAGGGTGGCTTCGGCCTATGGTTGGGTGACAGTAGAGATATTGTCAATGGTAAAACGAGCACATCCATTATATTCTAACAGATTATGGGCCCACAACCTCCTTCATTCAGTCTAACCGTTGGAAGGAAACATAGCTAGAACGATATTAAGCTCGTTGAAGAACTGTCGCTAGGGTTTCCTAGCAGGAGCAGTCACCAAAGCACTGTTGCTAGGGTTTCCTAGCAGGAGCAGTCACCAAAGCACTGTCGCTAGGGTTACTAGCAGGTGCAGTTGCAGAAACCCTAATCCTCTCGTTGAGGCACCTTAACTAAAGGGATTGACCTAATCTCTGGACAGATCAGTGCACCCTAGCCTAGCGCATCTCCTGGTACTCTCAGCAACCCAAGACGTCAAGTTTGAGTTTGTGGTCAAATCTAGGGTTTGACAAAGTCAAAGCAACCATGACTTATTCTATGAAGTCATAGAACAAGTTAGATGGAGCCTCTAACTTCAGAGCGTGGAAGACAAGAATTGACCTCATCCTCGCCAAGAATAAAATGTTGGATATCGTAAAAGGAAAGATCGTGGAACCAGAGTTTGAAGAAGGAAAAGACAAGGAACCGCAGAACGTTGCAGTTATGGAGAAGTTCAAAGACGGTGACATCAATGCCATGAGTATCATAGTGGAATCCATAAAAGACCACTTGATACCCTACATCTCCCATCTTGACTCATCAAAGAAGATGTACGATGCCCTAACAAATATCTTCTCGATCAGAAACATTGGACAAGTTATGAGTCTAAAGAATGAGCTCCGTGACATGAAGATGAATGATGATGACAGCATAACATCATACTTTGTGAGGATCTCCCAGTTAAGAGATCAACTACAAGCTATTGAAGAGATCACTTCAGAGAAGGAATTGGTAAACATAGTACTCAACGGTCTTCCCAAGACGTGGGATGCATTTGCCGCAAGCATGAACACAAGGAAGGAGTATCCAACATTTGAAGAACTTTGGACTTGTTGTGCTCAAGAAGAATCGAGGATCAATGCAAAAGAGAAACCCCAGAAGAAGTACGATGATCAAGCCTTCACAGCAAGATTCAAGAATTTCAGGAACAAAAGGAAGTTTGGTTCAAGGAGGAAGTCAAATCAAAAAAAAGACATTTCAGAAGTACAATGCTTCAATTGTCGAAAGTATGGCCACTACAAGAATCATTGTCCCGAGCTAAAGAAAAGAAAGAAGAAACACGAAGCATCAGTTGCCGAAGAAAAGGAACCTACAAAGAAGACTAAGCAGGACAAAAGAGACTTCTTCTTCTGAAGGTAACAATACTCTTCTTAGTTCTTGTACATATCTTGTTTGCATCGTCTCTGTACATATCTTGTATATCCATCTCCTGGAAGATAATGTGTTCCAAGAAGAACTATACCGATGGCAGAACAAAAAGATAAAGATTGATATCATTAGATAATACATGAAAGAATGAAATACATCAAACAAATCATGTGGAAGCTATTGCAAGATAAGCCGAATCAATCATGAAGAGACCTAGAAGAAGCAAAGATGGAAAGAAGTCAACAATCAAGAGGAAATTGGAGAAAGACTTATGACGTTTTGTAGAAGACAACAAGACGGAAGCATGGACTCGGCTAGACAGAGAAAGCCAATTATATATTGCAGAAGACAATAAAGATGCAGACGGAAGCATGGACGGAGGGAGCCAATTATATGCACTCTTACATGAAGCAAGGATTAGGAGGGAGCTAATCCTATGATCCATTAAAGAAGATGAACTATATATCTATGGTAGTAACCATGAAAGACAATACGTGTTCAGTTCAACCGCAAAAGAAGTCGTCTTCAAAGAGAAGCCTTAAAATATCCCTGGTTGTCCATCCACATCCGTGATCCTATGACGAAAGAAAGAAATGGAATCTTTAGGGCATGGAATCTATAAGAAACTCCATGGACCCAAGAGCTAAAGAAAAACATCAGGAAGAACATGAAGATTCCAAGAAAGAAAGAGAAGCCAGAACAACCAGTCATTATATTAAGAAACACAAGATTACCAGCCTGATATGAACTCAATAAAAGCAATCAAGCAGAGGAACCAAAAGTCGTGATGAAGAATAGTGCATGAAAGACTTATGAATGAAAGCATTGCGAGATCTAGAACTAGAGGTTCTCCCAGATGGAGGAGAAGACTATGATGATTACTTGTTCCAGTACACCAGACATATCTCTACATGAGTCATTATATCATCCGCAATATTCATGAGTTGGAGTTCTACATCAGATGAATGCAAAGAATGTTCTCCAGAGAAATTGAATAAAGAGCGTATGAAGAGTAACCTCAAGACTTTGAGGCATACCAGAAAGAGACCCTTGCATGCAGATGGAAGAAGATAACTTGGTGAAGAACCTCTAATGCACAGCAGAAGCGTGGTGAAGATTCTCTATAATAGAGATATTGTATCAAGATGATTACTCAATAGATCAAATCTCATGATGATAGAAGAAGTGCCACATGGATATGTTCCAGTGTTCCAACAATGATATACTCTATTGATCAGAGCTACATGAAGCCTTCAAAGAAAACCAGTGTTCCAGACCAAAGTAAATTTGAAATCAAGCATTACATTATCCGTAATGAAGTCCAGAAAGGAGAAAGTGGTTCTCCAATACATATCTCCACAGATGAGCAGATAAGCAGACATTTTGGTAAAAGATGAAAGAGATTGCGTACTCAAGCTGGAGCTCGTGGAGACGACTTCCTTATTGAAAAAGAAAGAGATGACTCCCAGGTTGGGAGGGAGCACTAAAAATTTTCCAGCTTGGACAGATTCTTTCTTGTTCGGAAAGTGGATTGAGATTTCTGACGAACAGCGATTTCCCATTGTGGTTAACATGGGAAATGGTCCAGATTGCTGATGTATCATAGACAGCGACTTCCCATTGTGGTTAACATGGGGAGTGGTCTAGGGCAGTCTCTCTTCTTGAGGGTTACTCAAGAAGACTGGCCCGCCTCGCCGGACAGCGATTTCTCATTGTGGCTAACATGAGGAATGGTTCGTTTTGGAGGTTGATGCAGGACAGTCTTTTCCTCTTGTGGTTAACAGAGGAAATGGTTCGGACGGTCATTCCTTAGGGTTTATACATTCTCTCCAGGGTGCACTTTGATTACTGTAGGAAGAATGGCCCAGGGTGGGGAATGGTCCAGGCTCAGCAATCAGGGACAGGGATTCCTTAAGGTTTATACATTCTCTCCAAGGTGCACTTTGATTAGTGTAGGAAGAATGGCCCAGGGTGGGGAATGGTCCAGGTTCAGAAAATAGGACATTTATTCTTCCTTGCTAGAGAAGAATAGTCCAAATATCTCATTGTTCTACTCTGAGGGCAGATATTCTTTCAGATCTCACAGATGTGAGTGAAAGATTGGCCCAGATGATTCAGTTTATATCATAACATTGTTTCTGTGCAGGTCGATATCAGATGATTGGTATGAAGACTATATGACAGTAGATGTATACTACTGTGGTGGATATGTTCCACTGTCCGTGACTATACGTTATTGATCAAGTACTTGTGTGCTACTTGGTGTGGTAGTGTACCACTGGATTGTAGTTATGTACTACTATGGATAGACACAGTTGTGTTCTATTTTGTTCTGATTGCCCTGAAGACTATCAGCAGTTTATTGGAAATAATTATCCACCAGATGAATGATGAACAGAGATTTTCCAGACAGAAAATGGTTCAGAACATTTACTCTTCTAGAATAGAAGAATGGCTCTTGTATCACTTTGTGGAGTGAGCATCATGTTTGATTACTCAGATAGAGTATGGTTTCGAGAGATGATGCAGCTGAAGATGATGATAGTGCTCATGATCTAGTCATGATCTAGTCTATATAACTATGTTGATGCTACCGGGTGAATAGTATGTTTTGTGCTCAAGACCATTACCTGTAATACCTCCCTAGCTAGGAGGGAGTGTTGATATTATGGTAGCTCCGGGAGGTACTTACCTCCACGTGTAAACCTAGCGAGGATAGAATACTCCAGGAAACAAGAAGAAAACCTAATGAGTTGGCTAATAACCCTAGAAGACTTGTCGGCTCAAGAAGATAATTTATATTAGGTTATTAGCCTCCGAGAGAAGAAGTCGGCCAGAAATAATAATATATACTGAACAGACAGATACCCAGAATGAGAAGTCGGCCCAGGCAGTTAGCCAGAATTAGTATAAATACAAGAGGCCAGTTCTCATTCTAGCAGGTAGTCTCAAAATTGCAGAGCAACACTTGTGCGCACTGCATTTGCCCAGTTTCTGCGCAGGTTTGGAGGAGAGTTGTCGTTGCAGCTGCTGCAACTAGCAGTTATGCTTGGACTATCTCTTGGCTAGGGTTTGGACTATCTGATCAGCGCTTGTTGGTGCGCTATCCTTGGGGAAAGGTGCGCTACCCTTTGTTTGGCTATCTAGCCTAGGGTTTGCTTCCAGTGTGATTCTCTGTCAAGGTTAAAGTGCTCGGAGGGTGGCTTCGGCCTATGGTTGGGTGACAATAGAGATATTGTCAATGGTAAAACGAGCACATCCATTATATTCTAACAATAACAACAGTAAATCAGAAACCTTTGTTCTTTGTTTCAGCTAAGGTAATATTCAGATCTCTATTCACTAAATGTTGTTAGGTTATACATCAGAATTTTATTATGCCTTGCTGGTCATAAATTTCAGTAGCTATTGATGTGAACAAATTTTAAGAATTTATGTTTCTAGCTACCCTATTGTTTTACCCTTAAATTCTAACACCTTTCCATAAATATGCTTTGAGGACAAAGCATTTATAAAGGGGAAGGCAATGTAATAAACATAAATACATAATATAAAATTAAATAAGTAATTAATAATGAAAAGACAAATTATAATGAAGAGACGCCTTAATGAAAGGACATGTCACTTAGTGAAAGGGCACCCCCACTTAGGTATATATATGGGGCCCTCATTTGTAATCATATCATATTCTATCATCTCATATATATTTTATTCAATGTAATATTGTCATCCAAGTGGATTTCTTTATATTCTTCCAAATCTTTTGGATATTTCGTGTATGAACCAACTTGGTTCGTCACGCAAGAGGACATAGGTTCCTGGTGTTAATGTTTAAGCCATTATTATAGATGTTTGCATTTCATTAGATAACAATAGCATAATCCAATATCACTGAGAAATACACAATCACAAGAGACATAGCATTTATCCTGGGAAACCCTCTAGGGGAAGAAAACCCAACAAAACCTCCTTAATATAGATAGCCAATACAATGCCAAGAGATCTCTTAGGCTAATACAAAAAGTTCTCTCCCAGATATGCGCCACTCTCTCTCTCCTTCTTCTCCAACAACAGATCCGAACTTGTCTCTCAATGAGCAAGTGTGTTGTGTGTCTAAGTGAGGCACTGGCCTCTTTATTTATACAAGTCTGGCACGTGTGAAGTGTCTCTTCA
>JASDQU010737017.1:126060-149466 GCA_032191745.1 Picea mariana | reverse complement strand
GGACCTTCACACTCGGTTGCTTCATCTTCACTACCACCACGCGTACCCCCACGAGGGAATCGTGGTGGTGGAAGGAGATAGGAGTAGGAGAAATAGATTGTTTTTCATTTTACTAGATTTCAGTTTAATTATCATTGTAGTACTTATGCAAATAGCCAATTTTTGTAAACAAAACAATTTGGCCACAATTCATGTTGACAATTGGTGGATAACCTTTTTCATTCCAGAAGTTAATGATGTACTTCCCTATTATATGGTTCTAAAGTTTGTATGTTTGTAATTGCTAGAATCTATATGGTTTGTATTTGTATTTGTAAAATGTATTTCAATTTCTTACTTTGTATGTGTAATTGTTAGCAGCTAGATGGTTGATGCTTGAATGATTATTCATTAATGTACTACGTAAGATTCATGGAATGATGGATAATATAGAATTTAGATGGCATTTCATATATTGGAAGTATCACAAACATACATGTTTCATAAATTTTGCATCTAGTTTGGCATTCTACATGTTTTCTTTTGAATATATATATATATAAAAACACTCCGGAGACGCTTCGCTCCAGACCATTTTTGGAAACATGCGCTCCCACGCTCCCGCTCCCACTCTCTGGCAACACTGCTCTGAATGAAATCAAAGAGGCCATGAGCCAATCTAAGACGTCCCAAAACTGATTCATAACAAAGTTACCAAAACCAGACTGGTCGTCGAACTGGTTGACCAAAAAAACCGGAACGGGAAAAAAATCGGATCAAAAAAACCAGTCACTAAAAAATACATAAAATATTCAAATTTTGAAAAAAAAAATACATATTTGTGTGCATCCATGTGAATACAAACCATTATACACAAATTTGCAAAGTTTCTCATATATATATAGCAAGTAACAATGTATAAAACCAAAATAGCACTAAGAGTAAGTGCACTCCATAGTCATATGAATATTTGAACCAAAATACATCATCAAAAAGGCTCCAAATGGCCTATAAAGTCCAAAAATACCTCTAGAGTCTAGACTAGAGACTACACAATCTAATAATCTGAATCTGCTTACTGAAACTCAAACTCAAAGGACTCAGACTCAGACTCCAAATGAGCCCAACAATCAACTCTTCAAATCAACCTAGCAACCTCTCCAAATCAGCCCTGCAATCAGCTCTCTAAAATCAACAAAAACCCTTAGCTCACAAACTCAAGAGAACCCAAATGAATAGTCTGAGCGAAATAGAGGGGGTGGGGTTGCTTTTATAGGTTTATTGGGGGCTCTAGACATTTCTAGAACCTTCCATTGCATACCCCTTCTTTTTTTTTAATTTGCAAATCAGCTCACTTTTTCGTCCGTACGATGGCAGTACAAAACCTGTTTGACCAGTGACCCGGTCGAACCGGCTGGTTTTACCAGTTTTGATCCAGTTCTGGTAACATTGATTCATGCAGTCTCATGATGGCTGCTAGGAGGGTCTCATATATGTTGATGTCACGAAGTCTCTGAAATAAAGCCTCACGTGGCACTACATCAAACACTTTTCGAAAGTCAACAAAAGAATAGTAAACCCTCGAAGAGCGATGACGAGCCTCCTTGATGCAGACCCCTCCCACTCCCTGGGTCTGCGCGACCTCCCGGTCTAAGGATCGTTGACTTCGGGAGCTGAATCAGCTCACGGGCTCTCTCTAAGTCCTCAAATCCACAACACAGGCCTTTAAAATCTCTTTCACGAATGCAAAATCCTCCTTTCAGGGGTCCCCCAGCACTTGCAGAGCTTCCCTGGGAACCATGGGCTAAAAAGGTGGGTCAAACCCTCAAATCTCTGCAAAATTCGGGACTTCGGGTTTATCAAGCTTCGAGAGTCTCAATAGAATGGGACTCCAATCCTTCTTAATCACCTAATCAACGGAGCGTCGAACCACAGCAGGGATCGACGGCTCACAGCATCCACTCCAATCTACGGCTATGATGGGTTTCGGGAATCCGAGCTTCAACAAGTCTACCCGTTCCAATACAGCATGCTCCTGGAAAGACGAACTCCAAAGTAGATCAAACGACTCATGTTCTCCTATCAGATCGACGGTTGATATCCCACTTCGTGACTCCGAGCTTCGGGGGTCTTTGAAGCACCACTCCACAGTTTCCCCAGAGCGTCAAACCGACGAACACACACAACAGGAAATCAACAGTTTGCGCCCTCCCGTCGATCAATGGCCATGATTCACTCCAGGATTCAAGGCTTTGGGAGTCCCGGGTGCCTAACTCTTGCAATCCTCCGGAGCGTCGAACTAGCGAACTCGCGAAGGACCCAAATCGACGGCCACCACACTCTGTCAAACTGATGGCCCAAATCTATTTTGGGCTATGGAGCTTCGGAGGGATCGAACACCTCTACCCTCTGTTCTCCCGGACTCCTGGTCTTCCGGATGTAGCGATCTGCTGACACGCATCCTTCAGAAATGGACAACCATGATTTGCTCCGGCCTTCGAGGATCCCGACCTGTTAGAATATAATGTATGTGCTCGTTTAACCATAGACAATATCACTATTGTCACCCAACCATAGGCCAAAGCCACCCCCGAGCACCTTAACCTTGACAGAGAATCATTCTGGAAGCAAACCCTAGGCTAGATAGCCTAAACAAGATTGCACACCTCTCTCCAAGGATAGCGCACCAAACAAGAGTAACAAGAGCTGATCAGAGAGTCCAAACCATAACCATGACAGAGTCCAGGCCAAAACCGAAATCTGCTAGCTGTAGCAGCTACAAAGGCAGCTATCCTCCAAACTTGTGCACAAACTGGCCAACTGTAATGCGCACAAGTGTTGCTTCTGCAGTTCTGAGAATGTCTGCCAGAATGAAGACTGGCCTCCTGTATTTATACTAAAACTGGCAAACTGCCTGGGCCGACTTCTCATTCTGGGTGTCTATTTACTTAGTATATAATATTTCCTTTAGCCGACTTCTTCTCTTGGAGGCTAATAACCTAATACAAATTATCCTCTTGAGCAGACTTGTCTTCTAGGGTTATTAGCGAACTAATTAGGGTTTCTTCTTGCTTCCCGGAATATTCTATTCTCGTCAGGTTTACACGTGGAGGTAAATACCTCCCGCAGCTACCATAATACCAACACGACCCAGGCAACAAAACTTCAATTTTTCCCCCGAAGTGTCTATCCTCTGGAGAGCGGGATCTCCTACCACGTGTCCATTGTAACCAACGGTCAATATCTCCTCCGCTCTTCAGAGCTTCGAAAGATTTTCAAAACTTCCACAACAATGCCCCCTTCCTTCCGGAGTGTCGGTCTCTCGGACACATGGATCTACTAACACGTGTCCTTTCAGAGATCTACGGTCTGGATTAGGTTCTGGACTTCGGAACTTCGGGAGTTCTGCCTCCTATGCACTCCAAGTATGAAATCCTCTGACTACGCGAAGTCCGAAGGACTTCCGGGGTTTAACGCCCTCGCTACTTCTCCAGATCTGACGATCATGGATGATTCCGACTCTCCCCGAATGGATCTCATCCGTTCGACTTCTAAAAAGTAAAACTCTTTCTCTTTCAAGAGATTTTGGTCGCTAATCTTCCTGAGCTTTTGTTCTCGGGGTTTTAGACCTCCAGTGCACACCTTGCGTTTGTCTTCTCTAAGACTGCTTCAACACTTCAACTAAGTGTTGGCCCGACGCACACCTTGCACGAGTCTTCTTCAAACTTTGCTCTCCACTTAACAACTGTGCACTCCTTACACTTCAACTATAAAATTTCACGCCACCTCTTCTGAGCTTCTGAGTCAATCTTGACTCAGCCTTCACACTCATTGCTTGCACTATGCACTCCTTGCACCAGAACTCTCAGAAGAGAAACAATTGAAACTTATATAAACATTAACAGTTCACACGTCTAACTGTGAAAAGCATACTCATGCATATAAAACGCATAAAACACATAAAACAGAAAGAAACATCACATGTACTCAATGAACTCAGAAGAATACAACACCATACATTTGGAATCAAACCTCTCTACTTGTATTCATTCAGTAAAATATGTGTACATGGACTCATACAGCTCTCTTTAGCAGAATTCACAATAAACTTCAACAGCCTCATTTGAGCATCGGTTACATATATTTATACACGGAGAGGCTTCTCGAGCCTTCCTGTCGGCTATCTTAGTCTTATGAGTTATCCTATCACAATTTAAAACACCAATCTACTAAGGCATATTACAATAAATGGCCATCACATTCAGATATGAGTTGATGCTCGAAATCTGTACAATCTTAACTTGCATTAAACAAAAATACAATCTCCTGCGATCTCGTGGAATGGATCATGCCTCCAAACATTAAAAGACCTTTAATTACGACATTTTCAAAATATCCAAAATAACGCGCTCTCCTTGGGATCAAACTGATTTGAAAAGTGTGCTTTGGTTGCTGAGTTGTCCTCCACTCGGCCTCTTTAATTGTTGATGGCAATGCTCCTGCATCACTCCTCAATGATGGCTCCAAGTGTGAAAATGTGATCGATCGTCTGGTAATCTGGGCAAAAGCCTACATGTCCTTTAGCTCCGAGATGGCGACTTTCCAAATCGTCGAAGAGTCGTTGGTGTAGAGTTGTGGCATAAAGTTTGGACAAGGTATGTCCCACCATGATAATCTTGTAATTGTTTGGATCAGAATTGTTCCCTGATTTGTGAATAGGGTGAATGATGTGTCTAGTCCAAGAATGGGGGAAACCTGAACATAACACATGGTTAAATAAATCAACAATATGTGAGTCAAGGGAACGGATGCCATGTGTAAGGAATTTGGCTTGGAGGCCTTCTCCATCTGCTGCTCCGTTGGTGCTCATAGCATGCTTGTTGTCCTGATGTCTCTCTCTGAGAAAAGATGGCAAGAAGAGGGCGGGGAACGGATGTGGGTGGGAGGTTGCCCAAGAATGTCATAAAGGGAGGTTGTGTGGGTGAACATGGCTTAGGAATCTAGGTCGGGTGAGATGACACGATGTTTAGGAAAAAGGGTACGCCAAAAGGCTTTCGGGGAGTGGCGAAGAGCGGCACAAAGTTCATGCCTCCTCTGGGAGAGGAACATTCACTTTTTGTGACAAAGGAGTTGACGATAGGTTTTACGAAGGCCGGGGGAGGATGAGGGGTCATGAGTGAGGGTGAAACGAAGATATTTGTGGAGGATTTTGCATCCATCATTGAACCAACGATTCATGGGGCAGGAGCCAAAGGTGGGTTTATGGGTGTGTTGACGAGTAGAGTGGGGGTAGGAATCAAGAGTTGTCGCCTCAAGAACCTTGGAAAGTATCTCATATTTGGTTTTGGTCGTGTCCAATGATATGAAGTGTGAAATGAAGGGGAGCAGCTCTTTAAGTGGGTGGTGTATGAATCAGCATAAACTCTATCAAAAAGGAAGGTGGTGCGGNTGTGGAGAGGGAGAAAGTGAAAACGGCGTGGTCAGCCATAGGGAGGGGGGAAACAGAGAGGTGTTGGATGTGAGGGAGGAGATCCTGGTTGGCCAAGACGTAGTCAACAACACTGGCCCCGCCAGTGTGAGGAAAGCAAGTGAAATCCCCGGATCTTGGAAAACATGGGAGCCCATTCAAAATTAATAAATCATGTGATTCACCTAGTTGTAAAAGGTGTCTCCCATATCCTGTGAGGGGCCCAGTCCTATCTATTGAGTTCCTATGAAGGCCCACGGATCTCGGCTCCATCTCCTGGAGGCATAGTGCATCCTCCACTCTGTGATTCACCTAGTTGTAAAAGGTGTCTCCCATATCCTGTGAAGGGCCCAGTCCTGTCTATTGAGTTCCTATGAAGGCCCACGGATCTCGGCTCCATCTCCTGGAGGCATAGTGCATCCTCCACTCTGTCATGAAGGGGTATTTGTATGTCTATGGTGTTGAAATAATGTAACTGCAAAGAGTATTCTAATTATTATTGATGTATTATTCATTAGATCAATCCCCTTTTGCGGATTGATCATGTCGGCTATTGTAAATGACCAAATCCGCTTTTGCGGATTGGTCAAAACATAATTGTAATAGGCAGAATAAGAAGTCGGCCCCAGAATATATATTAAAGGTGGTTATAACCACCCAGAAGAAGAAGTCAGCCCTGCTAGTGAAAAGACACCTCCACACATTCCAGAATTGTATAAATAAGGAGGTTAGTGCCTCACTTAGACACACACTCACTTGTTCATCAAGAAGCAAGTTCGGAGCTGTAGTTGGAGAAGGAAGAAGAGAGAGAGAGGCGCATTCTTGGGAGAGGACTTTCTGTATTTGTTTGAGTTATCTCTTGGCATTGTATTGGCTATCTATATTAAGGAAGTTTTGTTGGGTTTTCTCCCCCATGAGGGTTTCCCAGGATAAATGATGTGTCTCTTGTGATTGTGTATTTCTCAGTGATCCTATTTATGTTATTGTTATCTTGTGAAATGAAAAGAACTCTAATAATAGCTTAAACCTTAACATGGTATCAGAACTAAGTTGAAGAGAGCATCTTTCACAAGAGAAAGTGAGAAACATCACTGTTGTCGTACATGCAAATTAGGGTTTTTGTTGGAGAAGTATTTCAGCCCCAAAACCATCTAGAAAAGTGTGCCCTTCTTCAAGGATCACTTTGGCATCCTCAACGCAACTTTTCAGTGGCTAGATCTCCCAAAAAGTGAAACCCTAGTTTTCACAAAGTACCAAAAGTACCAGAAAACCAGAGTACCAAAAGTACCAGAAGCACCAGTCCAGAAATCTGCAGATCAAGTTTGGAGGGGTAAAAGTTGGATCTTCTGAAATCCTTGTAGGCTGAGAGCTCCTTCTGGTTTATCTGCTGGTGTAGAGGTGCTGGACCTCACTTTAGCTTGCTGTGGGTTCTCCTGAGGCTGCTGCGAGCTGTCCTCTGCCTGGATATAAGTGCCGCGGGCTGCTCCTTGCTTGGATAGAGGTGCCGCGGCCCCTCCTTGTGGCTGCCGCTGAGTGTGGAGGGACTGGTGGCTTCCTCCCCTTGTCTGCTGTCCCTTTTATGGAGTGTTCTGCTGTCCCTTTTGCTGAGTGTTGGCTGTCTCATTTCTGAAGTATTTGTGAAGTGTTTTGCTGTCCCTATTGTGGAGGGTCTTGCTGTTTCATCTGTGGAGGATTTGCTGTCCCTATTGTGGAGGGTCTTGCTGTTTCCTATTGTGGTATTTTGCTGTCTCATCTTGTTGAGTATCTGCTGCTGAGTTCTACAGTCTCAGTTGTGGACAGCATCCTTCTACAGCTTTGTTTGTGGTCTATTCCCTTGGCAAGCTGTCCTTCAGTCCTAATACATATAATAAAGATCAAACCCTAGAGGTTTGATCCATGAACCTTAAACTAATTTTCTGAGCATATTAAAGAGGTCTACATCCACACATGTGACAGGTACATTCTTCATTGGCCAGGAGGTAAGCTAAAGTTTGTTTTTACACTCAAAAATTTTATTTATGTTCAGAATTTAATTCAGATCTGTTTATGTCTTTTCTTAAATGAAATGTGCTGATCTAGTGAACAGAATTTAAAAGCATAATTGTTTTCTCTATTTTTCCCTAAATCTAACAACTATCTAGTTAAGTCAGTCCTGAAGCATACCGGACATATGAGTTACTATAGACATTGCATATGAGGTTCTAAGGTTCAAGGTGAATGCCTGCGATATTGAGCATTAGAGCGAAATATTGAAGGATTCATGACAATACACCATGAAACCCGTTTGTCCAACATTGTTATTCAAATTGGTTCAACATTTTGTTCAGTATATTCAATGGATCCATGAAGAATTTGTGTGTCACTATCTAGTTAAGTCAGTCCTGAAGCATACTGGACATATGAGTTACTATAGACATTGCATATGAGGTTCTAAGGTTCAAGGTAAATGCCTGCGATATTGGGCATTAGAGCGAAATTTTGAAGGATTCATGACAGTACACCATGAAACCCGTTTGACCAACATTGTTATTCAAATTGAGTTCAACATAACCAGCAATGGATAGAAAGTCGACTCTCAGACACCAACATTAGGTCATTTCCCAATACATCAAAACTGTGCCAAATTTTACAAAACATGACATCGATGCTGAAGACATAAAGATACTGTCAATGAGTATATGTAAGTAGGGGAGAAGGAACAACCTTGGCAGCAGTGAAAATCTCCTGTGACTTTTGGGTGGTGTATTTCTTCTTTTCCACTGAAACAGCAGCCATTCGGACGACTTTGCCACCTCCAGATTTAGCAGTACTAAATGGGCATTGTGAAAATAGGGCTGGCAGTCCAATCTGTGTGTTAGTGGGTATTTTTCTTGCCAACCCAACCCATTGTCCATCTAAACAAGTAGTGCCAGGAACAACTGTAGCTGCCATGTCGCTAATCCCCACTGGATTGTATTGGATTTCCTCTCCCTTCCTTGGTGATAATCCCTGCCCCAAATTCAAATACAGGTACAAATCTTATCTTGTGACCATAGCGTTATTTTATATTTTATTTTATATGTAGTGGTTGTGACCATAGCGTTATTGTGACCATAGCGTTTTTATATGTAATGCGCGTACTATTCCCCACCGGATTAAATTGGACTTCCTCTCACTTCTTCCTTGGTGATAAAGCCCTGCCACCAACTCCAATACAGATACAAATCTTATCTAGTGACCATAGCGTTTTTTAATATGTAGCGCGTGAGAAGACGAGTAAAAATGTTATATGCTTTGACTACGGAATTTATGCCGATCAAGGTTACTGCCAGTGAGAAGACGAGTAAAAATGTTATATGCTTTGACAACTGAATTTATGCTGATTCAAGGTTAATTTAATGACAATAATAAAGGTATTAGGAAATAAAGAGTTTTTTTTTTAACAATAAAATTTATATAATTTGAATAGAGGTAAAAGCTGTAAAGTAGTGAGTTTAATTATGTTTATGTTTTGCTTAATTAAAGAAAATTAACACATTTTATTGAAAGAAAATGTTATGTTATTTTTATTTATCCAAATTATATGAGTAAATATGTTATTAAAAGAAAAACATTTATTTATTTTTAATTTAATCTAGTGATTTTGTATTTTTTAATACGATATAATTTTATGTAGTTGTGTAACTTACTATTTTCTTTATTATTATGTTATTTTTAATTATTAGAAGTATTGAATACATGAGAAAATGTTTATTATATAATATATAAATTTGTGATAATTATTTTACCAAAATATCTTAGACTATTTAAATTTATGAGAATGATTTTCTTAAAATTTAAACATATATTATGATAACTACAAGGAATAAGAAAATAAAATGTATTCAATGTCATAGAAAACCTTGATGTAATATTTATCTAAAAAGTTAAAGAAATGTGATGTTGAATTTTATTTTTATGAGTACATTCTTACTAGATAACAATTGGTTAAGTTAGGGGCGGCAGGTGTTTACAATCCTAGAGGAAACATGTTGGTCTACTATGTTTAGGGGCTTGGAAATATTTCAAGTAATTTCGTTGAAGCCTATTCATTATGGATGTGTCTGTGTATTGCAAAGGAAGCATGGCTTAAACAACTAATGGTATCGGGGGACTCAATGTTGGTCATAAGTGCCATGGTAACCCATGCAAAACCAGGGAGCAATGACATGAGTTCTTTTCTCTCCAGAATTAAAAATTAACCTCCAGTTTTGACACTCTCATTCTTTCATATAAAGTGGGAGCTCAATTGTAATATTGATCATTAGGCCAAGGTGGCCTCGCGCCTTATTATAGGAATGTTAATTAAAAATGGGGTGTGTAGTATTAACCCTGTATCTTAATGAATTTCAAGATTTCATATCAACTCATTTCAATTTGATGCAAGGCCAATACATGACACATCAAGGGAGAATAGGAAGGTGACCATTGTTGTTCACACATATGAAGGGACTGGAGAGGTGCTGGAGTATTCAATGTCGCATGTGTGAGTTTATGTTGAAATGTGGGATTTTTTTGGAAATGAGGATGCTCTGTCGAAGCAATTCCCTAGCGGAGAAGGAGACATATCGACATCTATGGTTTTGGTATGGTATTTCTAGAAGGGAGGTGGACCGAGCCTTAAGGTGGCAAGGTGGTTTCAGGTGTGGGTTCTATGGGTTCAATGGCAATCGAAGGCGTTTGAGAGTGCCGAGACTATGACGAGTGGTGAATTCAATGCCAGCACTTTCCTTGGAGCAGTCCAGGAAACCTCAGGTTATCTAGTTGTTTTTCATGTTGTTGTTTCGTTTGAAGTATATGTCTTATTTTATCAAGATGGTCCTATGTTTCTGTTTTTTAAGAAGATTGGAATTGGAATTAGTTGTCTCGGGGTTGTTTGGTCTAGTTCCATTATTAGTCTTGTGAAGGGTTTCTTTGAGGTAGAAATGGAAAATCTAGAGTGGAGGGAAGCTCGAAAGATTATTCACAAGCATGAAGAAGTTAACCAAGCAAACAATAATGCTCTCCTCGACATCTCCGCAAAAAATTATGAGCTAGAACAAGTTATTGTAGGAAATTCAACCAACATTATGAATCTTCTCCACATACAGATGCAGTTAATTGACTCACAAGAGGTTGAATGCCAGCAAATACACTCCATGGTTTTTCCTCAATGTATAGATTCGCTCTCTCGTGCCTCTAACAATCATCATTTTGTGAACTCATTTCAACAAAATCTCAAGGATGACGAGACAATGGGTCAGCTCCATGACCCTATGAACATGGAAGAGATCGGATCCCTCCATTCTTTGAGGGATAGGAAGCTTAAGACAATGCTCCTCCCTGACTGGTTATGTTTTTTAGAGTTGTAATTTTTTTGGATCAATTTGTTAAAAAAGCTATAGGTCGAAATACTTGGAATGTTAGCTTAGAGAAAGTCATGGGGTTTCTAGTAGTGTTACTAGAATTATGTATAGAAATGAACCAAACTTAAAGAAGATCATAGGGTTTCTATTAGTGTTACTAAATTTATGTACAGAAATGGACCAAACTTAGGAATTCTACATGTAATTATGTAATTATTGTATATTTTGGAGTAGCCTTTTTTTTTAATGAATATGTATTTCTATCTCTGTTAAAAATAAATGGTTAAGTAAACAAGTGCTACATGGCAGCTTAGTCCCTGTCAAGTAATGGACTAAGCTGAAGAAGCCTACAAGCTCTTTGTTCTATGTGATGCCTAAGTGTGACTTGTTATTTTCTCCCTTCCTTCTGTTTGTACGTATAAACCCCTTGTTCAAACACATTTGGCAAGCTTTCATTATGATCAAGAAAAGAGCCCTAAAAAGGAATGAAATCGCTCATCCATCCGATGGGTGAGGAATGAAATCGCTTGTCCAAGTTACTTATTGAATGAGGGGGGGCAAGGTGGGTTCTAAAGAATGCGAATAAGAGGTTTCTAAAGAAGAGACGGCATAATCAAAAGTTGATTCCTAAAGAAGATAAAAAAGAAGGGTTATCCCCCCCAGCAAAATAAGCAATATATAAGCTATAATTGTGTGGTGGTGTGGTCTGTGTGTTGTATGAATTCATCAAAGGTATCCCGGGCTTTTCCGGGCCCAACTCAAAGGTAAATAGTGAAACCCAATAAGTAATACAAATGGTAGTGGTTTGCAAGCCCATCCAATCAATAACTAAGGTTGGAGGATAAGTAAGGCAGACAGTAAATATAGGTGGGCCCGAGGGGAGAACTCCATGAATTCAGGAGTCTCGGACTCTCAGGTATATAGGTCTTGTATTTTCCATAATTGACTGCTATATTATATAAATGTTTGGTTGCTATCTCTATCTTTCCAAACATATTTAACCATCATTTCCTTCTTATTAATTATATCGTGACTAATAAAATTATACACTTTTCTATAATCTACATAAATTAAAATTGAAGATTTAAATTAAATATAATATAATTATAATCTTGTCTAACTCCCATTTACATATATATCCGCCAACACACCAATCAAATGCTACACTTTGTGGGCGAGCCTTGTACCACCAAACCACTTATTGATAGATGATATTTCTAGAGAACAAAAGCTTAAATCGTTACGACTCTAGCCCTGTCCTAATTTGACATCCACGAGAGAATAAAATTCCAGTAGGAGACGGACTGTACTATCCCCACTTTGGGACATCACTATATTATAGAGTGTTATGATGACCAGAGCGGCCAGATGGATGTTATAGTGAGTACATGGGCTATTGAGGGGTATTTTGGGGTTCGGCTTGCATCACTCATCTTATTTCATCATTATGATCCATTCCACACAGCTTGGCTTTGGTTCCGTTGCATTCCAACGATTTCTGTAACAACCTCTTTGATACCATACTTCGCGGAAATATAACACTCACTCTCAGGTTATAAAACAACATGCATTTAAGCAAAGAAATACATTTAAGCTCAGAGTAAACATATTATTTACTGCTATAATAAACAATCAATAGCATTAACATTAAATTGATATGCACAGCAGAATACATGATAGTTATAATTACATAGAGATGCAGAATCATGAATAAAGCATCATCTGATACTTATCTTTGAAAACCTTGGCGATTCCACCAACCAAATGCAGGCCTTCCACGAACCTCCCAGCCTTAGACCACACTGTTCGTCAGCTCAGCAGTGGGTCACCACCGAGCTGGGACTAAGCTCCACCCCAAGGCAAGGAATCCTAGGCTAGGCTAAGGTTACAGGGAAAACAACACAGAAAGACTGGAAGGATTCTTCCCAGGATGCCATCTTACGCCCACTACTTCCAGACTCTCATTCCCCACATGCCTGTTCCGCACGGGAGTATACACCTTCACAAGAACAGTCCATCAGTGCTACACCTCCCTCTCTGGGTCTCGGCAACAGGCCGGATCAGGAAGTCTCATAGCCCGAAGCTGGTGCTGGACACTCTCTGGAAGAAACCACTTCACAGCAAACTCTCTCTCACTTGGAGAGAGTTGCTCACAGGCATGACAGCCTGCCTCTTCCAACAACAGTTACCTCCCTCACCTGGGGAGAGGTCATACACAGGCTCAATCACAACTTGCACTAGCCAGCAAGCCACGTGTAGTCCAGCTCTGCGTGGCCACCACAGCCAACCGGGAATACAGACACAGGCTTCCCAAACAGGCTCAGCAATGACGACAAGGTCTCACGGTGATGGTTTTCGGGATTGCGTGACAAGCAATTCCCGCAGGGGTCAACACAGGTTCGAACTGTTCAGACAGAGGATGTACCGGTTATCCCAGAACGAACACAGATACACGCCTTTTGGTTCAGCAGATGCACGAGGGTTTCTCTGCAGAGGTCAAACCAGTTCACCTCAGACAGTCGGGGGTCGAATGGAGGAGGAACCCCTCTCACGGCTCATCTTGGTCATTTTATTCGCATGCACCAGGGTTGACACTTGTCACCCTTGGAACTGCATGTGTTCCATCAGCATGCATCCCCTTTGCACGTTTTCCCCTTGCCAGGAACTTGGGATAAAAAACATAAAATGCACATGTTCTTTGGAATAATAATAAAATATTATTCCCAAGGCTTAAGCCCCTAGGCTTAGCCCCTAGGCTCAACACTTAGCCCCTTTTCCCACCTTCCAGACCCTAATTCCTTGCCCACTATGTGGAAGCTCAGTCCCCCATCACTCATTCATCGTGGTCGGTCTACACGCAGCGGTGTTTATATTTTATTAATGTGTTGCATACATACAGGTACAAAATCAGGCCCTTGGCCTCCAACCCTTAGGCTCTCTGGCCTAACAATCACATAAGCCCATCGGCTTATACAAACTTGGCTCACCAGCTTATAACACATATTTACAATTCATTTCATACATCAGACTTACAAAGGGCTCGATCTTGGGGACACTACAATCCCCCTCCCTTTATTTCTGCACTGTCCTCAATGCAACCTTACACTGTCTCTGCAAGCTTTTCAAAATTTTCAAAAAGATGCGGGTACTATGCCCGCATAGCATCTGCATGCTCCCATGTCGTGTCCTCAGGACCGTACCAGGTCCACTAGACCTTTACAAGCTCTATAGCTCGATTCCAGAGTTGTTTGCTTTTCCTGTCCAATATGCGCACAGGATGCACTTGCAGGACACCTTCTGTGTTTATATTTTATTAATGTGTTGCATACATACAGGTACAAAATCAGGCTCTTGGCCTCCAACCCTTAGGCTCTCTGGCCTAACAATCACATAAGCCCATCGGCTTATACAAACTTGGCTCACCAGCCTATAACACATATTTACAATTCATTTCATACATCAGACTTACAAAGGGCTAGATCTTGGGGACACTACAATCCCCCTCCCTTTATTTATGCACTGTCCTCAGTGCAACCTTACACTGTCTCTGCAAGCTTTTCATAATTTTCAAAAAGATGCAGGTACTCTGCCCACATAACATCTGCATGCTCCCATGTCGCGTCCTCAGGACCGTACCAGGTCCACTGGACCTTTACAAGCTCTATAGCTCGATTCCGGAGTTGTTTGTTTTTCCTGTCCAATATGCGCACAGGATGAACTTGTAGGACACCTTCTGGTTCCACATGAATCACATTCCAATCGATAACATGATTAGCATCAGGTATATATTTCTTAAGCAGTGAAACATGAAACACATTATGTACAGTCATAGATGCAGGTAATGCAAGCATGTATGCAACTGGCCCAACCCTTTCCAGGATTTCAAACGACCCACAAAATCTTGCTGTCAACTTGGCGCAACTTCCTAATTTCAGGGAACTCCTATTAGTTTTCATTTTCAAGAAGACGTGGTCACCCACTTTGAATTCTCTGTGAGTTCTGTTACTATCAGCGTAACTTTTTTGCCTGTCCTGGGCAGCTTTTAGATTCTATTTAATTCTTATCA
Source organism: Picea mariana (assembly GCA_032191745.1). Lineage (NCBI taxonomy): Eukaryota > Viridiplantae > Streptophyta > Pinopsida > Pinales > Pinaceae > Picea > Picea mariana. The sequence goes on along the minus strand of JASDQU010737017.1, from coordinate 134,591 downwards.
TTTGGTCTTCCATCTCTTTGAGCAGCTCAGGCCCAACTACTGTTATGTCGGCTGGATTATCCCAGCTCACTGGAGTGTTGCACTTTCTTCCATAAAGTGCTTCGAATGGGCTCATCTTCAACGATGTATGATACCCATTGTTGTAGGTGAATTCTACCAAATGCAGGTAGTCTTCCCACCTTGATGGTTTATCCATCACATACATTCTTAGCATGTCTTCTATTACTCTATTCACCCTTTCTGTCTGACCATTAGACTTAGGATGATACGCTGTACTAAAGTTCAAATTCATTCTGAATCCCTTAAACGGTCCTTTCCAGAAATTCGAGGTGAATTTCGGGTCCCTATCAGACACAATTGTCTTAGGAATTATGTGTAAGCGTGCCACTTCTTTTAAGAAGATATCAACAACATCTGCTGCCTTCTGAGTGGTTTTTAGTGGAATAAAATTGGCAGCTTTTGTAAGCTTGTCCACCACCACCATGATTGAATCATGCTGCTTGCTTGTTCTGGGCATTCCTGTGATAAAATACATTGTCACCACTTCCCATTTCCACTCAGGAATGGGTAAAGGTTGCAACAACCCTGCTGGGTGTCTATGCTCAGCCTTAACTTTCTGGCACTCCATACATCTGGCGATGTATTCAGTGATTTCTTTCTTCAGACCCGGCCAAAAGTTATGGCTTTTGACTGCTGCCATAGTCTTCTGATATCCAAGATGTCCAGCATAAGCCATGTTATGCATTTCTTTTAGAATTGCCAGCTTCAATTCTTGGACATTGGGTACATACACTCCGTTTTTATACAGAAGTAAGCCATCAACTCCCAAGGTGTAACTTCCCTGGGTCTGTGGTCTCTCACACTGTTGTAGCTTTGCTACCAGACCTCTGTATTGCAAATCAACATTTGCAGCTTCCAAAATTCTGTCCTTATTCTCAGTCCTGTACATGCTAATGGCTATAGCATGTAATTCATGCACTTTTCTGCTGAGTGCATCAACCACCTTATTTTCTTTCCCTTTGATATGCTTGACATCAAAGTCATATTCACACAGAAACTCCAGCCATCTGGTTTGCCTGGCATTTAAAGCCAGCTGATCAAATAAATACTTCAGACCGTTGTGGTCTATTCTCAATTCGAATCTCCTTCCCATGAGGTAATGTCTCCATTTCCTCAATGCGTGGACGATTGCTGCCAGCTCTAAATCATGAGTGGCATAATTCCTTTCACGCTCTTTCAGCTTTCAGGATTCATAACAGATTACAAATCCCTCTTGGCTGAGAACTCCTCCCAACCCCTCCTTACACACATCTGTGCACACCACGAACTCCATATCTGGATCTGCAATCCTCAGGATTGGAGCGCTGGTTAACAGTTGCTTCAATCGTTGGAAACTGCTCTCACACTCTTCCGTCCACTGAAACTTTTTCTCCTTCCTTTGCAAGGAAGTGATAGGGTGAGCTATCTTTGAGAATCCTGCTATAAACCTTCTGTAGTAACCCTCCAGACCCATAAAAGATCCAACCTCCGCCACATTCCTTGGCGCTGACCATTCTCGGATGGCCTCTACCTTTTCAGGATCCACAACGATCCCCTCTTCTGAAATAATATGTCCCAAGTAATGGATCTGCCTTTGATAAAATGAGCATTTGCTCAGCTTGGCATACAACTGGTGTTCTCTCAACACTTGCAGCACCATTCTCAGGTGTTGCTCATGCTCTTCCTCTGACTTGGAATACACCAAGATGTCGTCCAGGAAGACTATGACAAACTTGTCTAATTAGTCCCCGAATACACCATTCATTAAACACATGAAAACAGCAGGTGTGTTTGACAATCCAAATGACACCACCATGAACTCATAATGACCATACCTTGTTCTAAAGGTGGTCTTGTTGATGTCCTCGTCATTTATTCTCACTTGGTGATATCCAGATCTGAGATCTATCTTTGAAAATATTTTCGCACCCTTCAACTGATCGAAAAGATCATCGATCCTCGGCAAAGGATACTTGTTCTTGACAGTTAGCTTATTCAACTGTCGGAAATCAATGCACAGCCTCAACGTCCCATCCTTCTTCTTCACGAACAGGACCGGGGCACCCCAAGGTGACACGCTGGGGCGAATGTACCCCTTCTTTAGAAGCTCTTCGAGCTGCAATTGCAACTCTTTCAGCTCTTGTGTACTCATTCTATAAGGAGCTTTCGAAACTGGAGCTACTCCAGGCATCAAATTTATAGAAAATCGATGTCCCTCTTCGGAGGTAGTCCAGGTACCTCCTGAAATACGTCCTTGAAATCTTTGAGTACCTCATGGTCTTCCAGCTTCGAGACTACATCTCTGGATGCTTCTCCCACACGGGCTACAAATAATTGACAGCCTTTCCTGTAACACTTCTTCAGCTGCATGGCTGAGATTTCTCTAACAGTCATGGCTCTGGGAATTCCTTGGACTGTTACCTGATTTCCCTCTTCGTCCAGGCATGTAAACCTCTTGTTACGGCAGTCCAGAAGGGCATTGTGCTGGTCCAACCAGTCCATCTTACAGGGAAAACAACACAGAAAGACTAGAAGGATTCTTCCCAGGATGCCATCTTACGCCCACTACTTCTAGACTCTCATTCCCCACATGCTTGTTCTGCTCGGGAGTATACACCTTCACAAGCACAGTCCATCGGTGCTACACCTCCCTCTCTCGGTCTCAACAACAGGACAGATCAGAAAGTCTAGAGCCCGAAGCTGGTGCTGGACACTCTCTGGAAGAAACCACTTCCCAACAAACTCTCTCTCACCTAGAGAGAGTTGCTCACAGGCCTGACAGCTTGCCTCTTCCAACAACAATCACCTCCCTCACCTGGAGAGAGGTCATACACAGGCTCAATCACAACTTGCATTGGCCAGCAAGCCACGTGTAGTCCAGCTCTGCGTGGCCACCACAGCCAACCGAGAATACAGACACAGGCTTCCCAAACAGGCTCAGCAATGACGGCAAGGTCTCACGGTGATGGTTTTCAGGATTGTGTGACAAGCAATTCCCGCAGGGGTCAACATAGGTTCGAACTGTTTAGACAGAGGATGTACTGGTTATCCCAGAACAAACACAGATACACGCCTTTTGGTTCAGCAGATGCACGAGGGTTTCTCTGCAGAGGTCAGACCAGTTCACCTTAGGCAGTTGGGGGTCGAATGGAGGAGGAACCCCTCTCACAGCTCATCTTGGTCGTTTTATTCGCATGCACCAGGGTTGACACTTGTCACCCTTGGAACTGCATGCGTTCCATCAGCATGCATCCCCTTTGCACATTTTCCCCTTGCCAGGAACTTGGGATAAAAAACATAAAATGCACATGTTCTTTGGAATAATAATAAAATATTATTCCTAAGGCTTAAGCCCCTAGGCTCAACACTTAGCCCCTTTTCCCACCTTCCAACCCCTAATTCCTTGTCCACTCTGTGGAAGCTCAGTCCCCCATCACTCATTCATCGTGGTCGGTCTGCACGCGGCGGTGTTTATATTTTATTAATGTGTTGCATACATACAGGTACAAAATCAGGCCCTTGGCCTCCAACCCTTAGGCTCTCTGGCCTAACAATCACATAAGCCCATCGGCTTATACAAACTTGGCTCACCAGCCTATAACACATATTTACAATTCATTTCATACATCAGACTTACAAAGGGCTCAATCTCGGGGACACTACAATTTCCATGATTTAAAGTTATTTTGGGCTATAGGTTAATTATATTCACTAAGCAGGTCATATTGGGCATAATACTTGGAGGAACCTCTTAGTGTAATATCTCATTGGAATCGGGAGGAACAACACTACAGGATGATATGATGAGAAGTGACTTCCAGTGGCCAGGGAAGCCACGAGGAGAGATAAGGTACTTTTCAGAGGTAAAATGGTTAATTAATTAATTAAAGTGATTTAATTAATTAATTAATAATTAATAAAGTAAAAGTCACTTTCGAGAGACAAGGTGAGCAGGAAGGATAAAAGAGAGAAAAGGGCCTCTATTCTCTCATTCATGTTGTTTATCATTTTGATATCTGGCTTCTTGCTAGTGAGCCCATGCACTTGGGGGTTTTGAGGGTTTTGACCAGGGATGATTTTAAGGATGGAAATTTATTTTTAAATGTAGAAACCTTGGCGAATCTTACTAATCCTTCATATGCCAACTATAAATGTTTGGTGATATTTTTGTAAAAATATTCAAATTTTTAAGGATTTTATATAGTTTTTATAAAATTTTGGCGATTTTTAAGGTAAAATAATTTTATCCTATAGAATTTGGGCGAATAATTTTTAAAATAGCGAATCTCTTTTTTGGAAAAACCATGGAAAATTAGCCCATGAGCGAAATTTAGCCCCTAAAATCATCCATGGTTTTGACTTAACAAACCCTAGAGATCGGCTCGGTGGTGAAAGATCCCACCCAACCTGGTCCAAGCTTGGTCACAGAGGTGAAAGATTCCTCCCTCACCATTCTACATAAGATATACTCAGCTCCAGAGGGGTTCTGCATCAGCCATAGGTTCAGAGAGAGTTAGAGTACAGCTTCAGGAGGGCCTTCAACAGGAGGGCGCACCATCTTGAGGAGAGGGGTTTGTTCCATGCATAGGAGGAGGATTTGGAGCAAACAGATTTCTGGGTATTCTTTATAGGGCCTAGGATGCCCTTTCTATCCTTTCCCGGAGGAGGTTTCTCTACCATATTATTTATTGGAGCTCAGCACAGGTTCAGAGAGAGGAGGGCGCACCACAGATTGAGGATCTAGTCATTTGGTTGATCAGATCTTCATCATTCAGCTTGAGACTTTACCAGAGGGTTTCTAATGGCCCGATCTACAGTTTGGAGTCTTTTCTAGAGGGTTTCGAGGCCATTTTTATAGAGGCTAAATTATGGGTCTTCTATAGCCAGGAGGGCGCACTGCAGATTGATGATTCAGTCATCTGGAGGGTCATATCTCCATCATTCGGTCTGAGACTTTACCAAGGAGTTTCCTTTGGCCCGATCTACAGTTTGGCACCTTTCTTAGGGGATTCGACATCTTATTTCTTGGAGGCCGAATTCTTGGTTTGATTCAGCGAATGAGGGGTGCATTGTGCTAGGGAGATCTTCACATTTCAGTCGGGTTGTGAGTTGGTTCATTTGGGTTTTTAGTCTATAGCTTGGAGAGGCTTTTGAAAGCCTGGATCTTCTTCTATATTGTATTTTGGTGGCCAGATACTCTACTATAATATATTTTATGAGTATACATTATGAAAGATGATATTTTAGATATTTTTTTATTTTTTTAAATTATAATGAATGTCTTTAAATTAAGAAAAAATAAAATAAAATATATATATAAGAAATTTATATTTGTGAATATTATAAGATAATTTAAAATAAGTGTAAATCTCTCTTAATTATGGATTGCACCTAATCTGTATAATGTAGATGTGGATGTGATTGAGATGTATGGATATATAAGCACGGGTTCAAACATTGTTTCCAGCCTACCACTACCCAACCCATGGTTTCTATATTATTATCATGATTTTGATTTTTATATTATTATAATAATAATATTGATTCTTATTTTTTTACATCTCCGTGTTTTATTTTTAATTATATTATGAATTAGTTAAACATTAATTATAATTAATATGAAAAAATTAAATATAATTAAATATGAAAAAAATTAAATATAATTAAATATGAAAAAACAAATGTGATTAAATATTTAAAATATATATAAATGAATCTCTATTTAACTTGAAAAAAATACAAATATAATAAAAAATTATAAATATATAAATATAATAAAAGATTATAAAATATATATATAAATAAATGGTATTTATTCAACATTAAAAAAAATCAAATATAATTAAACATATATATATATATATGATACATAAATTTTCTCACATATCAAGATATTAATGCCATAGAAATAATGAGGCTATTCAAATGACTATAGATTAAGGTTTATCACATTAAATAAAGTTTTGGATAAGGCCACTGTCACTAGGGCTTATCGCATTAGGATTATTTTGTAATATATCAGATATAAAATGTATGCAGAACTGAAATAAAATGCTAGTAATGACAGAATAACAGCAATATAACCAGAACATTCACCACAATAACACTGAAATGATATAAGAATAACAACAGGAATAGCACTTTGAATCTAAAAGCAATGTTCATGGGCCTCTTCGAGGGGGCAACCTCCAGTTGAGCAGAGCTCTATTACAATAATATCCAAGCTAGGGTTCTCATACCCTTGACTCCTATTTATACTAAAAAGAAGCATCTAGAGGAAGATCCTTCTAGAAGCAGAAGCTTCTATTAGGTCTTCTTACATCCACCTTATTCTATTTTATTGAAAGGCCTTATTAATATTGACCTTTATTACATTCGAATATATTGGTCTACCTATGTGCGGGTTAGGACCCTAACATGTCCGCCCCCTTAAAAACAACCTTTTCCTCAAGGCTTAAGATGAGGAAATTGCTGCAGAATGGTAGTTGGTTCCCAGGTGGCGTTTGTTGGAGTTGTATCTTTCCACTGTACTAGCACTTCCTTGATGGTTCTCTGACGTAGGCGACGCTCACGCTGGTCCAAAATTGCTTCTGGTTGTAGCCAAATGGATCCTTCTTCAGCTAACTCTGGAAGCTTGGTTTGAATTTGGCACTTAGCTCTAATCACCTTCTTTAAGCATGAAACATGAAAAACATGATGTAGCTTTGAATTGCTGGGCAAAGCTAACTGATAGGCGACTTGTCCCACCCGCTTGAGTACGGTATAAGCACCATAAAATTTGGGCGCTAGCTTCTGACAATGCTCGGCCTTGAGGGAAGTTTGCTTGTAAGGTTGCAGTCGAAGAAACACCTGATCCCCTTCTGCAAATTGACATTCAGAGCGACCTTGATCTGCTTGTTGCTTCATGCGATTATGTGCCATGACCAATTTCTCTTTGAGGGTACGAAGAATAGCCTCTCGAGCTCTAAGTGTTAGGTCAACCGCTTGGACCTTCGAGGCACCCGATAAGTATGAGAGAATTGAAGGTGGCTTCTGTCCATATACTGCTTGAAAAGGAGTCATGCGTGTAGCTGTATGGTATGAAGTGTTGTACCACCATTCAGCTAAGGGTAACCATTGAGCCCACTGATTTTGATTTTCCGAGGCAAAACACCTCAAATATGTTTCCAAACACTTGTTGACAACTTCCGTTTGGCCATCAGTCTGGGGATGATAAGTTGTGCTGAGATGCAATTCGGTGCCTTGTATCTTGAATAGTTCTTGCCAAAAATTGCTTGTGAAAGTTGGGTCGCGATCAGAAATAATAGAGTGCGGCATGCCATGAAGCTTGAAGACCTGATCCATGAATATTTGAGCCACCGTGGATGTTGTAAACGGGTGTTGAAGGGCGCAGAAATGAGCATACTTGGAAAGGGGATCAACAACCACCATGATGACGGATTTATTTCCCGATTTGGGTAAGCTGGTAATAAAATCCATAGAGATATCCTTCCAAATAGCAGGTGGAATCGGGAGTGGTTGTAGTGTGCCCGACGATTTGACTGTTTCTCCCTTGTTGCGTTGACACACATCACATTCAGCTACAAAATTATGAATGTCCTGTTTCATACCATCCTAGAAAAAGGAACATTTGACCCTGTCATAGGTTTTCGTGAACCCGGAGTGCCCTGCTGTGGGTGTAGCATGAAGCTCAGAAAGTACCGTGGATTTAAGCTTTGATTGTTTACTTAAATACAAACGGCCTTTGTATCGAAGTTCCTCGTGGAGCCAAGAGTACCCTGGGGAAGCTGGAGCCTTGGACTGCAATTGGTGGATCAATTGCGAACTTTTGGGATCTTGTAGCCATTCCTGGCAAACGGCTTGGAGCCAATTTGGTACAATGAATGAAAGAGAAAAAATGGATCCTTCATCTTCATATTTTCGGGAAAGTGCATCTACAACCACATTGTCTTTGCCTTTCTTATAAATGATCTCATAATCATATCCAAAGAGTTTCGTCACCCATTTTTGTTGTTCTAGGGAGGAAATGTGTTGTTCCAGAAAATACTTGAGGCTTTGATGGTCTGTCTTAATTTGGAAACGTTGCCCCAATAGATAAGGATGCCACAGATCCACGACATGTAGAATAACCAACATTTCCTTTTCATAGATGGATTTTCCCAGATTTCTTTCAGATAGTTGCTTGCTGGTAAAGGCCAAAGGTCGACCCTCTTGCATAAGGACAACACCAATTCCTTTCCCTGAGGCATCACATTCCAACACAAAGGTATTTGTGAAATCAAGAAGGGCGAGGACTGGAGTGGTGCACATGGCCATCTTCAAGGTCTGAAAAGCTTGAGCAATGACTGTAGTCCAATTGAAAGAGTTCTTTTTGAGGAGAGCAATGAGAGGTGTTGCAATCTTCCCATAATTCTTAACAAACTTATGATAATACCTTGTTAAGCCTAGAAATCCATGCAAGCTCTTAAGAGTCTTTGGGTGAGGCCAGTCTT
>JASDQU010737017.1:106123-123648 GCA_032191745.1 Picea mariana | reverse complement strand
GCAGTCTTGGGAATGTCTGCCTCTTTCATACGTATCTGGTGGTAGCCCGAACGAAGATCCAGTTTAGTGAAGAATTGGGCGCCACTCAATTCATCCAGGAGGTCATCAATGACAGGAATGGGGAATTTGTCTTTGATGGTAAGTTTGTTGAGGGCACGGAAGTCAGGACACATTCTCTAAGAACCTTCTTTCTTCAGGACCATGATTACAGGAGACAAGTAAGGGCTTGTACTAGGGCGGATAACGCTTGCATTAAGGAGTTCTTGGACCATTTTCTCAATTTCATTTTTTTGGGAAAAGGGGTGATGATACAGACGGATATTGGTAGGAAGGCTTCTGGGTACAAGGGGAATGGAATGATCATGAACACCACAGGAACGAGGGAGGCCTTGGGGAGTGGAAAAGACCAATTAATGTTTAGAAAGGATGGCTTGGAGGTCTTGTAGTACCGAGGGTGTCTATGTTGCTTGTATGGCATGGAGTTGGGCGATAACACTAGAATGACCCTTTTTGAGTAGCTTTTCCATGCGATGGGAACTAATGATCTCAGGTGAATCGACAGTGATGCCTTGGAACTTATATTAGTGGCCCTCCTGGTCAAATTGCATGGTTAAGTCTTTAAAATCCATGTGAATGGGACCTAAAGTCCTTAGCCAATCTGCACCCAACACAATGTCACAACCTCCCATGTCGATAGCAAACATATGGGATTTCAGGTGGTAGTCACCAATTTGGAGACACACATTTTCACAATGCCCTCCACATTTCATGGAACCACCATTAGCAATCATGATTTGGAAATTATTNACAGCATGGATGTAGCAATGAGTTTCTTGGGCAATGCGGCGATGAATAAAATTATGGGTGCTACCACTATCAACTAGAATGATGACCTTTCGATGCTTGATGTAACAGATTAGCTTGAGGGTTTGGGGAGCGGAGAAGCTAGTGAGAGCATTGAGGGAAATGACTGGTTCGACTTCGGGAGGGTCTAAGGGAGGGGTTATGTTAGTGGATTCAGGTGACTCGGACACAAAGGGAGTTTCTTCATCTTCTTCTGAAATCTCCTCGGAGATGGCCATAAAAAGCTTTTGTTCTTTACACTTGTGGCCCGAGAAATATTTTTCATCACAGTTATAACAAAGGCCTTTAAGTTGGCGTTCATCCATTTCAGCCCTGGTTAATTTTTGGATCTTTAGTGGAGCAGAGGGAGTAGTGGAATTTATTGGTTTAGGGCGAGGGATAAAGGAGGGTTTGCAGATTTTAGCAGATACAACATGTTGTGCTTCTTTAGCTCTTTTGGTAGCCTCCACCCAACTCTCAAGCCGAGCCATGAGGACATAGGCCCGAATTTCATCCTTGAGGCCTCTGATAAAACACTCTTGGAAAAAGGCATTAGACATGCCCTCTGTTCTAAAAGCCAAGCGCTCAAAGGCAGCTATAAAGTCTTCAACTGTTCCTAATTGTTTCAGCTTTGTCAAATGGCCCAAATGGTTGGTGTCAGTGTCAAAGCATTCATAAATCTCTGCCACAAAGTGTGTCCAAGCAATATACCCTTGACGAGAAGTTTTTCTCCATTTCCACCATTGCCAACGTTCTTGATCTAGATTGAGAACACCATACTGGAGTTTGGCCAAGTCATCTGTAATGTCGTATAAAGAGAAGTAATGTTCCATTTGGGTTACCCAACCAGTGGGTTCCGAGCCATCAAATTTAGTCACATCCACCCGCGGAAGGCATAGGTCACCTTGAAAGTGATGGTTCTGCAAGGTATGGGAATGAGAGGAATGGTCACCTTCAGTATGTGGAGGTGAGGAAGAGGAAGGGTTATCTGTAGGGATATGCAGTTTTGTGTAGAGTGCCGAAAAGACTGATTCAAGCTGGGTGGTGAGGTCTTGTTTGATTTCCCCCATTGAGGACTGCATGGTTGTATTGATGGCGGCCACATTGGCACTACGCTGTTTCACTTCTTGTTGTGTCTCAATGAGACCAGATTGAAAGGTGTTGAAGTGAGCTTCCAAGTCTTGGCTACGAGTATGGGCCATGAGGATGAGGAAACTGAAAAGGGGTGGGCGGGGTAAAAAAATTTGGCCAAAAAAATGATATGGATGAATGTGATAAGGGCGAAGAGATGAATCCAATGGAATAGGTCTAAAATAATGGTGAAAAAATTTCCAGACTTTTTTTTTTCTACAGAGTTATACTCCGGTCTGAAGAATACTGCAGAGAGGAAATGCCCAAATGCTTAACCAGAAAGAAATGTGTATTTACTTGGCAACCTGAACACAGTTGCGCGGCAATAGACTTTGTTTGTTTTAATTTGTTTATGTTTATGTCCCCCAAGGGTTAGGTATTTAAGGGTTCTACAGACAAGGGTTTGCCCTGTGCTATAGCTCTCTGATATACGTGCGGGGTCCAATAGTAGTACTCGGCCCAATATCTCAGGGCACTAACTAAGAAGGATAGACCGTACCCTTAGCCGTACTACCCGACTACCCAGGTACTAGAGAGTATCTTCTCGAGTGCTGTTCTCGGTGACACAATAGCAGTCAGGTGACCGATCGGTTCATCTAAAGAGGGCTTCAGGTAATCTAGGCCGATTCGTACAAAGGTGTTGTTTGATGCGCTACCACCCGAAGGGGTACGAACAAAGGTTACAAGGGTGGCCAACAGATGTGCGCTTAAGTACCACTTGTATTTCCTGCGTGTATGAATCCCTCAACCGCGGGTTTATGCATGTAACGATAGATCTATGTGGCTTAAAGACACTGGAATACGTCTCTACCCTGAAAAAAATTTAACCCACACTTTCTGCCGAGGAAAGTGCTCTGATACCACTTGTAATATACCAGATATAAAATGTATGCAGAACTGAAATAAAATGATAGTAATGGCAGAATAACAACAACATAACCAGAACATTCACCACAATAACACTAAAATGATATAAGAACAACAACAGAAATAACACTTTGAATCTGAAAGCAATGTTCACAGGTCTCTTCGAGGGGGCAACCTCCAGTTGAACATAGCTCTATTACAATAATATCCAAGCTAGGGTTCGCATACCCTCGACTACTATTTATACTAAAAAGAAGCATCTAGAGGAAGATCCTTCTAGAAGCGAAAGCTTCTATTAGGTCTTCTTACATCTGCCTTATTCTATTTTATTGAAAGGCCTTATTAATATTGACCTTTATTACATCCGAATATATTGGTCTACCTATGTGCGGGTTAGGACACTAACATATTTTGATCCTGAGTCACATTAAATAAAGTTCCAGATCTCTATAAGACTGCCATCACTTGTGCAATAAGACCTTCAAACTACCAGTTAATCATCAAAGACATAAATCAATTTAAATATTTAAAAATAATAATATATTTTGCTTTGTAATGTTAAACTATGGAAAAAAGTAAAAAAGTTTGGTCAACTAGCAAATTAATCATTGGTCAATGAACCAACTCATTACTATAGTCCCTAGCCTTCATGAAGGATTAATAATAAATTTAACACTTTTCTCCTTACATTTTTAAATGATATGTTTTATTTAAACATTTCAATAAACAAGTGCTGCATGCCAGCGTAGTACCTGCCTAAAAGTTAATTTACGTAAAAAATTAAAAGTTAATTTGTTGAGTTAAAGTTAATTTACTTGAAAAATTAAAAGTTCATTTGTTGAGTTAATTAAAAGTAAATTAAAAGTTAATTTACCAGGAAAGATTATCCTCAGCTTATAGTTGCAAAACAATATTAACCTTAGCTTAATTGTTGGTACAATTATTTGGTGATACCATCTTGGATACAACTCGTAGAAATCAATGTGAAGAGAGTTGAACCAAGAAGATGGAAGATTGTAGAATCTTACCATGAGTGTATTACGGAGACTTGATATCTTATAACCTACTAGCCAGATCAGTAAATTGTAGGCCAATTTTGAGATCAATGGTTGGTGCACTAACTTATTTAGAATGAGTTAATGCATTGTTTGATACATTAATCATCTGTTTGTTTCAAATTTATTTTCCTCCTTTGTTGGATCACATTTTTCTTTTTGTGTTTCTTTGAAATTATATTACAAAACTGAAAGAACATCAAAGTGGCATAGCAAAAGTACAGTGGGCCCACAACCCATAGGCCCGGTTTCAAATCATGTCTCTCATAAATTTAACCATAAACACTCATTAAGAACATGCATCTCACTATTTCTCCTACATAGTCTCCCTCAAGTTGGTTTGGGGTGCAAAAAGTTTTTTTTTGTCATTTTGTGCGCAAGACTTCTAAAAAAAGTGCTCTTTCATTTAGGCTCACCTTGTGTTAGTGAATTTCAATCTTGATAGGCTTATCCATGGGGTAATAACATTCTAATAAATGAATCCATTGGGCTTGCTATGTACTATATAGGAAATTTGTGTGTGTTAGGCAAGTATATTTGGCATGCTTGATGTAAATATATGGTTTTTTTTTTCCAGGAGAAAATTGCTCCATATATTAATATATGTGGCTTTCAAAAAATTACATCATATCATATAGTTATCCTTCACTCCAAATAGATTACGGTGTAAAAACAATAAATCTCTATCAGATACAAAAATTTACAAAGAGAGAAGTCGCCCAATGTAGTGAGTGACCCTATACTCCACTGTACCAAAAAACTTATCCCATATACAAAAAATTTCTTAACACTAAGCCCCAGATGCATAGTAGCATATATGAGTAAAACTAATCACCAAGAAAAGCAGGAAAACACATTCCCAGAAAAAGCTTCAAGGATAAAGCTAAAGTGATAGTGGGGGGCCCTTGTGGCCATCCTTCCATTTGTTACAGAAGATCCTTCCTTCCGGAACCTATAATGTAAGTTTTGATAGAGCATCTGCCTCCATGTTTTCTTCAGGATATATATGAGTAAACTTAATATCCATGAGATGTGCAATAAGTTCTCTAATCTTAGTCTTCCATCCCTCCATTTGTTAACTTTGGCCATCCTTCCATTTGCTATAGAATATCCTTCCTTCCGGAACCTGTAATGCAAGTTTTGATAGAGCATCTGCCTCCATGTTTTCTTCAGGATATATATGAGTAAACTTAATATCCATGAAATGTGCAATAAGTTCTCTAATTTAAGCGTTGTGCTAATGTTAAGCAATCCCAAACCCCAAGTAGTTCAGCTCTAGTATTTGACCCTTGGCCACAGTTTAATGTCCATCTGTATGTTGTCATCCCTGAAGTCTTTATAACACCCCCAACCCCACAAAGAATACCATTTGTTGGTCAGCTCTGTCAAACCGACAAATGTTATCCCCACTAAGATCTGGAGTCTTTTTTTTATCCTGGGTTGAGTCTTAGAAAGTGACAGACCAATGGTTAGATTCAACATCTCTCTAACTTTGATACAGACTCTCATAATTGAGGGGGTACGGTTTTCAAAAATACAAGTGTTTCTTTCCAGCCATACCTGCCAACACACTAAAATAGGTAAGGATTTAAAACATTCCTCCACCTTTATCCAGTCTTCAAAACTGTTAATTAATGAAGAACCTTCCCAAATCTTAGCAAAATTATAGACAGTGTGAAGTTTCTGCCACAATTTAATAGTGAATGAACAAGAAATGAAGAGATGTGAGATGGTCTCTTCCTCGCTAGAACATAGAGAGAAAATGCTCGGTCCACACCATCCCCTTTTTTTTAGTGAGTCCCAAGTGAGAATTTTTTAATCCAATGCTAACCAAAAGAAAAGTTTTACTTTTAATGCCAGATCCCATATCCAAAGCTGCTTTCTCTAGGACTCAATATGAATTGGCCAAAGTATTTGAGCCAAAGCATTATAAAAATTTCTTACTGAGATAGATCCTGAATGATCCCCACCTATCCATAATAGCAAGTCCTCCCCATCACCCAGTTGGATGCCCGAACAGTTGAGCTCCCTAGTATAAGTTTGCCACTCCAGAGCCAATGTACCCAAATGACCCAGTTCCTCGCTAGTCCTCCATTGCTCACTAACAAAACCCCTTGAAGACTGGGCCTTTGCTTGATACAAATAACTTATATTTTGGATTTTTAAAGCCAATATTAAATCTGTTGTGAGATTTGTTGCAGTCCCAATATCAAGGATATTATCCTTCCCAATGTGTATTGAGAAACCATTCTCGGGTTTCCAACTCAACTAGTGTATAATTAGTGGTAACGACTTACACAGATTTTTCCAGAAATATGATGCCAATGGTTGGGTAATCTGGGCAGTTCTGAAACAAGTAGCCATAGATGTAAATGGAAGATATTTGTCCTTGACCACATGATGCCAGATTCCATCAACCATAAAAACTCTCCATAGTGAATTGGCTTCTAGCGCATGATTAAAGAAAAAAATATTCCAAAGTCCCCAACCTCCCAGTGATTTGGGTTTTGCAAGTCATGCCCAACTACAAAGGTATATGCCACTTTCTTTGTGACCCCCCATCCAGAGAAATTCAAATATCAATTTGCGAATCTTTATGAGGATCGCAGAAGGAACTGCTGCCAGAGCCATCCAGAACACCGCTTGAGTTTCAAAAACAACCTTTACTAAAATGCATCGACCTCCCAAAGTTAACCAACAATTGCACCAATGGTTAATCCGGTTTTCAATTTTTTCCAATAACCACGTATAAAAATATAATAGAATAAAATAGATGTGACACAGTGAGTGTGTTGGCGGACTCATGGGTTCACATTTGTAGTCATGCTTATGTATCACGAGTCTGACCGACCGCTTCCTCATTCCATGCTTGTGTAACGACAAATCTCTGTGGCTTAAAGACGCTGGAATACGTCTCTACCCTGAAAAAAATTTAACCCACACTTTCTGTCGAGGAAAGTGCTCTGATACCACTTGTAATATACCAGATATAAAATGTATGCAGAACTGAAATAAAATGCTAGTAATGGCAGAATAACAACAACATAACCAGAATATTCACCACAATAACACTGAAATGATATAAGAATAACAACAGAAATAACACTTTGAATCTGAAAGCAATGTTCACAGGTCTCTTCGAGGGGGCAACCTCCAGTTGAACATAGCTCTATTAAAATAATATCCAAGCTAGGGTTCTCATACCCTCGACTACTATTTATACTAAAAAGAAGCATCTAGAGGAAGATCCTTCTAGAAGCGGAAGCTTCTATTAGGTCTTCTTACATCTGCCTTATTCTATTTTATTGAAAGGCCTTATTAATATTGACCTTTATTACATCCGAATATATTGGTCTACCTATGTGCGGGTTAGGACCCTAACATATTTTGATCCTGAGTCACATTAAATAAAGTTCCAGATCTCTATAAGACTGCCATCACTTGTGCAATAAGACCTTCAAACTACCGGTTAATCATAAAAGACATAAATCAATTTAAATATTTAAAAATAATAATATAATTTGCTTTGTAATGTTAAACTATGGAAAACAGTAAAAAAGTTTGGTCAACTAGCAAATTAATCATTGGTCAATGAACCAACTCATTACTATAGTCCCTAGCCTTCATGAAGGATTAATAATAAATTTAACACTTTTCTCCTTACATTTTAAATGATATGTTTTATTTAAACATTTCAATAAACTAGTGCTGCATGCCAGCGTAGTCCCTACCTAAAAGTTAATTTACGTGAAAAATTAAAAGTTAATTTGTTGAGTTAAAGTTAATTTACTTGAAAAATTAAAAGTTCATTTGTTGAGTTAATTAAAAGTAAATTAAAAGTTAATTTACCAGGAAAGATTATCCTCAGCTTATAGTTGCAAAACAAGATTATCCTCAGCTTAATTGTTGGTACAATTATTTGGCGATACCATCTTGGATACAACTCGTAGAAATCAATGTGAAGAGAGTTGAACCAAGAAGATGGAAGATTGTAGAATCTTACCATGAGTGTATTACGGAGACTTGAATTCTTATAACCTACTAGCCAGATCAGTAAATTGTAGGCCAATTTTGAGATCAATGGTTGGTGCACTAACTTATTTAGAATGAGTTAATGCATTGTTTGATACATTAATCATCTGTTTGTTTCAAATTTATTTTCCTCCTTTGTTGGATCACATTTTTCTTTTTGTGTTTCTTTGAAATTATATTACAAAATTGAAAGAACATCAAAGTGGCATAGCAAAAGTACAGTGGGCCCACAACCCATAGGCCCGGTTTCAAATCATGTCTCTCATAAATTTAACCATAAACACTCATTAAGAACATGCATCTCACTATTTCTCCTACATAGTCTCCCTCAAGTTGGTTTGGGGTGCAAAAATGTTTTTTTTGTCATTTTGTGCCCAAGGCTTCTCAAAAAAGTGCTCTTTCATTTAGCCTCACCTTGTGTTAGTGAATTTCAATCTTGCTAGGCTTATCCATGGGGTAATAACATTCTAATATATGAATCCATTGGTCTTGCTATGTATTATATAGGAAATTTGTGTGTGTTAGGCAAGTATATTTGGCATGCTTGATGTCAATATATGTTTTTTTTTTTTTTTTCCAGTAGAAAATTGCTCCATATATTAATATATGTGGTTTTCAAAAAATTACATCATATCATATAGTTATCCTTCACTCCAAATAGATTWCCGTGTACAAACAATAAATCTCTATCAGATACAAAAATTTACAAAGAGAGAAGTCGCCCAATGTAGTGAATGACCCTATACTCCACTGTACCAAAAAACTTATCCCATATACAAAAAATTTCTCAACACTAATCCCCAGATGCATAGTAGCATATATCAGTAAAACTGATAACCAAGAAAAGCAGGAAAACAAATTCCCAGAAAAAGCTTCAAGGATAAAGTTGAAGTGATAGTGGGGAGCCCTCATGGCCATCCTTCCATTTGTTATAGAAGATCCTTCCTTCCGGAACCTGTAATGCAAGTTTTGATAGAGCATCTGCCTCCATGTTTTCTTCACGATATATATGAGTAAACTTAATATCCATGAAATGTGCAATAAGTTCTCTAATCTTAGTCTTCCATCCCAAGAGAGAAGTAACTTGGAGCTTGTTGGAATGGTTGATCCAATCTATGACAATCTTAGAATCACCAAGGACATGAATAACATCTAGATTTAAGCGTTGTGCTAATGTTAAGCAAGCCCAAACCCCAAGTAGTTTAGCTCTAGTATTTGACCCTTGGCCATAGTTTAATGTCCATCTGTATGTTGTCATACCTGGAGTCTTTATAACACCCCCAACCCCGCAAAGAATACCATTTTGTTGGGCAGCTCCGTCAAACCGATAAATGTTATCCCCACTAAGATGTAAAGTCTTTTTTTATCTTGGGTTGAGTCCTAGAAAGTGACAGACCAATGGTTGGATTCAACATCTCTCTAACTTTGATACAGGCTCTCATAATTGAGGGGGTACGGTTTTAAAAAATACAAGTGTTTCTTTCCAGCCATACCTACCAACACACTAAAATAGGTAAGGATTTAAAACATTCCTCCACCTTTATCCAGTCTTCAAAACTGTTAGTTAATAATGAACCTTCCCAAATCTTAGCAAAATTATAGACAGTGTGAAGTTTCTGCCACAATTTAATAGTGAATGAACAGGAAATGAAGAGATGCGAGATGGTCTCTTCCTCGCTAGAACATAGAGAGCAAATGCTCGGTCCACACCATCCCCCTTTTTTTAGTGAGTCCCAAGTGAGAATGTTTTAATCCAATGCTAACCAAAAGAAAAGTTTTACTTTTAATGCCATATCCCATATCCAAAGTTGCTTTCTCCAGAACTCAATATGAATTGGCCAAAGTATTTGAGCCAAAGCATTATAAACATTTCTTACTGAGATAGATCCTGAATGATCCCCACCTATCCATAATAGCAAGTCCTCCCCATCACCCAGTTGGATGCCCGAATAGTTGAGCTCCCTAGTATAAGTTTTCCACTCCAGAGCCAATGTACCCAAAAGACCCAGTTCCTCGCTAGTCCTCCATTGCTCACTAACAAAACCCCTTGAAGACTGGGCCTTTGCTTGATACAAATAACTTATATTTTGGATTTTTAAAGCCAATATTAAATCTATTGTGAGATTTGTTGCAGTCCCAATATCAAGGATATTATCCTTCCCAATGTGTATAGAGAAACCATTCTCGGGTTTCCAACTCAACTAGTGTATAATTAGTGGTAACGACTTACATAGATTTTTCCAGAAATATGATGCCAATGGTTGGGTAATCTGGGCAGTTCTGAACCAAGTAGCCACGGATGTAAATGGAAGATATTTGTCCTTGACCACGTGATGCCAGATTCCATCAACCATCAAAACACTCCACAGTGAATTGGCTGCTAGCGCACGATTGAAGAAAAAAATATTCCGAAGTCCCTAACCTCCCAGTGATTTGGGTTTTGCAAGTCATGCCCAGCTACAAAGGTGTATGCCACTTTCTTTGCGACCCCCCATCCAAAGAAATTCAAATATCAATTTGCGAATCTTTATGAGGATCGTAGAAGGAACCGCTGCCAGAGCCATCCAGAACACCGCTTGATTTTCCAAAACAACCTTTACTAAAATGCATCGACCTCCCAAAGTTAACCAACAATTGCACCAATGGTTAATCGGGTTTTCAATTTTTTCCAATAACCACGTATAAAAATATAATAGAATAAAATAGATGTGACACAGTGAGCGGGTTGGCGGACTCATGGGTTCACATTTGTAGTCATGCTTATGTATCATGAGTCTGACCGACCGCTTCCTCATTCCATGCTTGTGTAACGACAGATCTCTGTGGCTTAAAGACGTCGGAATACGTCTCTACCCTGGAAAAAAAATTAATCCACACTTTCTTCCGAGGAAAGTGCTTTGATACCACTTGTAATTTACCGGATATAAAATGTATGCAGAACTGAAATAAAATGTTAGTAATGGCAGAATAACAACAATATAACCAGAACATTCACCACAATAACACTGAAATGATATAAGAATAACAACAGAAATAGAACTTTGAATCTGAAAGCAATGTTCACGGGCCTCTTCGAGGGGGCAACCTCTATTTGATCAGAGCTCTGTTACAATAATATCCAAGCTAGGGTTCTCATACCCTCGACTCCTATTTATACTAAAAAGAAGCATCTAGAGGAAGATCCTTCTAGAAGCGGAAGCTTTTATTAGGTCTTCTTACATCCGCCTTATTCTATTTTATTGAAAGGCCTTATTAATATTGACCTTTATTACGTCCAAATATATTGGTCTACCTATGTGCGGGTTAGGGCCCTAACATATTTTGATCCTGAGTCACATTAAATAAAGTTCCAGATCTCTATAAGACTGCCATCACTTGTGCAATAAGACCTTCAAACTACCAGTTAATCATAAAATACATAAATCAATTTAAATATTTAAAAACAATAATATAATTTGCTTTGTATTGTTAAACTATGGAAAACAGTAAAAAAGTTTGGTCAACTAGCAAATTAATAAATGGTCAATGAACCAACTCATTACTATAGTCCCTAGCCTTCATGAAGGATTAATAATAAATTTAACACTTCTCTCCTTACATTTTTAAATGATATGTTTTATTTAAACATTTCAATAAACAAGTGCTACATGCCAGCGTAGTCCCTGCCTAAAAGTTAATTTACGTGAAAAATTAAAAGTTAATTTGTTGAGTTAAAGTTAATTTACTTGAAAAATTAAAAGTTCATTTGTTGAGTTAATTAAAAGTAAATTAAAAGTTAATTTACCAGGAAAGATTATCCTCAGCTTATAGTTGCAAAACAAGATTATCCTCAGCTTAATTGTTGGTACAATTATTTGGTGATACCATCTTGGATACAACTCGTAGAAATCAATGTGAAGAGAGTTGAACCAAGAAGATGGAAGATTGTAGAATCTTACCATGAGTGTATTACGGAGACTTGAATTCTTATAACCTACTAGCCAGATCAGTAAATTGTAGGCCAATTTTGAGATCAATGGTTGGTGCACTAACTTATTTAGAATGAGTTAATGCATTGTTTGATACATTAATCATCTGTTTGTTTCAAATTTATTTTCCTCCTTTGTTGGATCACATTTTTCTTTTTGTGTTTCTTTGAAATTATATTACAAAATTGAAAGAACAACAAAGTGGCATAGCAAAAGTACAGTGGGCCCACAACCCATAGGCCCAGTTTCAAATCATGTCTCTCATAAATTTAACCATAAACACTCATTAAGAGCATGCATCTCACTATTTCTCCTACATAGTCTCCCTCAAGTTGGTTTGGGGTGCAAAAATGTTTTTTTTGTCATTTTGTGCCCAAGGCTTCTAAAAAAAGTGCTCTTTCATTTAGCCTCACCTTGTGTTAGTGAATTTCAATCTTGCTAGGCTTATCCATGGGGTAATAACATTCTAATAAATGAATCCATTGGTCTTGCTATGTATTATATAGGAAATTTGTGTGTGTTAGGCAAGTATATTTGGCATGCTTGATGTCAATATATGCCTTTTTTTTTTTCCAGTAGAAAATTGCTCCATATATTAATATATGTGGTTTTCAAAAAATTACATCATATCGTATAGTTATCCTTCACTCCAAATAGATTACCGTGTAAAAACAATAAATCTCTATCAGATACAAAAATTTACGAAGAGAGAAGTCGCCCAATGTAGTGAGTGGCCCTATACTCCACTGTACCAAAAAACTTATCCCATATACAAAAAAATTCTCAACACTAAGCCCCAGATGCATAGTAGCATATATCAGTAAAACTAATAACCAAGAAAAGAAGGAAAACAAATTCCCAGAAAAAGCTTCAAGGATAAAGCTGAAGTGGTAGTGGGGGGCCCTCGTGGCCATCCTTCCATTTGTTATAGAATATCCTTCCTTCCGGAACCTGTAATGCAAGTTTTGATAGAGCATCTGCCTCCATGTTTTCTTCATGATCTATATGAGTAAACTTAATATCCATGAAATGTGCAATAAGTTCTCTAATCTTAGTCTTCCATCCCAAGAGAGAAGTAACTTGGAGCTTATTGGAATGGTTGATCCAATCTATGACAATCTTAGAATCACCAAGGACATGAATAACATCTAGATTTAAGCATTGTGCTAATGTTAAGCAAGCCCAAACCCCAAGTAGTTCAGCTCTAGTATTTTTACCCTTGGCCACAGTTTAATGTCCATCTGTATGTTGTCATCCCTGGAGTCTTTATAACACCCCCAGCCCCACAAAGAATACCATTTTGTTGGGCAGCTCCGTCAAACCGACAAATGTTATCCCCACTAAGATCTGGAGTCTTTTTTTTTTTTATCTTGGGTTGAGTCTTAGAAAGTGAGAGACCAATGGTTAGATTCAACATCTCTCTAACTTTGATACAGGGTCTCATAATTGAGGGGGTACGGTTTTAAAAAATACAAGTGTTTCTTTCCAGCCATACCTGCCAACACACTAAAATAGGTAAGGATTTAAAACATTCCTCGACCTTTATCCAGTCTTCAAAACTGTTAGTTAATGAAGAACCTTCCCAAATCTTAGCAAAATTATAGACAGTGTGAAGTTTCTGCCACAATTTAATAGTGAATGAACAGGAAATGAAGAGATGCGAGATGGTCTCTTCCTCACTAGAACATAGAGAGCAAATGCTCGGTCCGCACCATCCCCTTTTTTTTAGTGAGTCCTAAGTGAGAATTTTTTAATCCAATGCTAACCAAAAGAAAAGTTTTACTTTTAATGCCAGATCCCATATCCAAAGCTGCTTTCTCTAGGACTCAATATGAATTGGCCAAAGTATTTGAGCCAAAGCATTATAAACATTTCTTACCGAGATAGATCTCGAATGATCCCCACCTATCCATAATAGCAAGTCCTCCCCATCACCCAGTTGGACGCCTGAATAGTTGAGCTCCCTAGTATAAGTTTGCCACTCCAGAGCCAATGTACCCTAAAGACCCAGTTCCTCGCTAGTCCTCCATTGCTCACTAACAAAACCCCTTGAAGACTGTGCCTTTGCTTGATACAAATAACTTATATTTTGGATTTTTAAAGCCAATATTAAATCTGTTGTGAGATTTGTTGCAGTCCTAATATCAAGGATATTATCCTTCCCAATGTGTATAGAGAAACCATTCTCGGGTTTCCAAATCAACTAGTGTATAATTAGTGGTAATGACTTACATAGATTTTTCCAGAAATATGATGCCAATGGTTGGGTAATCTCGGCAGTTCTGAAACAAGTAGCCACAGATGTAAATGGAAGATATTTTTCCTTGACCACATGATGCCAGATTCCATCAACCATCAAAACTCTCCACAGTGAATTAGCTGCTAGCGCACGATTGAAGAAAAAAATATTCCGAAGTCCCCAACCTCCCAGTGATTTGGGTTTTGCAAGTCATGCCCAACTACAAAGGTTTATGCCACTTTCTTTGCGACCCCCCGTCCAGAGAAATTCAAATATCAATTTGCGAATCTTTATGAGGATCGCAGAAGGAACCGCTGCCAGAGCCATCCAGAACACCGCTTGAGTTTCGAAAACAACCTTTACTAAAATGCATCGACCTCCCAAAGTTAACCAACAATTGCCCCAGTGGTTAATCCGATTTTCAATTTTTTCCAATAACCATCTCCAGTCTTCGACATAAATTTTCCTCGCTTTTAGAAAATACCCCAAGTATTTAAAGCCCTGGCTCATCTCACATAAATTATTTGCAAATAACTCCTTATATCTCAACAGATCTCCAACCTCTAATCCCGCAAAGTGGAAAGTAGATTTTACCTGATTTATCAATAGACCAGAAGCGCCACAGAACTAATCCAAAATATTTTTAATCAGCTTCCATTTTGCCATAGAGGCCTTCGTCATGATAATCACATCATCTACGAAAATGAGATGCAAAACTTTGATAACTCTAGAGACTTTGATTCCAGTTAACTGTCCCGCCTCTAGACCTTGTTTTAATAGGATATTAAGACTTTCCATAATTAAAATAAACAATAATTGAGAGAGAGGACAACCTTGGCGCAAGCCACGTTCACTATTGAAAAAAGTCGAGGTCTCCCCAATTATCAACTCCGCAAAAGAAGCACTCGTCACACAACTCATGATCCATGAGATAGACAAAGCACTAAATCCATTTTGAAACAGAATTAGTCGAAGGAAATCCCAACTAACTTAGTCATACTCCTTTTTCAGATCCAACTTTAGAAGCAGAGCTTGTAGTTTTTTGGTCTTTATATTGTGAATACATTCATGAGTCGTCCTGACCGCATCCAAAATTTGTCTAGCCTTCAATAAACCCAATTGTTCCATGGACAAAGCCCTCGAAAGAATGGGTTTAATTATGTTAGCAATCACTTTGGAGATCAGTTTATAACATAGATTACAAAGGGCAATGGGTCTGTAGTCCCCAAATGTCCGCGGTGAGTTTTCCTTGGGAATCAATGTCAAAAAAGTCGAGTTTAAGGATTTTTGAATCTTCCCTCTGATTCTTGAGTCTTCAACCATCTCTAAAAGGTCATCTCCAACCACATCAAAGAAAAGAGTAAAGAACTTAATTGTCCATCCGTCCGGACCCAAACTTTTATCTTTTGCAAAATTACTTAAAATACCTTGAATCTCCTGCTTAGTAACAACTTTGTCAATAATTGCATTATCATCTGTAGTTACAAAGCGATTAAAAAGTCTAGCTAATTTTGCTTGGACCACATGTGCCCGAGAGTCATCATCTGCATATAACTTCTTAAAATATCTGATAGCCTCTCCTTTTATCTCCTCTTGGCCTCTGAAAGTCTGACCAGTATCATCACCTATTTCCTAGATATGCTTTTGGATTTTTTGCCCATTTGCAAATTTGTGGAAGTATTTTGTGTTATAGTCTCCATTTTTTAACCAAGTAGCGCGACTCTTTTGTCGCCAATACTCCTCCTCAAATTTTTGGATCTCATTATGCTCTGCCTCTAACAGTTTCAGTTGAGTTTCCACATTGGAGTCCAGACCATCCCTCGACATACTCAGATATCCCTGATTGATATCTTCCTCCAATGTTTCCAACTTATGAAGTTTTTCTTTCCACTTATGCCTTGCCCAAGCTTTAGTATGGGCCTTTAAAGTTTTTTATTTCCAAACTATTCTACGCTGGATATCTGGCTCCTCCATGAATGCACCATCGTGCCAAATTTCATTTAAAATCACAATGAAATCAGTCTCTACCAACCACATAGGATTTAGCTTGAACGGATAGGCTACCCGAACCTTATTGAAATCCAATTGAGTTAACACTACTGCATGATCAGAAAAGTAAGGAATCTCGACCCATGAGCGATAGCACCCCACCTCCTGCAATAGACTCTCCGAAACTAGGATATGATCCAACCTTTTAGCTATACAAGTGTCGCCAGCTCTACCATTTGTCCAGGTAGGAATCAAGATATAGAGAGATAAATCGACCAGAGAGTGAGTATTTAGAAAATAACCCGCATGTCGATCCATATGAGCCGTTGGTCCCCAAACCTCATCCACACCAGTAGTGAAATTTAGATCTCCTGCAAGGATCAAGTTTTTAGCATCTAGTAGTCCAGATGAGACAAGTCGCTCCCAAAATAAAAGTAACTCAAGTTTACTATTTAAAAAATACTTTGGAATGCTTTAAATTGATCATGATTAATTAGGTTCTATCATCATCACTTGTGACACGACGTTCTACAAATTAGTTAAGGTCAATAATCTCCATTGTCAATGTCTTAGAGAGGACATCATTGAATTAATCTATAAGGTGTTTGTATAATGGAGTTGGAGGACATCATTGAATGAATCTATAAGGTGTTTGTACAATGGAGTTGGTTTTCTTAAGTAAAATTAATTATAAAAATTCTTATAAATCCATAAAAACTTGGATATGTTTGTACAATGAAGTTGGTTTTCTTAAGTAAAATTAATTATAAAAATTCTTATAAATCCATAGAAACTTGGATATATCAATTATCATGCGTGTGTACAAATAGAATAAATTACATTAGTGAATAATTTTTGAAATTAAATTTTTGTCTCCACTTGTCAAACAAATGAAATAACTAATTTTTTAAAACTAAATTTATGTCTCCACTTATTCTCAAACAAATGAAGCAAATGTCATTGTTAGAACTTTTTTAAAGCTAATCATTTGTCTTGTATGCATTTCTTTTCCATATTTTGAAAATAATCATAAAAAAAATAGATTAGATGATATTATTTGGACCGTTCTTTTCTGGTTTAATTATGAGTCTTGTTTGCATAGCTTTATCATCTTTTGAAGATAATCAAACTATTATTTTAACACGACATGCTTTTGATAAGTTCCACCCCTACCTTTATAAGATGATAAATACACATAAAACTATATATATTAAGCTATTGCGCCAAAGGAAATGAAATGCATGTATAAAAATATAGTAGAATAAAATGGATGTGACACGGTGAGCGGGTTGGCGGACTCACGGGTTCACATTTATAGTCATGCTTATGTATCACGAGTCCGACCGACCGCTTCCTCATTCCATGCTTGTGTACAAATAGAATAAATTATATATATATATA
>JASDQU010737017.1:48632-105943 GCA_032191745.1 Picea mariana | reverse complement strand
GCTTCCTCATTCCATGCTTGTGTACAAATAGAATAAATTACATTGATGAATAATTTTTGAAATTAAATTTTTGTCTCCACTTGTCAAACAAATGAAATAACTAATTTTTTAAAACTAAATTTGTGTCTCTGTTTCAAAAATATTTAATTTTTTAATTGTCATTGTTATTACTTTTTTAAGGCTAACCATTTGTCTTGTATGCATTTCTTTTCCATATTTTGAAAATAATCATCAAAAAAATAGATTAGATGATATTATTGGGACCATTCTTTTCTAGTTTAATTATGTGTCTTGTTTGCACAGATTTATCATCTTTTGAAGATAATCAAACTATTATTTTAACATGGCATGCTTTTGATAAGTTCCCGGCGATGGAAGCTTTGAGCCTACTTCTCAAAACAACCCAATCCGAAGGTAAGATATCTGGACTAAAGGTGTCTAGGCCCATCAAGATCCTCCACGTCCTTTTTGATGACGACATCCTCATCATGACCAAGGGTACCCTACAGGAATGGATAGAAATTAAGGAGATATTAAACATCTTTTGTAGCGCCACAGGCTTGACAATAAATTGGAACAAATCATCTTTCCATTTTGCAAATATCCCCTGCTCTTTCTTGGACCAGATCAAAGGTATTTTTCCCCATACTTTTTTACCTCTCTTCTCTGGATTAAATTACCTGGGATATCATCTAAAACCAGACTCCTACAAGCCATTAGACTGGAACTGGCTCCTAATCAAAGTGGAAAAAAGAATAGGGCATTGGAGCACGAGGTGGCTCTCACTTGGAGGACATTTTACTCTGCTCAAAGTTGTTCTTGAAGGGTAGACAATGTACTGGATGGCCTTGGCTGCCATACCTGCCTCGGTTCTCAAAAAACTCTGTAAGATGATGTTTAAATTCCTCTGGTCTGGTTGTCTTGATCACACTCGTCAACATCTCTACAGTTGGCAAACTCTAGCCAAACCAAAGAAAAAGGGAGGATGGGGGATTCAAAATCCACTCTTTTTTAGCCAAGCTCTTGCTGTCAACACTCTTTGGCGCGTCCTGAATAAACCGGGCATTTGGCACAGTGTAATCTTAGACAAATACCTCTGTCACCACACTGTCAATAGTTGGCTCTTAGCGGAGACGAAAATCCTCAGAACGGCCTCACTCTTCTGGAAAAACTTACTGAAAGCTAAAAATATGATCACAACTTGGCTCTGTTGGCACCCAGGCTCAAGGCACTCTATTGTTCTTGGTCGTGACTGCATTCTGGGGATGGACGCCTCTGTCACACTCTCACCACAAATGATGTCACACATGCATTCAAATAACATCTCATATCTCTTTCAAATACGAGACTCCTGCAGACCGGATGCTCTACCCGACTCCTGGATATCCAACGTATCCCTTGGCCTCACCGCTGATGCAGCCCGCGAATGGAATGATTACTGCCTGGCTCTCACACAACTTGGCAATCATCTTAACTCTACAGAAGATCACCTTCATTGGTCGGGGGGAGACCTCTCAGGAAACCTCACAGCTCAAAATTTATATGCAGAGATTTCGAATACGCATTGGCTCACAAATCTCAGAGGTTGGAAAAATCGGTTATGGTCCTGGTGTATACCGCCCAAAGTAAAGTTCTTTACCTGGCTGCTGGTAGAATATAAATTAAATACATGGGATAATCTCTTAAGAAAGGGATGGACAGGCCCAAGCTATTTCCACCTCTGCTAACTAGATTAAGAATCGACCGACCATCTTTTCATCAACTGCCATTTCTTTAAACAGTTTTGGAATATTATTACCTTGGCATTTAAACTTCAATCCACCTGGGACGGGATCAAGCATGTTGATTGCTTTGAATTGTGGACTAGCAATGAAAAAAAACACATACATCGTCCTCCAATCATTTGCTGGACTATTTGGTTGGAAAGAAATTCAACCATTTTTGAAAATACGATCCCATCAACAAGTGCAGTAGCCTACAAAGCACTTGGTCTCTACAATTCCTGGATTGACACACACGGCAACAAACCAAGATTATACTGCAGCAAATAGAAACCAACACTTGAAGATATTCCTACAGGCTGGTTTGATGGCGCAACAACCGCAAATGGAACTCAGAGTGGAGCTAGAGGATTAATAAAACTCTCGCAGTTTTTTTTTTACAAATGGACTTACAACTGTGGTTTGGGCACCAGCACCAGGGAAAAACTTTTGGGTGCCTGAGCCACACACTTTTTGGCCTCTAAACTCCACATAGCTATCCTCCAGGTTGTTCGGGACTCCAGAATTGTCATAGAGTGGCTGAGCAATATGGGTGACCTCCAAGTTGTCTCCCTACTAGCTTGGAAAGATAGAATTAGAAATTTACAGCCTACTTTCAAGAAGCTCAGCTACATCCATACACATCGTGAGTACAACAAATATGATGACCATCTCTCAAAGGAAGCGCTCCATAAAAAAGTGGGAATCATCTCATATAATCTCTAGATAGATGGCCACGAGGGTCCGCCCCTATCCTTATCCCTGCTCTAAGATCAGATCACAATCCACTATCCTCAACGGACTTTCTTGATATGAAAGATGGATTTTTTTTCCTCTGATCATAGCCTCTTGCATCTTTCTCTTTCTATCAACGCTTATCACAGACTCCTCTAGCAGTTTTCGGCATGAATTTCTCTGCACTGCTTCTTATTATGAACTTTTTCCCCATGCTGGTTGAAAGACCGCCATGGAGAAAGTTCATCATACTTTTCATCTTAGATGTGATTGTAATTCTCTTGTTGAGAGCACAAATTATATATATATATATATATAATCGGGAAATTTTCTTGTTGAAAAAAAAGGTTCCACCCCTACCTTTATAAGATGATAAATACACATAAAACTATATATATTAAGCTATTGCACCAAATGAAATGAAATGCACGTATAAAAATATAGTAGAATAAAACATATGTGACACGGTGAGTGTTAAGGTTTAAGCTATTATTAGAGTTCTTTTCATTTCACTAGATAACAATAGCATAAATAGGACCACTGAGAAATACACAATCACAAGAGACACATCATTTATCCTGGGAAACCCTCATGGGGGAGAAAACCCAACAAAACTTCCTTAATATAGATAGCCAATACAATGCCAAGAGATAACTCAAACAAATACAGAAGGTCCTCTCCCAAGAATGCACCTCTCTCTCTCTCTTCTTCCTTCTCTAACTGCAGCTCTGAACTTGCTTCTTGATGAACAAGTGAGTGTGTGTCTAAATGAGGCACTAGCCTCCTTATTTATACAATTCTGGCACGTGTGGAGGTGTCTTTTCACTGGCAGGGCCAAATTCTTCTTCTGGGTGGTTATAACCACCTTTAATATATATTCTGGGGCCGACTTCTTGTTCTGCCTATTACAATTATGTTTTGAACAATCCACAAAAGGGGATTTGGTCATTTACAATAGCCGACATGATGAACCCACAAAAGGGGATTGATCTAATGAATAATACATCGATAATAATTAGAATACTCTTTGCAGTTACATTATTTCAACACTCCCCCCTAACAAGAAGGGTATTCTACAACAGCATCAGGCGAGAGAGAAGACATCATCATCAATAACATCAGGTGAGTGAGAGGACAACATTATCAATAACATCTTGGAACACTGTCTGGGATATCTAGAAATCATCGGAAGTTTTTCTCATCA
This sequence comes from Picea mariana, assembly GCA_032191745.1. Classification (NCBI taxonomy): domain Eukaryota; kingdom Viridiplantae; phylum Streptophyta; class Pinopsida; order Pinales; family Pinaceae; genus Picea; species Picea mariana. Next base: position 102,244 of record JASDQU010737017.1, on the reverse strand, counting down.
GTAGCATTGTCATTCACAATGGAATGAAATCATCATCTACATCAATATGGATTAGTATAAAACTAATACATCATCATCACCACAGCATGAGGCTGGTCACATCATCACAGCACGAGGTTGGCACATCATCACAACATGAGGCTGGCACACTACACAACAATTAAGCTAGGATCACAACACAACAGTTAAGCTGGAATCATAACACAACAGTTAAGCTGGAATCACAACACAACAGTTAAGCTGGAATCCCAACACAACAATTAAGCTAGAATCACAACACATCAATTAAGTTGGAATCACAACACAACAATTAAGCTGAAATCACAACACAACAATTAAGCTGGAATCACAACACAACAATTAAATTTAAATCACAACACAACAATTAAGCGGGAATCACAACACAACACTACTCCCCCAATCGAGGGAGGTCCTTTCGGACTATACCGAGCTTATCTCGAAAGTGCTCAAACTTTACATGAGATAGAAGCTTGGTCAACACATCGACAACTTGTTCATCCGTGCTAACATATTGGAGCTTTATGGCTCCTCTCTGCACCATGTCACAGATGTAATGGTATCAGATCTCTATGTGTTTCGACTTATCATGAAATACAAGATTCTCTGTCATCTTTATGCAGCTCTGGTTATCACATAGAATCGTGGTTGCTTCCATCTCTAGGTTGAATAGACCCGTCAACAACTTTCGAAGCCATATAGCTTCACAGCGGGCATAACACGCAACAATGTACTCTGCTTCCACTGTACTGAGAGCAATACTTGATTGCTTCCTACTCTGCCATGAGATCATGGCTAATCCCAAACTGAAACGACATCCTGAAGTGCTCTTCCTGTCAGAGACACTTCCAGCCCAATCTGAATCAGTGTACACACTCAATGTGAAATCATGATCACCATCATAACTGAGACCACAATCTAATGTACCCTTAAGGTACCTCATCACATGTTTTGCAACAACTAGGTGAACATGTCTGGGTTCTACCAGAAACTGACTAAAAGTGTTCCCGGCAAAACAAATATTTGGTTTGGTGTTCGTCAGGTACATCAGCGATCCAATGATCTGTCTATACAACGTGGCATCAATCAATTCTGACGAAGTGTCGACCAATAGCTTCAGCTTCATTTCCATGGGTGTATTCATGGACTTGCACTCCAACATGTCGAATCTCTTCAGGATTTCGATTGCATACTTCCCTTGGTTAAGGAAGATTCTCTCTAGGCTCTGCCATACCTCAAGACCTAAGAAATAATGCATTAGGCCAAGGTCTTTCATCTCAAATTATGAAGCGAGCTTCTTCTTACATTCGGTGATGAGCGTTTCTTCTCCAGTTAAGAATAATTCATCCACATATAGCAACAATATCACCGGCTCATCATTCATAACCTTGAAGTAGATGTTAGAATCTGCTTTACTCTTGGTAAAGCCCAAGCTCGTCAGAAAACTGTCTATACTACCATACCAAGCTCTAGGAGATTGCTTCAACCCGTACAGAGCCTTCTTCAACTTGCATACATGAGTCTTCATGTCTTCAAATTCAAATCCTTGAGGTTGTTCTATATACACTTCTTCTTCGATGACACCATTTAGGAAAGCTGTCTTTACATCCATCTGATGTAACCTTCACTTCATCTTAGCTACAAGGGCTATGATGGTTCTGATCAAAGTGTATCTGGCTACAAGAGTGAATGTCTCTTCATAGTCAATGCCTTCCTTTTGAGAAAAGCCATGAGCAACAAACCTTGCTTTATACTTCTCAATACTTCCATCAACAACATGTTTTATTTTGAAGAGCCATTTGGAAGATACCACATCCTTGCTCTTCGGCCTGGGAACTATTTCCCATACGTCATTCTTTATTATGGATCGGTATTCTCTTGTCATGGCATTTGCCCATTCTTTCTTCTGAATGGCTTCTTCAAAGAAGGTAGGATCCTTCTCTAGGAGATCACACATCAAATCCATATAACTACAGAATGGCTTAGGTCTCTTCACCTGTCTCGTGGTTCCTTCTGGAACACCATACTTCTCTCCATCTTCAATAAGCTCCCTAGCCCAAGCAGGCTTTCTCTTATGGGAGATTGTCATCTGAGGAGGTTATTGAAATTATACTATGTCATGATATTCTAGAATTTCCTCATCAGAGGAATCTATAACTTCCCTCACTGGTTCTGCAACTCTGGGAACCTCCCTCACTGATTCTGCAACTCTAGGAGCTACAGGTTCCTCTTCATATACTTCTTCAAGCTGGCATCTTCTTGATTTCTTGAGCGCTGCATCTTCATCAAAAGTCACATCCTTGTCGATCTCAATGTGATGGTGACTTGGTATATAAATCCTGAAGGCCTTGGAGGCCTCACAGTATCCCACAAATATTCTCTTCTTTCCTGAGGGGTCCAACTTGTTTCTCTTCTCTTTAGGAATGTGTATGAATACTGGGCAGCCGAATATTTTGAGATGGCTTACCTCTGGCTTCTTTCCGGAGAACATCTCTTCCAGGGTCTTGAACCCAAGTGCACTATGGGACAATCAGTTTTGCACATAAATTGTTGTTTTTGCTGCTTCTGCCCATAAGCACATTGGAAGATCTTGATCATGGATCATGGTCTTCACTGCTTCCATTATAGTCCGATTCTTTCTTTCTGTAGACCGTTTTGTTGAGGATTGTAGGGAGTGGCGAGCTCCCTCTTTATCTCGACAACTTTGCAGAAGTTCACAAACTCTTTTGAGGTGTATTCTCTTCCATTATCTGAATTGAGTATCTTGATCTTTCTTTCAGAAAGATTCTCTATCAAGGCTTTGAATTCCTTGAATTTACTGAAGACTTCATCTTTTGATTTCAAAAAGTAAACCCAGTTCTTACGAGAATAATCATCAATAAAAGATACATAGTATACATACCCACTGATGGAGGATGATGGCATCGGGCCACATACATATGAATGAATGAGTTCTAGGACACCTTTTGCTTTGTTGTCTCTTTTCGAAAAAGAGTTCTTGATGTTCTTCCCTTGTGCACATCCATTGCACATGCCTTCATGGTCAATCTTGAGTTCTGGTAGACCTGTGATTGCTTTGCATACGTACGGTAATGAATTGTAGTTAATGTGGGATAATCTTCTATGCCATAGCTCACATGATTTCTCAATGGCGTGGGTCATGGCTACTTCTAAGTGACCATTTAGCTTATACAAGCCACGTTCTTCTTTTTCAATGACGATTGCTTCTTTCATGGTTTCTCCTTTAGCCCACATAAGAACTTCTCCATGTATAAAGGCAACTCTGAAGCCTTTCTTTTCTAATGTTGATATGGAGAGTAGATTCTTTGTCAAACCTAGTACATAGAGTACGTCCTTCATCTTCATTGAATTCCCTGAGTTAAGCTTGTAGTTTGATTCTCCCACTCCCTTGATAGGGTATTGATAATCATCTCCAAGTGTAACTTTATGAGAAAACTTCTTTTCTGAAATGCAAGAGAGAATATCTCTTTGACCTGTCATGTTCTTGGAGGCACCACTATCAATGAGCCAAGTGTCCTCTCCAGGTGTTACCGATCCTGAGAGGGCCAAGATTAAGACATAGTCTTTAATTTGTTCTCTTAACATTTTTGCGGGTGGCTCTTCATCTTCACTTGCATGGGCATGGTGCCTCTTATTTTTCCTCTTGTATTCTTCTCGTCTAGCTGGACAATGTCTAGCAATATGTCCCATCTTATCACAATGGTAGCATTGGACAGATGAGTAATCTCTTTCCTTTCTTTGTCCTTTCTTCTGGAATCTCTTTGGTTGAGATTCTTTATGACTGAATTTTTTTTGGGGGTGAGACTCTTTATGAGTTTCTTTCTGGAAGTAAGACTTCTTTCTTCCTCCTTTAGTGTGAGTGTCTAGGGCTTTATCTTCATTTCTGGATAGTAAAGCCTCTCGGTTAGCTACTCTTGATTCTTCTTGAATGCATTCTTCCCAAAGGCTGCCAAATTTTAGTTTCTCCTTTCTTGCACAAATGTTTTGGATGAATACATCCCAAAGTCTTGAGAGACCATTAAGGGTCGTCATTATAAGTTCATCTTCATCTATAGTATCTCCGATCGCTTCTAGTTTTTCTTTGAATTGGGATATTCTGGAGAAATAATCTTGGATTGATTCTCCTCTCTGCATCCTTGTATTTTTGAGTTGAGTTCTTAGATTCATCTTCCGGTTTATGTTATTTCCATCATATAGTCTGTTTAGGGCATCAAAACATTTCTTTCGGAGTCTTCTTTGATGACACATAAGGAATCAGGTGATCTTTGATTGAATCTGTAAAGATTCTTTTGGCCCTGATCGTGTCATTTTGGTGCTTTGCTTTATCTACAGCATTGTCGGGTTCCGACACTTCTTCTTTAACGAATCTTGCTAGGTCATTCTCTTCAAGAATGAGACCAATCCTATACTTCCAGGCACGAAAGTTTTCCACACCTTCCATCTTGTCAACAAGCTTAGTGCTTGCAGACATCTTTTACCTGGAGTTAGGAAAATGTCCAAAAAATGAAAATGCTCAAAATTAAATTCTGAACTTACCAGGAGGTGCGCTTGGCTAAGGCGAGTAGCTTGGTGTGTTTGGATTTTAGAAAATCCAACTTTTACCCCTCCAAACTTGATTTGCGGATTTCTAGACTAGTGCTTCTGGTTTTCTGGTACTTCTGGTACTCTGGTTTTCTAGTACTTCTGGTACTTTATGAAAACTAGGGTTTCACTTTCCGGGAGATCTAGCCACTGAAAATTTGCGCCGAGGATGCCAAAGTGATCCTTGAGGAAGGGTGCACGTTTCTAGATGGTTTTGGGGCTGAAATAATTCATCAATAAAATCCCCTAATTTGCATGTACGATAACAGTGGCGTTTTTCACTTTCTCTTGTGAAAGATGCTCTCTTCAGCTTAGCTCTGAAACCATGTTAAGGTTTAATATATTATTAGATCTCTTTTCATTTTGCTAGATAACAATAGCATAAATAGGATCACCGAGAAATACACAATCACAAGAGACACATCATTTATCCTGGGAAACCCTCATGGGGGAGAAAACCCAACAAAACTTCCTTAATATAGATAGCCAATACAATGCCAAGAGATAACTCAAACAAATACAGAAGGTCCTCTCCCAAGAATGCGCCTCTCTCTCTCTCTTCTTCCTTCTCCAACTGCAACTCTGAACTTGCTTCTTGATGAACAAGTGAGTGTGTGTCTAAATGAGGCACTAGCCTCCTTATTTATACAATGCTGGCACGTGTGGAGGTGTCTTTTCATTGGAAAGGCTGACTTCTTCTTTTGGGTGGTTATAACCACCTTTAATATATATTATGGGGCCGACTTCTTATTCTGCCTATTACAATTATGTTTTGAACAATCCGCAAAAGGGGATTTGGTCATTTACAATAGCCGACATGGTCAACCCACAAAAGGGGATTGATCTAATGAATAATACATCAATAATAATTAGAATGCTCTTTACAGTTACATTATTTCAACAGTGAGCGGGTTGGCGGACTCACAGGTTCACATTTATAGTCGTGCTTATGTATCATGAGTCCAACCGATCGCTTCCTCATTCCATGCTTGTGTACTAATATAATAAATTACATTAAATATATATATTAAGCTGTTGCACCAAAGGAAATGAAATGCACATATAAAAATATAGTGGAATAAAATAGATGTGACACGGTGAGCAGGTTGGCGGACTCACGGGTTTACATTTATAGTCATGCTTATGTATCACGAGTCCGACCGACCGCTTCATCATTCCATGCTTGTGTACAAATAAAATAAATTACATTAACTATATATATATATATATATATTGTTTTTGAGTTTGTCCGTGACATGTGGGACTAACCTGTGGCTAAGAAACCACGACTCAGGGGCATCTAAGCCATCAAAATCACCCGGGGATCGCACTTGGCCTGAGCCACACCAACCCTTAACATGGTTGGATTTTTTGTCCCCGCAGGTTTCGAACCGGTGACTTTAACATCACAGAGTGCCTTAACAACAAACTCCGTCACCGACTGTCCTACACATCAGGGACCATTAATTATATATATTAAGCTAATTCACCAAAGGAAATGAAATGCACGTATAAAAATGTAGTAGAATAAATTAGATGTGACACAGTGAGCGGGTTGGCGGACTCACGGGTTCACATTTATAGTCATGCTTATGTATCACGAGTCCGACCGACCGCTTCCTCATTCCATGCTTGTGTACAAATAAAATAAATTACATTAACTATATATATTAAGCCATTGCACCAAAGGAAATGAAATGCACATATAAAAATATAGTAGAATAAAATAGATGTGACACGGTGGGCGGGTTGGCGGACTCACGGGTTCACATTTATAGTCATGCTTATGTATCACGAGTCCGACCGACCACTTCCTCATTCCATGCTTGTGTACAAATAGAATAAATTACATTAGTAAATAATTTTTGAAATTAAATGTTTGTCTCCACTTGTCAAACAAATGAAATAACTAATTTTTTAAAACTAAATTTATGTCTGCACTTTAAAAATATTTAATTTTTTAAATGTCATTGTTAGAACTTTTTTAAGGCTAACCATTTGTCTTGTATGCATTTCTTTTCCATATTTTAAAAATAATCATAAAAAAAATTAGATTAGATGATATTATTGGGACCATTATTTTCTCGTTTAATTATGAGTCTTGTTTGCATAGCTTTATCATCTTTTGAAGATAATCAAACTATTATTTTAACATGGCATGCTTTTGATAAGTTCCACCCCTACCTTTATAAGATGATAAATACACATAAAACTATATATATTAAGCTATTGCACCAAAGGAAATGAAATGCACATATAAAAATATAATAGAATAAAATAGATGTGACACAGTGAGCGGGTTGGCGGACTCACAGGTTCACATTTGTAGTCATGCTTATGTATCATGAGTCTGACCGACTACTTCCTCATTCCATGCTTGTGTACAAATAGAATAAATTACATTAACTATATATATTAAGCTATTGCACCAAAGGAAATGAAATGCACATATAAAAATATAGTATAATAAAATAGATGTGACATGGTGAGTGTTGGGCTCTAAAGATGTCTAAAAACAACCTTAGTTTAACATTAATTTATCAACCCAAGGATTCGTCTTTTATCTCAAAGAATATCGGCAAAGTCTATGCAGATAGCTCATAGAGGCTAAAATCGTGTAGTGAAAGCAAATATGAGTTTATCAGCAATCAAGTTCCTCAAACATTCATTAAATATTCTAAGAATTGAAATCTAAAGCTGTGCAAAAGGAAAGGAACTAGCTAATCTATTGAATTCATTTTAAGAACAGTAATTGAATCTAGCTAAAGACTTGCAGAAATGACTATCATTATGAATCAAATTGCTGAAAAGAAAAAGGCAAATTATTAATCTATGGAAAGGAACAGAGACTGTAATTTAACTGAAAAGAGACAACAATTGTCTTTGTATTGAAAGAAACAACAACTATATTCTAGCGGAAAGGAACAACAAATGTAACCTAAGTAAAAGGAACAACAAATGTGAACTAAATGAGAGGAACAACAAATGTGAACTTATGAGGAACCATCACGCATCAAATCTCAGTAATAGGAATTGGAACAACAATCATTTAATGCTTCATGGAATATCTATTTCTTGCAATTGACATGAAATCATCAACACACTTATGCGTTCGTTAACTACTATAAAAGAGAATCGAATCACAAAACAGAATTTGAACTGATACAATTACAGGTCGAACAGTAGCTCCTTCAGACTGGGCCCTCGATCCTTAGAAGCACTGCTATTTGAAACTCAGTATATAAAAATGGTAAAACCGCTCGAAGCTTCCATTAATTTCATAGCTGGTACAACATTTTACAGAAACTGCTAACGCATAGCAATTCTATATTCTCAATTCTTGAGTGCAATTCTTCCCTCCCTTTCAAGATCTATTTACCCCTTATATGTTACCATAATTTGGGTAAATTAACCTATCCCAAGGATCGAGAGATCCTCAAGATCGCTTTACTATTACAATAAGCAACTCAATTATCTTTAAAACTACTTTGCGCCATAAAGTCTTCAACCTCCAATAGCTTGCGCATCTTCAAGATTCCCCTTGCTATCTTGGGTTTGACAATATTTAACCAATCCTACAATAAAACTAGACAATTCCAATCATATTTAGGATCTATGTAATCTAATCTCCAACAACAACGCTAAAGAGTATATTATTCATTTTCTATTCTATTTGCTTCTAAATAACCGAAAAGTCAATCAAGATGATATCATGAAATGTGGGAAAAAGGAAGATATTTATACCTTTTTCATAACCTAACAGTGAGCAAGTTGGCGGACTCGCGGGTTCACATTTATAGTCATGCTTATGTATCACGAGTCTGACCGACAGCTTCCTCATTCCATGCTTGTGTACAAATAGAATAAATTACATTAGTGAATAATTTTTGAAATTAAATTTTGTCTCCACTTGCCAAACAAATGAAATAACTAATTTTTTAAAACTAAATTTGTGTCTCCACGTTAAAAATATTTAATTTTTTAAATGTCATTGTTAGAACTTTTTTAAGGCTAACCATTTGTCTTGTATGCATTTCTTTTCCATATTTTGAAAATAATCATCAAAAACATAGAATAAATGATATTATTGGGACCATTCTTTTCTAGTTTAATTAGGAGTCTTGTTTGCATAGCTTTATCATCTTTTGAAGATAATCAAACTATTACTTTAACATGGCATGCTTTTGATAAGTTCCACCCCTACTAGTTATTGTTTGATGGTATGTTTGGAACTCTCACAATAAAGCGATCTTCGATGGTGTATCTGTCTCTATATTCGCTATTTGCTTCCAAATCATGAGAGAGATAAGACCGGAAAAGATAAAAAAGGCTACTGCCCCCCGCTTCATTCAACCTCTTCTACAGCTGAGCGAAAACCTTGTTTGGTTCGTCAGAGCCTGACAACACTCAGGATTACAATGTGGAGCTGGTGGGAGGATCCAACTCTGTGATGGCTCTCGGATCCCCTGAACCCTTAACTGCGGCTTAGGATCAAACACAAAAGCTGAGCTTCTTAGTGTTTGGGCCACTCTATTTTTGGCATTTCGACACTATATTTTGGATCTACATGTGAGAGGAGATTCAAAAATCATCATAGACTGGATAAACAAGAAAGGAAAGCTTCATGTTGCGGCTCTGGAATGTTGGAAGGATCGAATAAAAGATCTCACACAGGCTTTCACACAGATCACCTTCTCTCATATTTACAGGGAACAAAACTCGGAGGCAGATATCCTTTCCAAAAAATCCATTCTGGATCATATTGGTACTTTATCATATCAATCCTGGACAGGTGGTCATGATTTCCATTCTCACTGCATTCTTCTCTTCTAGTGTATTGACAGTCTTCAGCTCGAGTTTCTTTATTGAGGATATCGATCTAGCATGAGTTTGAATGAGGAGGTGAAGCCACAAAAGATAAATTGACTTTTGATGTTTGTGCTTCTTCTCTTCTTTGCATTGCCCTGTATAGAAATGTCTTTGGTGATTTGTATTTTCTCTGTCTTCATTTTTATGTGAGGATTGGCTGTACAACCAGATCTGCCTGCTCTGTTTTGGATGTTCCCCATTTGCACTGGATTGCTCTTGAGAACCACTGGATGTAGCTTGGCTCTACCTAGAATTTTCTTATTGTATGAGCGAAATATTGTATCCATTTTGGTTAATTCCAAATCAATACAAAGTGAAAATTTTCATTCGAAAAAAGTTCCACCTCTACCTTTATAAGATGATAAATACACATAAAACTATATATATTAAGCTATTGCACCAAAACAAATGAAATGCACGTATAAAAATATAGTATAATAAAATATATGTGACACAGTGCGCGGGTTGGCAGACTCACGGGTTCACATTTATAGTCATGCTTATGTATCACGAGTCCGACCGACCGCAACATGAGATTTAGTAATTTATAGAATATTATAACATTTTATCAAGATTTATAGTAATTCATATAATCTTATAACACTTTTTACTTAAAGAATAGTATAAACAATTATTTAAATTTTATTCAATATTATTTTTAATGTTTTTAAATGTAAATTTGGAATTTTGGAATTTTGATAGAATGTCTAAATGCATTTTAATGTGGGATTTTTCAAGTGTGGAGAGGGATCAAATCTTTCAATGTATAAACCTCCTTTATAATACAAAACTTGAATAAAGGTTTGTACCTAGAAATTGATCCTTCTTGACTCTAGAGTTAAAATTGATATATACTTGTATATGCTATTTTATATTAATATTAATAAATTAACTATAAAGTAAAATTAATGATATCTATCATATAATATTAATATTAAATATCATATTCATTATTAATATGTGATAGTGTTTTGTTAAATTTTATTCAATTAATTATTCATATTTATTTTTATTTTTCATTTTTCATTTATATTTATGAATACACTAAGACAATTATAAAATTACAATGATTTTATTTTTGACTTAGTATTCCTCTCTCTATTTATCAAACTCTTTCTTTACAATTATAGAAAATCAATATTGCAAAGCAAACTTCATGTTTAGAGCATTACACACTAAGTAACAACTAGACTGGTCCAACATATTGGAGAGCCTATTAAGGTCCATATTGATATTAAATATCATATTTATTATTAATATGTAATAATGTTTTGTTAAACTCCGATAATAAATATAAATCTAAATTTATATATTTTCTCTATTAATGCCCCCCACTAGCTTTATCATCTTTTGAAGATAATCAAACTATTATTTTAACATGGCATGCTTTTGATAAGTTCCACCCCTACCTTTATAATATGATAAATACACACAAAACTATATATATTAAGTTATTGCACCAAAGGAAATGAAATGCACGTATAAAAATATAGTAGAATAAAATAGACATGACACGGTGAGCGGGTTGGCGGATTCGCGGGTTGGTGGACTCACATGTTCACATTTATAGTCATGCTTATGTATCACGAGTCCGACTGACCGCTTCCTCATTCCATGCTTGTGTACAAATAGAATAAATTACATTAGTGAATAATTTTTGAAATTAATTTTTTTTCTCCACTTGTCAAACAAATGAAATAACTAATTTTTTAAAACTAAATTTGTGTCTCCACTCTAAAAATATTTACTTATTTAAATGTCATTGTTAGAACTTTTTTAAGGCTAACCATTTGTCTTGTATGCATTTCTTTTCCATATTTTGAAAATAATCATCAAAAAAATAGATTAGATGATATTACTGGGACCATTCTTTTCTGGTTTAATTACGAGTCTAGCTTTATCATCTTTTGAAGATAATCAAACTATTATTTTAACATGGCATGATGTTGATAAGTTCCACCCCTACCTTTATAAGATGATAAATACACATAAAAATATATATATTAAGCTATTGCACCAAAGGAATGAAATGCAGGTATAAAAATATAGTAGAATAAAATAGATGTGACACGGTGTGTGGGTTGGCGGACTCACGGGTTCACATTTATAGTCACGTTTATGTACGAGTCGGTCACATGATATTTAGTAATTTATAGAATATTATAACATTTTACCAAGATTTATAGTAATTTATATAATGTTATAACACTTTTTACATAAAGAATAGTATAAACAATTATTGAAATTTTATTCAATATTATTTTTAATGTTTTTAAATGTAAATTTGGAATTTTAATTTTGTTTTGATAGAATGTCTAAATGAAACTTTTAAATTTTTGAAACACTAAGAATATACACCATGAAAAATTTCTAAATTTCTGAGACACCAAGATTATACACCTTGAAAAAAATTCTGAATTTATGAAATAATTTTTGAAACAACACCTAAAAAGCTTTTGAAATTTTTGAAATAATTTCTAAAACACGAACACTTGAAACTTTAAAATTTTTGAAACACTAAGATTATACACCATGAAAAATTTCTAAATTTATGAGGCACCAAGATTATACACGGAAACACTAAGTTTATACACCATGAAAAATTTCTAAATTTCCGAGACACCAAGATTATACACCTTGAAAAAAATTCTGAATTTATGAAATAATTTCTGAAACAACACCTAAAAAACTTTTAAATTTTTGAAACACTAAGATTATACACCATGAAAAATTTCTAAATTTCCGAGGCACCAATTATACACCTTGAAAAAATTATTTCACACCAAGATTATACAGACCTAACAACTCAAATATGTAATTAGAGTAATTTCAAATCTGCAATTTCAGTCAGTAATTTCCTAAATTTCAGTTGAAGTAAACTTGATTAAAAAATGTGCCCTGATAAAAACCAAGGTAGGACATTTACAATACTTCTTTAAATACTATTACATTTATATAACTTGCTTACTGTTAAAACAAAAGTAAATCAGTCCACCATGCTCCCACAAGTTCATGCCACACTTTGATGTACATATCGTGTCTTTAGCTTAACTAAATTAGTGACAAATAGATTAATCTCCACCAAACCCTCATTCTCATCTATAATCAAGAAATAATAGATTAATCTCCACCAAACCCTCATTCTGAACAAATAATAGCCCTTCTGGTAGTTAACCAAAACAACTCCGAAAGAAGAGGTGGTGTTAATAAAACACCATTTATTGTATTTGAACAACTCGAAGAAGCCGGGGAATGAATAAATGTTTTACTTCGACTTGGGGGATTTTGGTGCAGAACCCTTCTCTGCTTTCTCGACGGTCTTCTTGGGGAGGAGAACCTGATGAATGTTTGGCAACACTCCACCGCTAGTGATGGTCACCTTCCCCAAAAGCTTCCCCAATTCATCATCGGTACATAGCCACCAGACACTACTTTAGTTGACAAATTGGCTAAGAGCTTCTCAACAACCGTGTTAAAGGCATCAAGGTTGGAGACATTGGACTTACTGGAAATATACATTCCATTAGTGTCCAATTTTCCTATGAAACTATAGTTTTCATAGCATATGAAACAGATAATCCCAAGTTCTACCGCCAACGACATTCTCACATTTTTGTGGGACGATAGTTGTTGCATCTTGTGATACAGAACAACATGTCTAACTGTGGATGCATGAAACCAACCTTGCAAAGTTGAAGCAAACAAGGGCGTAGGATCTCAACCTTGCAAACTGCAAGAATAGGTCTAACTGCCCAAATTCACTACAGATAAGATTGTATCCAAAAATCGGAGGAAAATGTATTGTAACCCGCCTGTTAAGTAAACATTTAAGGTTGTGAGGCCTGTTATGTAAACATTTAAGGCTGTCAAAACCGTCCAAGGGCCTTGCGTTGTGTAAACATTTAAGAAAGAATGCGTGTGGCAAGCCTGTTTACGTACGTTAAGTACTTAATAATAATAAAAAATAAAAAATAAAATAATAACAATAGTACAACAAACATAAAAATATTTATAATTAACGAAACTTAGGATAAATTTAGCTAGCAGAAAATGCTAAGACAAACATTCAAACTAATGCTAGCATTAATCCACCTTCGAGCAATGCATAATAAAATATATGCATGTTGATCTTGGATTAAAATATAAATTAAAACATTGGGAATAGCGAAGCTGACAATAAGACTTCGAATCTATTCTCCAATGAGATGATGACATATAACATTTTTTTTATTATATAAAAAATAATGTTTTTATTTCTATAGTATGAACAATAGAAATGATGCGAAAATTTATAGTCAAAGGACATATTAATATGAAGTCAACGAATTATCGATTGCTATAGTCCCTCTATGCCTTCAGCAAAGACTAAAAAGGTGAACCACAACTTCGAATCAATCCAGTAGTGAATTACAAAAAAAAAAAAAAATGTCAAATCTAATAATATTGTTTTTAGACAACAACATATTGGCTTAAGGCTAAATGAAATATTCTAAAGAGTTACGTAAATGAATCTAGATCTCCCATTTTGATAAGTTTATAAGAAATATAGGTGGCCTTCCACTAAATTTATTATTAACATAGAATGAGATCATATGAAAAGTAGGCTATGAGATTTTAGAAATAGAATGTTTAGTTCTTATAAATATTAAAGTCTATATTAATTATAATAAATAAATTTATTGATGTTGATTTGTGTATTTGAAAAATTATTAAATTAAAATTTAAGAAAGTTAATAAATCAATTTTAGTTATATATAAAATAATTGTTGTAACAAGAATATAATTTTTTAAAAAATAATAATAATAAACAATTTGGAAGTCAATTTTTAGTATATGTAAAAGTATTTTTTGTAATAAAAAAATTGAAATATCGTTTATATTAATGTTGAAGAAATTATCACTTGGATGGGGTGTTGACGAGTGGGGAAACAGACACACACACATTACGCCTGGCCACCACTTTGATAAACATGGATGGTGCAATGTGCTAGGATAATGGGAGGTCTTGTCAGGAGGGAGCAAGGACGACAGGCTAGGAGATCCAGGGTATGTCACCCCCTTTCCCACCTGAGGCTCTTATGGCTTATTCAATTTGAGAGCAAGTGATTTACAAGGGAGTGTTGAAGTGTTTAATGTGGGGTGGCTATGTAATCATGGAGGATGGTACATTGAAGGAGGTGTAATATTATGCCTAGATGAGGCGAGAGTTCGACGCTCTAGAAATGATGTGCTTCATGGGAAGGAGAATTCTATTTTTGGACAAGCAGGGTGGTACAATTATGGTTAACCTGACTTAGGAATGGGAGAGGAAATGGTGTACGCCTAGTGACGACCATTTCCTTTCAGGGGGAAGCTCTCACTTACAGGCTAAGGTAGAGTTGGGTTGGATCGAGGAGGGTAGACCAGGAGGGTCTCGTTGCTCAGAAGTGGCTCGGCCAATGGAAACTCTCGGTGGCTCCAGGTGTCAATCGAGCTGGAGCGAGGATGCTGGAAAGAGTTGGGGGTGGCAACATCTTCTGTGTTGGTTCATCTTACCTTACATTAAAATGTAAGGTGGAGACGTTATTTCTCGTTTACAGGGCAGTCATCAACATCCATGTCTATGTTGGTGTTGAGCATCCAGGATGGCACGAGGAGTGGGTAAACGAGGGAAATCTAGGAAGAATAAGGGGAAGGCAGGGGCTAGCAATGCCTCCTCCTCACGGGCTCAAGAAACAATGATCAGGGTAGAATTTGAAGCAACTCCGGTAAATAAGCGATATGAGGAAAAGTGTTATGTCAAAGTGAAGGAGGAAGTGGAGGTTGCAGTGATAACTAATATAGAATCGATGTTAGATGTTAAAGTTCTTAAGGAGGTGCGAGAATGGGTGGAGGAATTGGTCTATTCTCGGACTCGAGATACAAAGTATTTTCATATTGTTGAGAGGTATTGGTTGGTCAATACTTTTGTGGCCCAAGTGATGGAGAAGGCCAAGGAGGACCAACGAGAAATTCTCCACACGCTTAGATTTTTTGAAGGGAAATTCGAAGCATGCAACATAGTGTTTGGAGTCAAGATTATTGTCTCTCAAGCGGCAGGAGAGGAGGGGAACATAAAGTAGAGGGACGGATCTACCAACTCGACAAGGAAGAAAGAAAATCCAATTAAGGTCGATAAATATCCACAACAAATGAAGTACGCACAGGCTACAGAGGGAAACATCGAGCTGGTGCTAGAAGTTTTCGAGGAGGAGTTTACACCTCCTCCAATCGCTAGATAATAGGTATGAATCTTTATGTGTTTTTTAGTTAGATGAATAGTATTCATAGTTGTCAATTGTTAAGGGTGAAAGTCTCTTTTTGTAATACTTGGACCCAGAATAAAACTGATGAAATACATACTTTGATGATATTCCCTGGGGGGATCTGGTTTACTATGTAGGCAGGTCCCAACCTGGGGGATGGATGTATAACTTTTTGTATATAATAGATCATTAATCACTAGCTTATATATTAAAGAAAAAAAATGTTGAAGAAATTATACTTCATTTATCATATTATCTAAGATGTGATTAATAATAAATGAGATGTTAGAGTCTAAATCTATGTAACATTACAATAATTTCCTAACTTAATCAATTGCTTTATCAACTATTTCAAAGTTCAATGCAATTTCAAGTAACAACTAACCATGATAATAAGAGGCATATAAAAGAATTGGTGTATAATTAAATATGTATTTTTTTATATTACTTTAATTGGAAAAACAATTGTTCACATAGTATATTAATTGCTTTTCTTAGAATATAAGTAATACATATATAAACAAATCCTCAAATAGGGTGTTTGAGTTATCGGTTCAATAGGAGCCCACCTGAGCTCTTTCGTGTATATGTTCATTTGGGGTACTGGGGGCAATACTCCAACACTTATTTCCAAACCACCCCATCCTATATAGTGTGAGCAACCATAGTTGATGGTGGAACCACCATCGTGCAAAATCATTAACTCAGATAGTTTTCTAGGTTTTTATGGCTAGATAGAGCTCAATGTCAATGGTCAAACGCGAGCACTTAGATGCATGGTATGATCATTGTTTTCCATGTTCATGTCTTCGAAGGCTCTGGTAAGCTCTCCATCTATTTCATTTTCTTAGCTAGTCTCATTGTTATGTTCTCTGGTTTTTCTAGTTTTGGGGGCGAAGACACCACGATAAGGGTAGAGGTGCATTTGTTGGTTCTCGAAGCTCAACCTCCAACCCTCCTCTCCACCCAAGCTCATTCATTCCTATCATTGGCTCATCCCATTAGTCACACTTGGAACCCTCCCTTTGATGCCTCTGATCGTTGCAATTTGATGACCATGAAGAGAACTAAGCAAGGTGACTAGCCTGAATCTAGCAGGCAATATCATAATCGCTGCTCCAAACATAATTCCAAAATTTATTCCTATCAAGAAACCACCCAACACATAACTAGGGCACAAGTGGATGCCATGAAGACTGCAAAGAATTTCCATTGCAAGTTTTCTAAGGACATCAAGAACGAGGTATCTTTCATAGAGCGTATTATTTGTCAAAAAAGACGGAAACTCTCCACTCTCCAATTGGAAATAGAGTTGAAGGACTGGGTGCCAAACACCAAGTTTTATAGATCCAGAGACACTAAGGTCTTTAAGCTCATTGAGCTTTATTGACTTATCAAGACCTTCATTGCCCAAGTGGTGGAGGAGAGAAGACAACAACAACAAGCTATTCTGTAGAAATTAGACCTTCTAGACAAGAAATTTGAGGTAGATTGCAAGGTAGACTTTGATACAGAGATCATTGTTAAAAACCCTGCAGAATCCCAGGATGTTCCTATTGCAATTGTTGGTCAAGCTCAAACTTCCGAGAGTACACTATCTAATCCCATCATGCTTGATGAGGACCCAAAAGACCTTGTAGACACATAGAACTAGTGGTACCCTTTATTGGCTCCGTAAGATTGGATTTCATGTCTTTTTTCGGTAGGGTGTCTAGGAATAACAATGCTCTTTTTCCATATGTATGTTATAGGCTTTCTTTTGTGGTTAAAATTAGTCATATCAAGTGCTACTATAGGCAACTAGCGACTCTATATTGCTCTTAGCATCATTTTGATCCAAACTCTATGCCTTTTCTTAAATGTTGTGAACCTGGTTTCCTAAGTGGTAGGTCACAAACAATCTCTTATGTACTATTTATTGTGATATATTAATATAAATAATAAAGCTAGCAAGATTTTAAAAAAATACATATAGAAACAAAAATTGCATGGAAACCAACAATATGTTTTTACTCTTCATAATATGGTTTAAACTATTTTTTTACAACATTCATTTACTTGAATATACACAAATATTTACTTAAAAACACACACACATATGAATATTATATTTTATTTATTATAACTATTATACCTAAATACAAATATGTTTATAACTTAATTAATATAAAAACCACATTTAAAATAATACATATAAATAGATAAAGAGAAGTTATAATTAATATTTAGTATTTACAAAATATGATTTTTGACATATATTTTTACTAAAAGATATCTGCTTCTTGGTGAAGGTGAGAAAAATCACAACCCTCGTGGTAAATAAGCATACAATATGGCACACAAATGGGGTGTTAGCACATGAGTGCAAAGTGTCTAATTAAGAGGAGGTTCTAGGATGTCTTCCACATGCTTGGAATCCCCCCGAAGAAGAGAAGGATGGGAAGGTTTATGATTATATAGGGTTGTGTGAGGATGACAATTTATCACTCTAGCATGAGATGTTTGGACTGCAATTTGATCCATTATCAACTCGATTCGATAAAATTTCCAATGATCATGGACCAAACAAGATCCCAACAACTTATACCCAGGCCCGGCTCCAAAATTGGCATGGTTTTGGATGGGAGGAACTATTAGAAGCAATTGAAGGGTGACAACTCTTGTTTAGGGCATATCATCCACAACTGGTGTCAAAAGTGGTCGGTTAGTATATCACACTTTCCTCCTTGGCACTTTGTTTCTGGTTATCTTTGGCTCTCTATGTTTTATACAACCTACTTTCGTTGGTTTGAACACAATTTTATTCTGGATTGGTATATTACCAATTCGATGTTGAAACATCAAGCATTGACAGTTCATCACACTTCTATTGGATTCAGTTAGTTGGGTGATCGACTTACATCTGCATACGGTCAGTTGGGTGATCGACCAAATCTCTACATTAGTCGATCGAGTAGACGACATGCTTGTCAATCGGACAGACGACCAACAGTGGAAGATAGTTGAGTGGTGGATCGACCAACCCATCCATTGAATACAAATTGGACACATGGACAGTCGGGTCGAGTATCCTTGTTGAGCCAACTAGACAACGCAGATTTGATGGAGTCCACTCTAGTAACCGACAGTTATATGTGGACAAGATCTTCCTGATTTCATGGAAGTTCGTTAGACCTCGAGGTTATAAATAATACACCCCTTGGGTCATTATCATCAAGCGATCAAAGTGATGACATATGGAGATATCTAGATCTAATATGCATTATGATGTTCTAATCACAGTGCACATTGCTTAAGTGTTGAAACAGTGTCTTTAGACACCACCTCTGTCTTCAAAATTGTATTCCCTCTTCAATTATTTGCAGAATTGTCTATCTATTTCATTACAGCTTCCACCCCTTTCCCAACATGGTATTAGAACCAATGGTTTGAACCTTGCATGTTATCTGCAAACCTTGTTGAGTCGGATTTGTTGTGTGATTGACTCTAGGTCAGTGGTTTGTTGATTGGAACTTCTTGAAATAGATATTTTTATCTAGATATTGAACATGGATTTGAATATTGATCTTGTTATTGTGAATGGATCAAATTATGCAGTATGGGCACCAGACATGGAAACCCTGCTGAAGAGTAAAGGATTGTGGCAGTATATAAAAATTGTGATTCCATATCCAAAAGACGATTAGGCAAAGTTCATTGTTGATGGCAAGAAGGATGAGGTTGTGGGGGTCATCACGACCTATATCTTGTGGGAGATTCGGTTTCACCTCAGTGAAATTAACTACCCTCATCAAGTCTGGAAGAAGATGATGTCGTTTTTTGATAGAGTCGATGAAATCCACATCATGCAGTTGGAGAAAGAGTTGATCTCTCTTGATCCTCATTCTTTTGATAAAATAGAGGACTACTTGGTGCATGTCAAATAACTCCCATTGAAATTGGGTAAATGTGTAAAAAACTACCAAAAGAAAGTTCGACAACTCATCCAGTTGGTCCTGATGAATTTGAGAACACCATTTGATGTTTTCATGTTGACTTTCCACACTAACTGGCAAGCACGCAAGGAAGATGGTAAGGATTAAACCTTTGAATATTTATGTGGCCTTTTGATTACTGATCAGCATAGACTATTCGAAGAAGGCAATCTTGGTGGTAAACATCAAGCTCACTTTATCAAGGGAAAGAGCAAGTCGAATCACAGGGAAAGAGTATGCTTTGGTACCTCTACACAAAGACTGGATGCCATGAATAAAAACCTAAGGGACAGACTGATGCACCCCAGTGAAGTCGAAAGAAAAAGACATGTCAGTACTTTGGAAAGACTGGACATGTGGAGAAAGTTTGATATAAGAAGAGAGATGATTCAGAGGAGAAGGTTAAACACTTTGAAGGAGACATGTCCGTTGTACATCAACCGACTGATAATTTCACCTTCCAAGTCGGAATTTCTTACAGCTTGATGTCTCATTTTGCGTAGAACGAATGGGTAGTCAAATATCGATGCACTCTTCACATGGCTAAGGATGCTTCCTTGTTCACATCCTTGGATGAAGCTAGGGAGAGGAAGATTTATGTTGTTGATGGTTTTTCTCTAGATATTGTTGGTCAGAGTGATGTTACCTATCAACATGGGAGAATTGTCAACATTTATTATGTGTCAATCCGTTGTTTGTTGCTCTGTTAACAATGACAGGTGATATTATAGACTTTTGTCCAGATCGATTCTATGTTAGTGAATTGAAAAAAGGTCAATCGATTGTGCTAGAGGGTTTCTCAACCCAAAGGACAATCTATATAAATTTTGTGAATTGACTAGACACAACAATGAACCGACTGCTTTTTCTTCTCACACTGATGAGCAAAGTCGAACTTGGCATGAATGACTCAGACACCTAAATTTTCAAAGTCTGCAGTCGATGGCAACTCAAAACATGGTTGTTAGTTTACCTAAAGTGTTTCCCCCTGAAGGAGTCTGTAAAGGTTGTGTGCTTGGCAAGCATCATCAAGCACCCTTTGACTCTGGCAAAGCATGGTGAGCAAAAAACCTCTTGGCTCTGGTTCATAGTGATGTTTGTTGCATCAATCTACCTTCCCTGGTAGGTGCAAGGTATATTTTTACTTTCATTGATGATCTCTCTTATTTCACATGGGTCTATTTTTTGAAGAATAAGAATCTTGTCTTTGAAAAGTTCAAAGAGTTTAGAGCCTTTGTTGAAAATCAACGTGGTCGACCCATCAAGTGCTTGATATCAGACAATGGTGGTGAGTATGTAAATCGACCTTTTGAAGAATACCTTGTTTGATATGGTATTGATTGGAAGTGGTCAGTTCCTCACACACCTAAGAAAAATGGAGTCGTGGAATGCAAGAATCATAAGTTAGTTGAAATGAATCAACGTCCTTTGAAGGCCAAAGATTTGCCTCTTAAATTTTGGGATGAAGCAGTGTATTGTGCAAACTATTTGCTCAATCACATCTCAATGCAAGTTGTTCCTTCCATGACTCCAATCGAACGATGGTGTGGAAAGAAGCCTTCATTTGGCCACCTCCATGTGTTTGCATGTGTTGTCTGGGCTCATGTTTCTAGTGTTTGCAGAAAGAAGTTAGATTCAAATATTCATGGTTGCATCGTGGTGGGATACTCTAAAGAGTCGAAATCCTATTGACCATTTGATCATGTCAAATGACGAATCATTATTAGACAAAATGTATGGTTTGATGAGAATTATTTTGGCATTAAATTGTTGAATTCCTCCTCTGGATTGCTACATGATGATCCATTTGATGTTGTCTTTGACACTAGTTCTCTTGTTCCATTTCTCAGTCCTTCGACTAGAGAATTGAACTCTATTCATATTTCAACTAGATCACCGCCCTTCGAGTCAATTAGTTCATTGATATCTATTTCAATTGGTCCACCATCTCCATCGACTAAACTTGTTCTGACTTTTGATCGACCTGATGCAGTGAACAACATTTCACCTGTTTCTTGTCTACCCATATGGGCTGCCAAGACAATTGAATATTCTAGACATGATGTTGGTGATGTTTCCTCTTAACAACAAACTAGAAGTCAAAAGAAACATGCTAGTGTTGCATTGATGACTTGTGTACTTAAAATTTCTGATCATGTTTTCTACTTGGATGCTCAAGGAAAACTTAAATGGGAATAGGATATGCAAACAAAACTAATTATTTGTCAAAGAATCACACTTGGGACTCAGTTCCTCGACTGTAAGGAAAGAACATTGTGAAGTGTCGATGGGTTTACAAGACCAAATTTACCTCTAAAGGTGTTGTTGAGTGACATAAAGCATGCCTAGTTGTGAAGGGATTTTTTCAACAAGAAGGAGTCAACTACATTGGGACCTTTGGTCATGTTGCAAATATGAACTCTGTTTGACTGATTCTTTGCCTTGCTGCTCATTTTGGATGAAAAATCCATCAGATGTATGTGAAGAGTGTCTTTCTTCATGGAGACCTATCAGAAGAAATTTTCATGGAACAACCACCTGGTTTCATGACATATTCTAACTTGGTTTTTTAACTAAAGAAGTGCTTTATGGTTTGAAGCAAGCTCCCAGAGCTTGGTATGCTAAGATCATTATATTCTTTCTTCGACTTGGTTTCAAACATCATGAATCTGGTCACATCTTGTATGTTCTCGATACCAATGAAGACACTTTGATTGTTGATGTATATGTAAATGATCTTCTCATTACTAGTAATCACATTGATCTCATTCTTAGATTGAAGCACCAACTTGTCGACTCCTTTGATACGACAGATCTTGGTACTCTACATTATTTTTTGGGTCTTCAAGTATTACCACTATGTGATAGTTTTCTTATTTCTCAATCAAAATATGTGATGGATATTTTGACACGTTTTAAGATGGCTGTTTGTAAGCCTTGTGATACTCCTTTTCAATCTGGATTAAAGCTCACCAAAACTTTTCAAACTCCCAAAGTTGATGCTACACTTTATCGACAACTGGTTAATGGTTTTATTTATCATACTTGTAGTCAACTTGACATTTCCTTTGTTGTTAGTGTGGTTTCTCGGTTTATGCAAGACCCCATAGAAAGACACTAAAAAGAAATCAATTGAATTGTCCCCTATCTCAAGGGTACCACTCATTTTGGCATCAAGTATTGTCGAAGTTAAGATACGCTGGTAGGCTTAATTGACTTCAACTAGGTTGGCGACAATGATGATCGAAAGTCCACTTTTGGCTATGTTTTTCGTCTCAGCACTGGACCGTTGGTGTGGTCGTGTAAGAAATGAAAGGTAGTCTCCTTTTCGAATACAAAAGCAAAATATTGTGGTGTCATTCAAGTAGGTATCGAAGTAGTCTAGATCCAACAACTTCTAGGTGAACTTGGACTTCTTTTTCAGACTATGACTACAATCTACTGTGATAATCAAAGTGTCATACAGGTTGTTAAGAATAATGTTGCCCATAGTGAGATTAATCATGTTAAGCTCCATGCTCACTATTTGAGACAATTGGTTCATGAGAATGTTGTCTCTCTTGAATATTGCAGAATAGATGATCAAGTTGTTGATATCTTCACTAAATCCTTTTCTGAAGCTATATTTATCAATCTCTATACGATGTTTTGGATTCAAGAAGTTGTAATTATGGGGGTGTCATGTTGACGTAATTTCATCTCTTGAATCTCCAGAGACGTGTCTTGATGGGGAAAGTGTTGGAACACCAAGCAATGATGGTTCATCACACTTATTCTGGATTCAATTGGTCGGGTGGTCGACCTACATCTGGATACAACTAGTCGGGTGATCAATCAAATATCTACATTACTTGGTTGAGTAGTCAACATGCCCGTCGATCGGAAAACTAACCAACAGTCAAAGATAGTCGGGCGATGGATTGACTAGCCTAGTAATCGAATACAATTTTGACACATGGACGACCAGGTCGAGCTTCCTTGTCGAGTCTACTAGACAACGCGGATTTGACAGAGTCAACTCTAACAACCAATGGTTATATGTGGACAAGATATTCTCGATTTCATGGAAGTTGGTTAGATCTTGAGGCTATAAAGAGAAGACCCCTTGTGTCATTATCATCGAGTAATCGAAGTGATATCATATGGAGATATAAATGTCCAATATGCATTGTGACGTTCTGATCATAGTTCGTTTTGCTTAAGTGCTGAAACAATGTCTTTAGACACCACCTCTATCTTCAAAATTTTATTCCCTCTTCGATTATCTACAGAATTATCTCTATGTTTCGTTACAGGTTCCACCCCTTTCCAAACATTCAGTTTGGTGGAAGTACTCAATTCTTCTTCCCTTTTTATTGGGTCTAGCTTTGCATGTCCTCGAATTCCAATTCTACCTCACCCATAGTGTAACTCAATTTTCAATTCAACTAAATCCAAAACTTAGCTCTCAAGATCTTCTCTCTTCAAAGTCTATGACTACCTCAACAGTTTCCAGCTCTAACCTTAGCTCTCCAATTTCTCAAAGTAGTTGGATGCTCCTTCCCTGGCTCATCTATGTTCTTGTAGTCAGTTTATGGTCTTGGCGGTTGCCCCTAGTCTTAGCAAAACCCTCTTTTTAAACATAAATACATATTGACGGTGGGATTTGGACTACCCTATGGTTTGGTTGACACCTCCTTTATCTATTGCGTAGCCTCCTACTTCCTATGTCAAATCCAAGTCTCCAACCATGTGGTTTGAAAACAAGGCCTCTTTCCCCGAAAGAAACAAAAGCGGACCCACCGGAGGTAACGCTACCCCTGGAAAGTACCCTCGACACACCCAAGCTTCTCTACATAAAATTGATCACACACATGTGCACTAAGGGTAGCAAAGGACTTTGGCACTCGGTTTTCAGAGAGTACCAAAGAGAAAATGGAAAAAATGGAAACAACCATCAATAGAAAATGCCAAAAACTATCTAAATACCAAGTTAAAGTTGAGTTTATTGGATGTATTCCTAATCATGGATACTCCAAAACCCGAGATACTAGAATATCTAGGATAACAGAGTTATACTAGCTCAACAAAGCCTTTATAACTCAAATAGTTGAAGGATGGGGAAGCCAATACCAGGACATTATGTATAGGTTACATATTATGGACAAAAGTTTGATGCCCTCCATAGGGATATCTTCAATATTGAGATCACCATGCACAACTACCCTAACAATCAAAGGGGCAATAAGGAAGAAAATGACCATACACTGAACTCTAAAGGGACACCATCAAACCCCATTTTGTTGGATGAGGATGAGGACATTCAAATGGACTAGCTCCTAGGGCAAGCTCAAGGACATGGATTAAAGGATTAGATCATATTGTTTTTATAAGTATTTAATACTAGGCTATATAGTTATGTTTTATGTTCTTATCAACATAGAAAAGCATTTATGTTTTTTGTTCTTAGAAGCATAGGAAAGCATTTATGTTTTATGTTCTTATCAGCATAAGAAAACATTTATGTTTTCTGTTCTTAGCAGAATAGGAAAGCATAAACATATAGTTTCAGTTTTTATGTTATATTGTTGGGCATATACTAAAGTAAAGCCATCAGTTTTTTTGACCTGTAGTGACCCTGGTTTCCCAGATGGCAAGCCACTAACAAGGTTGAGTGTAACATTTTTTTATGCTATATAAATACAAAAAGTAGCTTGCTTAAAAAAAACAAGTGTATAATAAGTAAATAAAAAGTAGCTTGCTCAAAAAAAATAAGTGCAATAAGTAAATACATTGTTGTTTCCCAAACTCCTCTATCAAAACTTGTCGTGGTTCTCCCCCTCCATCATGTGTTGTGTAAAGTAGTTTGTTAGACATTTGTTAATTGAAAACTATATCCAAATAGGGATCATAGACAATATATCAAGTATATGTGCAATGTGGGCCGCTTGATTGATAAGTAAAAATATTGATTTGAAAATCAATCAACTGTTACATGAGTAAAATTATTAACAATTATATGAACATTTTCATGTGTTGCCATCTATACTAAATATTTAATTATTTATTTATTTTTTTTTAACAATAAAGGTGGGAATTTTGTTCCAATAAAAAAGCGCCTAAGATGATACATAACGTCAAAATGGGGAGGCGAGCAAAAGTCATGCTCATCACAAGATCATACATATCAGGTTGTTGCACAGAGAGTAATTTCATAGTTACATATTGTCCAAAAAATCTATCTAAGTAAACCCTGCAGAAAGTCTCGAAAACGCAGATACAAAAACAGTTCATAAGTTATAAGAGGGGAAAAGAGACCATCTAGAATTCAAGACCCATGACTAGAACCTAGAGATGGGTTGTTCAAATCCAATAGTGGAGCTTGTTGCGCTAGTGAAGAAGCCATTTTTGAGTTGTCCTGATCATTCCAGGGAGAGGAGTCAAGGGGAGGTCGAAGGCAGAGGTCTTCTGATTGAGACCAGAGAGCCTCACATTCATCCTTAACTTGATGAATACTCTGTCATTGTTGCACCGAGATTTCTAGAATCATGAGAACCTGAGACGAAAATCCACTGAATTAAAGAGTTTCATTGAATATACTAAAGTACACAGATCACGTAGCTCATCCATGATTGTGTGCATATGCTTTAGACATTACCCAATAGAACCCCTCGACATGAGTGCTAGCAAGCGGAGATGGAGGAGAGCGAAACAAGGAGAAATGACTGAGTAGCATCCAAAAGAGGATATCGCTAGAGTAGGAATGCCATAGTGTCCCGAGGAGCTGAACCATAAACAAGAATCACAAGTGTGTGTTGATGTGAGTGACTTGGAGTCCGATCTCAACTCCCACCTAAATCCATGATTACAGGTATAGGCTATCATATCCATGATGAGGTCGTACACCCCATATGAGCCCAGTCATAATGGAGAGACCAAGTGATAAGAGGGTTTAGTACCAGAGAATTTAAAGCAACCGAGGGGCGGCAAGTGAATAGCATGTGGAGTCATTGAATCTTCATGTGATGTCCTCATGTTTGGCTGAGTGATGGATATAGTCCCTATGTATATTGTGTTGTCGATCCTTGAGTTTAACACCATACATGGGTCCCAGTAAGG
This sequence comes from Picea mariana, assembly GCA_032191745.1. Classification (NCBI taxonomy): domain Eukaryota; kingdom Viridiplantae; phylum Streptophyta; class Pinopsida; order Pinales; family Pinaceae; genus Picea; species Picea mariana. The sequence continues at coordinate 75,399 of JASDQU010737017.1, read as the reverse complement.
GTATAGGCCCCCTTTTGTATACTTTTGAGTTTTAGAGGGGGTCATGGGATATGAGCGAAATATATGTTCTTATTGACCATGATGACGCTTGGTGGATGTTGAGTAGCTTGATTTGCAAGACGATTTGCCTACGTATTACTAGAACAAAGGACGTGGAAGAGATCAATCTTGTTGAAGGCCTTCATCTCCTGGTGAATTTTGTGAATAATTGATTTGATTTTAATTTTAGTTGGGAGCATCTCAATCCTTGCAAGTCTGATGATTACTTTAGAGTCTCCTAGCACTGTGAGAGCACATATACCCCGAGTATCAGCTAGATATAATCCTTGTAGAACTGCACATGTGTAACATGAAAACTGTTATTCATTGAGGAAATGAATAATTGTGAATATTGATATTTTATTGATAATGATAAAGAAGATGATTACACTATCCTTGTGACGGTTTGCTATATAGCATTGACTGGTCACGAGGTGAGGAGGTACGTGCCTCTTGATTTAATTAAATGATTTTATTTATTATTACAATTATTATATTTATTATTATCATTTTTATTATGTTTGTAACATTGCCACCCTCTTAAGATTTTGTTTTGTCCTCAAAGCAAGGGTAGTGATGGGTATTGTTGGAGGAATTGTCCAGATTCCCATGATAAATCTTCTTCTAGAAGGTTTTTCCATTTGATAAGATATTCCTTTATGGTTCTGGAACGTAACACCTTTTCCTCTATGGCAAGAATACCTTATGGTTCTAAAATATTTTTTCCTTCGTCGTTGAATTCTGGGATTTCTGTTTGCACTGGTTGATCTTGCCCAAGCACTTTTTTGAGACATGAAATGTGGAAGACATTGTGGATGTGACAATTGTCTGCCAACTTCAATCTATAAGCTACTTGGCTAATTTTTTTGTTAATTTGAAAGGGTCCATAGAATTTTGGGGCCAATTTGTTCTTCCCTTGTTGCTTAAGGGAGAATTGTTTGTAGGGTTGAAGCCATACAAACACCCAATCGACTTTTTCTGATTCTCTTTCTAACCTATGTTGGTCTACTAGTTGTTTCATTCGATTACAAGCTGTTGCTAGGTTTTCTTTTAATACTTGTATGATTTTTTGCTCTTCCTATAGCTTATTTCTTACTGCTTGGACCTTAGTATTAATTAGTGCAAACTCTTTCCATTTAGGTGGTTCATAACCATATAAGGCTTGGAAAGAACTCATTTTAGTGGAAGTTTGATATGTAGAGTTATACCACCATTTGGCTAAATGTAACCATTGAGACCATTTATTTTCCTTATCTGTCACAAAGCACCGTAGGTACATTTCTAAGCATTTATTTACAATTTCTGTTTGACCATCTGTTTGTGGATGATAGGCGGATCTCATATTAAGAGATATTCTTGTATTTTTGCAAAATTCTTTCCAGAAATTTCCTTTAAATTTTGCATCCCTATCGCTGACAATTACCTTCGGAAACCCATGTAACTTATAAATGTTTTTACAAAAAACATCTGCAATAAGTTTTGTTGAGTCAGTTTTTCTTACCGCCATGAAATGTTCATATTTGGTTAATCTATCAACGACAACAAAATTTGTATCCTTCCCATTAGACATGGGTAACCCTTCAATGAAATCCATTGAGATCTCTTCCCATTTTTGTTCAGGAATATGTAGGGGATGAAGTAATCCTGGAGTCAAAAAATTTTCATTTTTATTCCTTTGACATATTTCACATTCAACAACAAATCTTTAAAATCCTTATTCATTCCTTTCCAATAGAATGATTGTCGCGCATTATAGTAGGCTTTGAAAAAACCCACATGTCATGATGCTGGGGAGTTGTGTGACTCCCTTAAGACTTTCATTTTAAATTTTAAGGATGGAATTAGGTAGATTATGTTCTTGTACCATAAAATATCATTTTTCCATTCAAATTTGGGGTTTTGGTCTAAATTGTTGATTATGGAATTAGATTCAAGATCTTTGGCATACTCAACTCGAATCTCATCCAACCAATCTGGAATGACTATTGTTGTTGCATATGCTTTTACTTCCTCATCTTTTTGTGATAGTGGATCAACAACTATGTTGTCTTTCACTTTTTTGTGTATTATTTCCATATCAAAGGTGGAAAGTTCCTCCATCCACTTTTGTTGTTATGTGGACAATGTTTTTTTGTCTTAGTAAGTATTGGAGACTATTGTGATCAGTACATGTCGGAAATTTGCTTCCTAAGAGATATTGTCACCACTTAGCTAATGCATGCATAATAGCTAACATTTCCTTATTATAGGTAGATTTTAACTCTTCCTTTTTGTTGAGATTTCGACTTTCAAATGCTATTGGGTGGCCATCTTGCATTAATATTGCTGCTATTTCGATTCCTGATGCATCATATTCTACTACAAAGGGTTTTGCAAAATCTGGTGTTGTTAACACATGTGTAGATGACATAACCCTTTTTAATGTTTCGAAACATTCTTGTGCACTATTATCCCATTTGAAGGAATTTTTCTTTAATAAGTTTGACAAGGGTGTTGTTAAATGAGCGTAGTTCTTGATAAATATTCGATAATAACCTGTTAATCCAAAGGAATCCCCTTAGTTTTGATATGTTCTTTGGTTTGGGCCATTCTGTGATTGCCTTGATTTTTTCAGGGTCCACCTTGACTCCTTCTCAAGATATGACATGACCAAGGTATTCTACTTCTTCTTTACCAAAGGAACATTTTGATAGTTTTGCATAGAACTGATTTTTCTCTAAGAGAGAAAGTACCTGTTCTAAATGCTTCATATGATCCTTCCAAGTTTTACTGTAAATAAGAATATCATCAAAGAAAACTAATACAAACTTCCTTAAGTAGGGGCGAAAAAGTTGATTCATAGTTGCTTGGAAGGTAGCCGGTGCATTAGTTAGACCGAACAACATGACTTTAAACTCATAATGACCTTCATGTGTTTAAAAAGCAGTTTTTTGTACATCTTCTAATCTTACTCGAATCTGGTAGTACCCTAATCTTAAATCCAATTTTGAGAAGTATTTAGCTCCATGGAGTTCGTCTAGCAACTCATCTATGAAGGGTATAAGAAATTTGTTTTTTATAGTTATTTTATTTAACCCTCGATAGTCTATACATAGTCTGAAAGATCCATATTTTTTCTGAACCAGTACTACTAGGGCTTCATATGGGCTCCTGCTTGTCGTAATAACCCCACATTTCAATAGGTATTGAATTAGTCTTTTTGTTTCCGTCTTGTGGTGGTGAGGATATCGATAAGGTCTAATATTAACTGGTGTTGAATCTGGCTTAACCTCAATTATATGTTCTATGTTTCTATTAGGTGGCAACTTCATAGGTAAGTCTTAGAATACCTTGTCATATTTTTGGATTAATGTTTGAATCTCTGGATGTTGAGACTTGACTATTTTTGTTCTTAATAACTCCATCTGATGATAGTGTGCCACGTAAGCTGGTGCTCCTTTTTGAATTAGTTTCTCCATTTGTTGTGAGGATATAATTTGGGTGGGAGGCGACCGAAATCCGTATAATTTGTATTGTCTTCCTTCCCATTTGAATTTTATAATTTTTTTTTGGTGATTTGCAAAATAGGTCCCTAGCATTTGTAACCATTGAATTCCCAAGACGATGTCTAGTCCTCCGAAGGGTACGGTGTAGAATCCAGATTCCAATTCGTAATCTGCTACTTGAAGCTTGATCTTGTGGCATTTTCCTATGCAATCATTTTTTTTGCCATCTTCCACCATTACTCTTATATCCGCGGCCGGATATACAAATAGGTTTAAATTCTTTGCAACATTTACATCTATGAAATTATGGGTGCTCCATGTATCAACTAGAATGGTGACATTTTTTTTTTATGTGCCCTTTTAGTTTTAACGTTTGCGGTTGTGCTATTCTTGTTATTGCAGCCAAGGATATCTTGGGCATGGCCTCATCGATTTATGTATTGGGGGCCTCACCTTCCTCTTCACTTTCGTTATTTGAATCACTGTAAGATGTGCTTAATTCTTTCTCTGCTTTACAAGAATATAATTTTTTATTGTTGCATTTGTGCCAAGGTGACCATTTGTCTCCACAATATCGACATTTGCTTTCCCATTTTTTATTTGAGTCTTGATGACTGGCTTGACCTTCCCTCAAATGAGGTGGTAAATACTTGTTAGGTTTGTCTATAGTGTATTTCTTCGTTATATCTTCTAAATATTTATTTAACCTTTCTGGACTTGTGAATGCTAGTTTATTGAACTTGTTTTTTTGTTCTATTAGCCTTGTTGCGTGCCTTGCATCCTCAATTGTTTTAGGATTCCATAGTTTAATTTCATTATGAATGTAATCTTTTAGGCCACATATGTACATTTTGATGAGTTTCTCATCTATGAATCTACATTGCCTTGTTGCAAGAACCTCCCATTCGTGTGTATAATTGTTTACGTTTCCCTTTTGTTTGATATGCACATACTTTTTATACAGGTCGTCATCCTCTTCGTCATGAAATCTTTTAAGTAGGGCTGTTTTAAAATTATTCTAGTGGAAGGAACGAGCATCACATTTCCTGGACCACCAAAGGTACCAATCATAAGCTTCTCCTTCTAGACTATTAGAGGTTGTCATTACCTTCTCTCGTTCACCTAGCGGGGGGTTTGATTCAAAAATTCCATCCATTTTGTTTATCCAAACAACAACTCCTCTATGGTCCTTGCCGTCATACTTTGGTAAATCCTTTTTAAATTTCTGGTAATCTCTGTCGTGGAATTTGGGTGTGTGCATACTTCTCGAAATATTTTCCTCTGGAATTTCCTGGTTTCCTTGATTTTCTGAGTTTATTTCTAGTATTTCCGGACTTAGTGGTGGTCTTCGATAAGCTAAGGGCTATGCGAATAAGGCCTCAACACGTTCCATTAATTGTTCAATTTTTTCACTATGTTCATCAAGTTTTCTTTTTGTTTCACTTTTATGGTTTTCGGAGAGCGCCAATATCTTTCACCTTGTTGTATTAACAGATCAATTTTGCTCTCAGTCTCGAGTAATTTATCGATTTTTTCATTCATGTCTTTTTGCGTTTTTTCCACATTGTTAAGTGGGTACCTTACACCGTTGACGTCATCTCTGCATTTGTTCACATCGGCCTTAAGTTATTCGTTGTTGACCATCCTTGCGATATATATAGATTTATATTAATTTTATTTTATGTATATATGTATATATATATATAGATATTATATATATCATATATAAATTAACATAAGACATATACTTTATAATTAATATATATTTTTAATGTAATTTAAATGAGAGCGAGAATGGGGGCACGACTTTACAAGAAGTTGTGAATGGTAATGAAAGGCCGCCAGTGAGGAGACTGGGAATGGGATGTGTGTGTCAGGTCTGTCAGTTGGTTGTGGATTGAGTGGGGTGTAAGGTTTGAGTGGTTGGTAGCGGATTGAGTGGGGGTGTGGTCGGGGGTGGGCAGGACGGGTCACACGGGACATAGTGCACCGGATGCAGGGAGTGTTGGGGTGTGTTGGGGTCTGCAGGGGCTAGACACTGGGAAGGGAGGGTGTCGAGGGGGGTAGGATGTAGAGTGTGTGGGGACACGTGGGTGTAGGAGGGACATGGTTTAGGAGGGATGGGGTTATGACAATTTTTTTTTAGGAGGGATGGGGTTATGGGAGCAGGGAGACAGGGAGATTGTTTAGGGAATGGGGTTATGAGATTTTAGGAAGGATTTGGGGGGAAGGGATATGGTTTAGAAACAATTTACGGGTTGTGGGGTCTACAGGGTTAGGAACGGGTTATGGGTGGGGGGTTAATTTAATGGGGGAAAATGCACAAGTGGAGAAAAATTAACAATGAAAGCTGGATCAAAGCGAAAGCTCTGATACCATTGTAACATGAACACTGTTATTCACCGGGGAAATGAATAATTGTGAATATTGATATTTTATTGATAATGATAAAGAAGATGATTACACTATCCTTGTGATGGTTTTCTATATAGCATTGACTGGTCATGAGGTGAGGAGGTACATGCCTCTTGATTTAATTAAATGATTTTATTTATTATTATCATTTTTATTATGTTTGTAACAATATGCTTATGCTTGGTTATTGGATGTCACCGCTATACTCCATTCATAGGATAATTCTATGTTTCCTCTAGGGTCTTGAAGAACCCCACCCGCTCCTACCACCCCAATTTTTATTTATTTATTTTCAATTAATGTAAAATAATTTAATTCATAAAAAATTGTATTCTTTAAAACATTTTAAAAAAGTTATTATTAATATTTTAGATTTTTTTGTATACTACTTATAGAAAAGGGTATTATAAAATATTGTAATTATAATTATAAGAAAAAAAATTTCATTCTTATATTTTCAAAAAAAATATTATTAATAATCTTACTAATAAGGTTGGATGAATTGTGGTCGAGCAGTTAATCGGTGGGAGTTTTCCATCACTCATCGAGGTTCGATTCCTAGGAAAGGTGCCTTTGGCATCTAAACTGGGAATCCTCAGAGTGACATGTCCCAAGAGTGTTATTCCATTAACTCCAAATCTTGAAGTCCAATTCCGATAGATACGAATAGATTCTGGTAGTGAGATAGGGGGATTTTGGGGGAACTAAGTCCTCGACTTCAACCAAAACATAAGAGGTGTTGATGTTAAAAAAAATAAAAATCTTACTAATAAGAAAAATGTTATTGTTACTGCTATGAACATCTCTATTATCATCAACATAGATCCATTTTAACCCTAGATTTATCAAGTGATGAGAGGGATCAAATCTTTGGAAGTGAAAACCTTTAACCTTTCCTCAAGTTTTGCACTCTAAAAAAGATTTTCACCTCGAGAAATTTGATCCCTCTCGACACTTGCTAGATCTGGGATTAAGATGGATCTATGCTGGTTTAATACATTAATATTAAAGTATTAAAAATATTAATATTTTTTTAGTATATTAATATATTTTATAATATATTACTACCTCCATAATCACTACATTGTTTTGGTGATCTATTAATTTAAGCTAAAGAAAATCTAAACATAACAAATTCAAACCAATATATATTTTTTAATATACAAAAATATTTTATAATATATATATATATATATATATATATATATATATATATATATATATATATATATATATATATAGTTAAATTTTATTTTTATTTTAATGCATTATGTTATATGGACATTTCTCCCATACTTCACTGTAAAGCTAGATGCAATAAAGATTATAAAATTTAAAAATTATATAAATATTTAATTATTTTTATTGAAATAATTAAAATTTAATAATTACTTATTTCATTTTTAATTATAAATTTATTACTATTGTTATAAATTAATAATTAAAAATATAAAATAAAAAAATTAAGAATTTTTGAATTAAAAAAAATAAAGTATATTATTTAATTTATTTATTTTTTCCAAAAAAAATCTAATAATTTTATTAGAGGTAACAAAATTATACCATGAATGGATCATAATTTAATTTAAAGAGAAAGAGAGGTGTAATTTAAAAAAAACTAGTTATGGTTTCTAATAAGTGAAAAAAAATCATACGTCTATATTACATATATGGGGCTAATCAATACATAGTTGCACCAATACATCAATGAATCGGTACATCAACATATCTCATAATCTCACCCCTGTAGAATCCAAAAAGTTGTTAGTGGTCTTTTCAAGAAGAAGAACTTTCAAGAAGTTCAAGCTCTGATACAATGAGAACTTGAAACCCATGACTCATGAATATAAGAAGGCATACTATTTAATTTATATTACAACTTTTTTTTTAATTAATTATTTTTTCATAACTATATGCATTGAAAATATATTAAAAACTTGATTTGATTCACTATTTTATTAGTTCATGCCGAAGGCGTAGAGAGACTATAGCAATTGATAATCGTTGACTTCATATTAATATGCTTTTCGACTATAAATTTTTGCACCATTTCTATTGTTCGTACTATAAAACTAAAAACATTATTTTTACCATAATAAAAAAAACGTTATATGTCATCATCTTATTGGAGAATAGATTCGAAGTCTTATTGCCGGCTTCGCTATTCCCAATGTTTTAATTCATGTTTTAATCCAAGATCAACATGCATATATTTTCTTATGCATTGCTCGAAGGTGGATTAATGCTAGCATTAGTTTGAATGTTTGTCTTAACATTTTCTGCTAGCTAAATTTATCCTAAGTTTCGTTAACTATAAATATTTTTATGTTTGTTGTACTATTATTATTATTATTAATATTATTTATTATTATTATTAAGTACTTAACGTACGTAAACTGGTTTGCCACATGCATTCTTTCTTAAATGTTTACACAGCGCGAGACCCTTGGACAACTTTGACAGCCTTAAATGTTTACCTAACAGGCTTCACAGCCTTAAATGTTTACTTAACAGGCGTGTTACAATACATTTTCCTCCAATTTTTGGATTCAATCTTGTCTATACTGAATTTGGGTAGTTATACCTGTTCTTGCACTTTGCAGGGTTAAGATGGAATGAAGAATCTGTACATGCTTTATAAAATCTCATGTCCATACTTTATAAAAGTACATATTTAATATGTATAATTATTTATTTCAATATTTTAAATCTAAAATTTAGTAATATCTAACGTACTTATCCTTTATATTTCTTGAATTTTATTTTAATATTTTTAAATATAATCATAAACGAAATTATAATTTCATTTTAATTTATGTTTAGTATATGATTCAATAATGGGAAATCCGAACAGGGAGGAACTCCAACAGGACATGATCACGCAAGGAAAAACCAACGTCCACCACTATTGGAAACAAACAACAGATCAAAACAGATGGAGAAACTGGGATAATTTCAACTCCCAAACTAGCGATCAGACCACAACCATTGCGAAAGAGGTGGAGGAGGAAACGAGGAAAAGGAAAATTGTAGTCTCGGATGAAGAAGACCAATTAATATGGGGTCGGAAAAATGGTGGGGAATTCAATTTGAAGGAAGCTCGACATTATATCGAGGAACAAGACCAAGAAGATCTAGCGTAACTATGGGATAAGCTCTGGAGTAGCCCCCAGTGGCCAAAAATAAAAATCTTCAAATGGTTAGTACTTCACAACCGAATTCTAACCTGGGAAAATCTAAGAAAAAGGGGCTTCATAGGTCCGTTTCGGTGCCACCTCTGTCAAACCAAGGAGGAAACAACAAATTATCTCCTTGATGAATGTAGTTACACAATAGATATCTGGGACTTTGAGACATGTATTTTTCGACAGTCCAATAGGACCCGAGGTAACATCTGCGCAACCATTAATAATTGGCAGGAGAGTTACAACGAAAATGGAGAGGTGAATCTATGCTGGACTCTCATTTCGAGGATGATCATATGGACAATATGGAAAGAAAAGAACCGACGCATCTTCAAGAATGAAAGCCTTCCGGAAGGGAAAATCAAAGAAAAAATAATCTCCATGACAAGAGAAACGGTGCAGAGCTGCAACTACCAGAAGGGAATGCACAACTTACAAGACGAGACTCTAGAGTCCTAGAAGTTTTTCACCTAAAAGATGGGCACAACCGTACCCAAACAGGGTGATGAACACCGCAACTCCAACTAGGTGAGTGCAACTGGAACCCCCCTCCAGCAGGGTCACTCAAGTTGAATTTTGACGGGGCGACAAAAGGAAACCCAGGCATGACGGGAATGGGTGGGGTTATCATGGATAGTGGCGGCAACATAATCTGGCTGTACAATAACAACATGGGAAAGTCAACTAACAACACCTCTGAATTCGGAGCCCTGGAGATAGGACTCGAGATCCTAAGCCGAGAAAGGATGACAAACACAATCATGGTAGGCGACTCTACTTTGATAATCAACACGGTGAAGAGACTCCAAAATGGCACCAGAGTGGGCAAAGTTCAGAGACACTGGCGCTTGGCACACTCCCTGCAAAAAATCCAGGAGCATCTGCAAAAGATGAACACAATGGAGTTGCGCTGGGTACGCAGGTCAGCAAATGGCATGGTGGATAGAATCACTAATGAAGGGGTTAGCAAGGAAGAATCAGAGTTAGACACCACCTGGAGCAACATCCCAAATGGTCAATTCAGAACATACTGCACACAACTAGACCGTGACAGAAGCTTAAGTACGGAAGGTGACATTGAGAGGAGTGATGCTAGGCCAATAGGAGGGCACGACGAATCCAGGCAGAATCTTCATGGCCAACACCCAATTACAAGTGACAATGCGGGATCTGAACACACACCAAATGGAGGTACGACCTTAAGGTCACATTAGTAGAAAGAAGTGCAAGGCTAAGGTAGGGGAAAGTACAAAAGGGACTCAGTAGGCCAGGAGTGACGTAGGACAAAAGTTGTTACCACGCACCAGTCGGATCACACCCCTTCCAAGAACAGGAACAGTGAAGAGAAAAGTTGGTTACGCAACGAGCAGGGACAAAGTCCGGTGTAGGGTTAATGGACGGACTGTCATGGTCACACATACCATAACAGGGAAAAAGGATGGGAAGGACCACCTATATGGGCAGACCATGATTGCAAGGACGAGCCCATAGCAGGAGAACTTCCATAAGAGGAGAAACACTAGGAATCGACGCAGTTGGACAAAGTGCAACAACAGAAGCAATCATAAAAACAAGGGTCCAGCAAGAAAGAACCCCTGGGTAGATAGGAACATGAGGAGAATTCAGGGAAAGAACCGCCACAAGATAGCCAAGATGGTGCGTATGAAGAAAACACATGTCAAAAGAAACACCCAGATGGACGAAAATCCGATAAGCCAGAGGAAAATTTCAAGGATGGAGCAAGCAGCCCGAGACGCCAAGGGAACCTTCCAGGGGTTGGTCGAACTGAAGGGTCAAGCGACCATCACTAGATGGGAGAAGGAAATCACTGCCAAGCGCAAAGGCAAAGCCTGGGGGGAACTGAAATAGGAAGCAGACTGGATAATGGACCCAAGGACCACACAGTCCAGGGAAACACTTTACAAGAAGATGGTAGAGATGGCATGGCAGACAAAGATGTTAATAGCCAAAGTGAGCACATAAGAGAAAGTTGCCAACCGGAAGGGTAACAAGGCACAAAAAAAAGTACTAAAAGAAATCCTGAGTCGCCTCAACACCCTGGATGCCAGTGCAAAATGAATTGCAGAGGACCAGAATAATCAGAAGGAGAAGTTGGAGAGAATGGCCGCCCAATTCCACTTATACTTGCGCTACGTCCACCATATGGACATTACTCCTGCTGATGGGAATGGAGCACCAGCCTGGATCAGGAAGACCCACACAGTGGCCCAGCGGGAGGAAAGAAAGGACAAGGTGAAAGAAGGAAAGAAGAATCTCATAATCCTGGACTAGCACTGGGTAACAACTGATCAGGGAATATTACTGGGTCAGCCTTAATTGTTGTCTTGTGTTTTTCTTTAGTTTTTTGGTTTTTTTATGGTTAGCCTGTCAAAACTGAATATGACGGTACTGGACCGGTTTCCCAATGTAGCGGTCCAGATATACCCCTATGATATTTCAAAGAACGTAGCTCCGAAATCCCTAGGTTGGTTTCCTTTTTGGCAGACCAGGAGTTCCATTTTTTATATATTAAGCTTTCTTAGTAATACAGATACTCACACTCACTTACAAAAAATAATAAAAAATAAATAAATATTTTAAATCTAAAATTTAGTAATATATAACTTACTTATCCTTTAGATTTCTTGACTTTTATTTTAATATTTTTAAATATAATCATAAACCTAATTATAATTTCATCTTAATTTATGTTTAGTATATGATTCAATAATGCACTTAAAAATCCCCCAGATGGGGTGTTAGTGCAAGACAAATGGCGTGAAGCGGGAGAGCGGTCAGGCCAGTAAGGCAGGGAGCCATGTGTTGGGCTCGTGCCAATTACTGTCGCCTCGACCCTGCATTAATTAGACTTCACGTCGCTGCAACACCATTAACTCTGGTGTGCCCGACCCTCATTATCAAACTTCACTATGGCTCTTCCGTCTGCAAGTGTTTTTCATCCTCGCTCGTGAACCGACCCCCACATCCCTCCACTGCCCTGGCCTGGATTAACCTGGACTTTCATGGTGTTCGTAGCCCTCGGCCCTCTCCAGGATCTTTGCATTTGCCTGGAGCACTTAGCTCTTATCTGCCTTCAAACGGAGCACATTATGCCACATCAATGAGGAAGGCCACGAAGAGGCTCTCCATGGCATCCTCCTCGGCCCCGAACCTCTGTTTCTCCCTCTGGTTCGCCCTCCACGTTCTCCTCGCCGCCTCTGCAGCCCGAGCTGGAACCTCTCGCCTCCTCCACCCCACCTGCCTCCCAGTTCGAATGCCTAGTCATCACTGATAGCTCGTCGGGCTCTCTTTCACGATTTCCTGCCATCCCACCGAATTCCAGAACCAACTAACCTTCTCTTGCACCGACAACTTGCTCCTCCCAGCCACTCATGGGGGTGCCACCTCTTCTTCGAAGTGCCCGAAACAGTGCGTACGCGTCTATCGACTTCATCCCTGATTTGCAGCTAAAAGAAAGTTTAACCATTCTCTATGGTCTGGTCTTCGAACTCCGTCAGGGAATGGAGGACCTCCAATTCTGACTGCAGCTTATGGATGGAAAGATCTTGACCCTCCTTCAGAATCTATCCACCTTCTAGGATGCTTTTCCCTCCACTCCAGAAGGTGCGGCTTCAGTAGAGGAACCCCATGTAGAGGGCGACGACAGGAATGATCAGACGCAACGTTCAACAGGGGTCGTTGTGGAGCAGGTCAAGCATGAGGACACGGAGGCTACGACAGCTACAGGCCAGCATGTGTACAGTCCGCCTAGAGACACCCTGCCAGCTGCCAACATGGACAAGAGCAACGTGGACGCTGACATGCATTTGGAAGGCAAAGGGACACCCATTGAAGAGGAACCTTGGTACGCGGCCTATCCAGCCACCTGGCTAGGTTACTCGCCAAGTGTCTGACCCCATAGGGGTTCTATTCTCTTTAATAGTTTATTTTCTTAGCTGTAGCTTAGTCAGCTTAGTTTTGTTTTATACGACTGTCAGACTGTAAAATGCTAGACTTACCCGACTGGTTGAACTGGTTTCCCTTCTATTGGGGCAGTTCACTAATTACAGTGCGGTTGTTTTCAAGTTTTTGTACCTCTGGTCTGGTTTTTTGAAGGCCCTTTATATATAAAATCTCTTACTTACAAAAAAAAAAATAATGCACTTAAAAATTAATATCTATATTTTATAATAATTTTATGTAATTAAATTGTACAATATCAATATTTAATATTAATAATTTAATATTTGGAAATAATGTTTTTAGATAATGTTAGATAGTTGATAGGGATCACCATCCGTAAACAATCGCAATCTTGAGCCCGCCAGCCCTGGAGTCTGCCTGTCAATTTGTATATCATAGAACTTCGAGTGTTGTTTGGAGTACACAGAACAATAGAAGTGCAATTTTGAGCCAGCCAACCCGCAAGTCCGCTTGTCAATTTGTATATCACAGAACTTTGGGTCCTGTTTGTAGGACATAGAACAATAAAAGCTCACTTTTAAGCCCGCTAGCCCGAGAACCCGTGATCCAAAAAGTGGCAAAATATAGAATGAAGAATCCGTACATGCTTTATAAAATCTCATGTCAATACTTTATAAAAGTACATATTTAATGTGTATAATTATTTATTTCAATATTTTAAATCTAAAATTTAATAATATATAACTTACTTATCATTTAGATTTATTGACTTTTATTTTAATATTTTTAAATATAATCATAAACCTAATTATAATTTCATCTTAATTTATGTTTAGTATATGATTCAATAATGTACTTAAAAATAATATCTATATTTTATAAAAATACATGTTTAATGTAAATGATTATTTACTTTAGTATTTTTAAATATATAATTTAAAAAAACTCTGTTTAGTTTACTTCAATTTTTTTAAAATAAGAGATTTAACATCCTTCAATAATTTTATGTAATTAAATCGTACAATATCAATATTTAATATTAATAATTTAATATTTGAAAATAATGTTTTTAGATGATGTTAGATAGTTGATAGGGATCATCATTCGTCAACAATCGCAATCTTGAGCTCGCGAGTCCGGGAGTCCGTCTGTCAATTTGTATATCGCGGAACTTCGGGTGCTGTTTGGAGGACACAAAACAATATAAGCTCAATTTTGAGCCCGCCAACTTGATAACCCGCGATCCAAAATGTGACTAAGTATGGAATGAGGAAGCCGTACATACTTTATAAAATCCCATATCCATACTTTACAAAAGAACATATTTAATGAGTATAATTATTTATTTCAATATTTTAAATCTAAAATTTAGTAATATCTAAAGTACTTATCCTTTAGATTTCTTGACTTTTATTTTAATATTTTTAAATATAATCATAAACCGAATTATAATTTCATCTTAATTTATGTTTTATATATGATTCAATAATGTAATTTAAAAATTAATATTTATATTCTATAAAAATACATATTTAATGTAAATGATTATTTATTTTAATATTTTTAAATATAGAATTTAAAAAACTTTGTTTTGTTTACTTCAATTTTTTAAAATAAGAGATTTAACATCCTTTAATAATTTTATGTAATTAAATTGTACAATATCAATATTTAATATTAATAATTTAATATTTGAAAATAATGTTTTTAGATAATGTTAGATAGTTAATAGGGATCACCATCCATAAACAATCGCAATCTTGAGCCAGCCAACCCTGGAGTCTGCTTGTCAATTTGCATATCGCAGAACTCTGAGTGCTATTTGGAGGACATGGAACAATAGAAGTGCAATTTTGAGCCCGCAAGTCCGCCTGTCAATTTGTATATCGTGGAACTGTGGGTGTTGTTTGTAGGACACAAAACAATAGAAACCCAATTTTGAGATCGTCAGCTCGAAAACCCGCAATCCAAAAAATGGCCAAGTATAGAATGAGGAATTCGTACATGCTTTATAAAATCTCATGTCCATACTTTATAAAAGTACATATTTAATGTGTATAATTATTTATTTCAATATTTTAAATCTAAAATTTAGTAATATATAACTTACTTATCCTTTAGATTTATTGACTTTTATTTTAATATTTTTAAATATAATTATAAACCTAATTATAATTTCATCTTATGTTTAGTATATGATTCAATAATGTACTTAAAAATTAATATCTATATTTTATAAAAATACATGTTTAATGTAAATGATTATTTACTTTAGTATTTTTAAATATAGAATTTTGTTTATTTCAATTTTTTTTTAAATAAGGGATTTGACATCATTCAATAATTTTATGTAATTAAATTGTACAATATTAATATTTAATATTAATAATTTAATATTTGGAAATAATGTTTCTAGATGATGTTAGATAGTTGATAGGGATCATCATTCGTCAACAATCGCAATCTTGAGCCCGCTTGCTTGGGAGTTCGCTTGTCAATTTGTATATCGCGGAATTTCGGGTGCTGTTTGGAGGACACGGAACAATATAAGCTCAATTTTGAGCTCGCCAGCCCGAGCGATCCAAAATGTGGCTAAGAATGGAATGAGGAAGCCGTACATACTTTATAAAATCCCATGTCCATACTTTATAAAAGTACATATTTAATGAGTATAATTATTTATTTCAATATTTTAAATATAAAATTTAGTAATATCTAACGTACTTATTCTTTAGATTTCTTGACTTTTATTTTAATATTTTTAAATATAATTATAAACCTAATTATAATTTCATCTTAATTTATGTTTTATATATGATTCAATAATGCACTTTAAAAATTAATATCTATATTTTATAAAAATACATATTTAATGTAAATGATTATTTATTTTAATATTTTTAAATACAGAATTTAAAAAAACTTTGTTTTGTTTACTTCAAATTTTTTAAAATAAGAGATTTAACATCCTTTACTAATTTTATGTAATTAAGTTGTACAATATCAATATTTAATATTAATAAATTAATATTAATAATTTAATGTTTGGAAATAATGTTTTTAGATAATGTTAGATAATTAATAGGGATCACCATTCGTAAACAATCACAATCTTGAGCCCGCCAGTCTTGGAGTCCGCCTGTTAATTTGTATATCAGGCAACTCCGAGTGCTATTTGGAGGACACAGAACAATAGAAGTGCAATTTTGAGCCCGTGAGCCCGCACGTCCGCCTGTCAATTTGTACATCGTGGAACTCTGGGTGTTGTTTGTAGGACACAGAACAATAAAAACCCAATTTTGAGACCGTCAGCCCGAAAACCCGCAATCCCAAAAGTGGCTAAGTATGGAATGAAGAATTCGTACATGCTTTATAAAATCTCATGTCCATACTTTATAAAAGTACATATTTAATGTGTATAATTATTTATTTCAATATTTTAAATCTAAAATTTAGTAATATATAACTTACTTATCCTTTAGATTTCTTGACTTTTATTTTAATATGTTTAAATATAATCATAAACTTAATTCTAATTTCATCTTAATTTATGTTTAGTATGTGATTCAATAATGCACTTAAAAATTAATATCTATATTTTATAAAAATACATGTTTAATGTAAATGATTATTTACTTTAGTATTTTCAAATATAGAATTAAAAAAAGCTCTATTTTGTTTACTTCAATTTTTTTAAAATAAGAGATTTAACATCCTTTAATAATTTTATGTAATTACATAACTAAGATGGGGGTAAAATAGGGATGTTACCCGATATTTTTTGCCCGTGCGCTGTAGCTTGCTTTGCGAGGGTTGCCGCAGCCATGGAGGAGCAGGGCTCGCCTCGGGCCTCCTCTCCTCCCCCTCCTCCCTCGCCTCCGCCAAACGCAGCTGCCTTCAGCTTGTTGGTTGACTCTCTGCCCAAGAAGAAGAAGACTGAAGCCTCGAAATTTGTCAAAAGAGTGGAAGAAATGTCGGAGGTATCTCTCCCACCAGATCGTCCTATTCAAGTTGCCTTGACAATGTCTAAGCGAGCGCTTGTGGGGTAGTTCACAGGTCTGTGGCCGTCTCCCAAAGCCACAGAAACCTGGGTGATAAAAAACTGGAAGCCACTGATCAACCAAAATGTCACCTCTTATTTCCTGGGTAGAGGTTACTTTTTATTTGAGTTCACCTCCAAAGAGGATAAGGAGTTGATCTTCAGGAATGACCCATATTTTATGGGGCCCCAAGGATTGTATCTGAATAAGTGGACTCTGGATTTCGACCCAGCAAAGGACGTTCCATCAGCAATTCCAGTGTGGGTAAGATTGCCTAATCTCCCAATACACTGCTGGAACTGGGACTCTCTGAAACACATAGGGGATGCATTCGGCAAATTTATTGACAGGGCAAACAATAAAGACCAATACAACTGTGCGCGGATCTGTGTGGAGGTGGATCTTGAAGTAGGGCTACCGGAAGCTATCAAAATTAATGTCGGAAGCTGGTCTCATATCTAGAAACTGGATTATGAACAACTTCCATTTAAGTGCCAGGGATGCCACGAATACGACCACTTCGCCAGAAATTGCCCAAAAAAGAGTGAGGAGGTTTAAGAGAAAGAGGAAGGTGGGAAGCAGGTAAAGAGGTCCAAAGCTAACCCAAAGGCCTCTAATCCGGCAGGACATGAAAAGAGCAAAGAAAACCAGTGCAAAGGTAACAATGCGTCCCAAAAAAACCTCCCGCCAAAAGATCCAGAAAACACGTTCGGGCCCCTTGGCTCAGCTTCACAAGAAATCCCCGATGTGGACCCGCCTCAGAGGGAGAAGATGGAGACTGCAAGGACTAAAGACAAGGAGCCTACTGAGGATGCAACGACAAAGGATCCAAAGCAGGGGGAAAGAGAAACAAAAAGTTCCAAAGATAAGCACACAGTGAGTGAGGTGGAAAGTCAAGGCTCAGAAGAATCCGAGGAGGAAGGAGAGATAGGAGAATCTCAATCCACGGTCAGAATATTAGCAAGGGGAAGGATGTCATCCAGGGAGAAGAGAGAAAAAGAAACATATAAAGACAAAGTGCAGGGAAGCCAACCTACTTTGAAGAAGCTTTTGGGTCAAACCCCAAAGATGAAAAGAAACCAGGGACAGGGCTCAAAGGGAGGCCCTCACTCTCACAAAAATAAATAATGATAATGATCTCTTGGAACTGCAGAGGTTTGGGAGTAAGATGAAAGAATAAGTCATGAGGAGTCTAATCATGACAGAAAACCCAGACATAATGCTAGTCCAGGAGACAAAATTGGAGGAAAATTGCTTCCTCCAAAGCAACAAAAATTTCTGGAATAAAGGCGGGACAAAGGTGGTCTCAGCCAGAGGGGCCTCGGGAGGTCTGGGCACTCTTTGGAATGCTTCCAAACTCAATTTGGTAGCTGAAAAACAAAATGTTCATTGGATGTTCAGTTTCTTCAATGTTTACGTTCTGGTAAATGCAGGGGAAAATAAATATTGCTGGGACTCTCTAAGAGACATGGCGGATGGGGAGGAGCTGGAAAACATTGTAATTGTAGGGGATCTTAATATTTCCCTCAGCCAGGTCAAAAAGCGAGGGGGATGTATTGTGAGAGATCCGGCTCGAGAGTGGGTGGAGGATCTTATTCATGATTGGGATCTTCTCGACATCAAGCCTTGCCGAGGTAAGTACACCTGGTCAAATAAAGGGTGGGCCCTAGGCATATTGCTGCTAGATTAGATAGGTTTCTCATTCAAAGTTCCTATCTTCTTCTTGGCCTTGATACAAAAATGAGCATTCTCACTAGTAGCACTTCGGATCATAAACCTATAAAGCTGGTTCTCTTAGCCCAAATGAATTTAGGCCCTATCCCCTTTCGATTTAGTCCTCTCTAAACAAAAACAAAAGGACTTCTTGGAGAGGGTTGAAGAAATATGGAAGATGACGGTCATGGGTTCCCCATTCTTTGTTTGGGAGGAGAAGTTGAGAAGAGTGAAAATAGCTTTGAAAAGTTGGGCCAAAACCATCCCTAGTCCTGCAGAGGAAAGAAAGCATTTCCAATCAACTCTTGAGAATCATCAAGTCTACATGGAAGAGGCAGAAATATCGAGTGAGACTTTAAAAAGGGAGGAAGAATTACAACAAAATTTTCGGAACGCTTATAGACAGGAGGAGAAATACTGGAGGCAAAAATCCAGAAACCTTTGGCTGAAATTTGGAGATAGAAACACTTCTTTTTTCCACAAGCAAGCCCAAGCTAGGAGAGGTTACAACTCCATTTCAGAAATTAAGGATGACACCCAAACTTATAGTGATTTTCCAAGTATTAAAAAGGCTGCCTTCAACCATTTTAAAAGTCTATTCAGTGAAGCAGAGGTGCAGGGATGCAGCGATAAGTTTCTAGATGAGATACCTTCTAAAATCACAGCTAGAATGAATTAGAAGTTAGAGGCTAAAGTTACTATGAAATAAATGAAGGCTTCCTTGTTTTCCATGAGTCCAGATAAAGCCCCAGGCCTGGATGGGTTCACAACAAACTTTATCCAAACTTGTTGGCAGTTTGTGAAAAAAGATCTTCATAAAATGATTCTAAAATCCCAAGACTGTAACAAAATTGGGGGCAGCATGAACTTCACTTTTCTAGCCCTCATCCTGAAAGAGAAGGGTGCAAATTCCTTCAATAGGTTCTGACCCATTTCCCTGTGCAATATTAGATACAAGATCATAACAAAGGTAATTGCCAGCAGAATGAAAGGGATTCTTTCAGACCTCATTCTGGAGAACCAAGGGGGATTTATTCAAGGAAGGCAAATCGATGATAATATAATCCTAGTCCAAGAAGCAATCCTCTCAAGTCTGAAGAGAAAAGAAAAAGGTATGATAGTTAAGCTTGATTTTGCAAATGTGTTCGATAGGGTTAGGCACTCATTTTTGTTCAAAGTCATGCATAAGTTTGGGTTTGGGTCTGGACTCATTAGTTGGATCAGTGCTTGCATTTTTGAGCCATGGATTACTCCTTTGGTGAATGGGAGAGTAGTAGATTTTTTTAAAGCCTCAAGAGGGCTAAGGCAAGGATGCCTGCTCTCCCCCTTGCTCTTTGTCTTCCAAGCCTTTGCCTTGAGCTACATTCTGGAAAAAAGAAGATAAGATCAGGACATTTTGGGTCTTCAAATAGTTAGAGGAGTAAAAGAAATCAATCATGCCTTATTTGCAGACGATTCCCTTCTCCTTGGGGAAACTTCTGTTCACACTGCCTATAAGTTCAAGCTGGTGGTGGATGAGTTCTGTGTTGCCTCGAGTAGCAATTTGAGTGTTGGGAAGTGTCACATTTATGGTTGGAATGTGCCTCAAACTGAACTGAATGCTATTGCCAGATGCCGAGGCTTTGCCGGTTCCATTCAATGGACGTCCTTCAAGTATCTTGGACTGCCTATCGCACAGAAAAAGCCTTCAGGTAAGGATTGGATTCCCCTCCTTGACAAGTTTAAATGTAAATTGCAGGCTTGGGTTTTTCTTGGTTGAATCTTGCAGGGAGGACTGTGCTCATTAAGTCGGTATTGAACAGTCTCCCAAGTTACCAAACTTCGATTATGCTAGCTCCTCTTGGAATTCTCAGAAAAATGGAAAGCATAATAAGAAGTTTCTTTTGGAAAGTTGGAAAACAAAACAGAAATAGACCGTCGTTTGTCAATTGGGACAAAGTCACCAAACCAATTTTAGATGGAGGTCTGAACTTCAAAGACCCGAGATTGAAAAATTTAGCGTTGGAAGCCAAAATTCTTTGGAGGCAGGTCGTCCCTAAGGCTAGTTGGGCTCAGCGTGTTCTCTGGAAGAAGTACTTCACTGGACCAAGAAAACGATGCCTTGACAGACCTATTCAATCATCTAATGGATCGCAAATCCACAAATTGTGAGTGCAGGCCCATGCGCTCATTCATGACAATTTGTATTGGGTCCTGGGGAATGATAAATCTATAGACCTTTGGGAGGATCGAATAATGAACGATGTTCCACTAGCGGATGTTCACAAGCTTCAGGATTTGCATTGTTGGATGAAGAATGCAGGTTTGGTCTCTCTGTGGGACATTTCTATTTGGAAAGACAAAGCCTGGTTGGAATGGATGAATCCAGAATTACCGAGTGATCTCGAAGATTCTTAGCTGGGGCTTCGATCCAGGCTTAAAGGTAAGGCTCCTACACATGAAGAGAAGCATGACCAGAGAGGCTGGGGGTCGCGTTCTGACTCTTACTCTGTGGCGCAAGGTTATAATTTATTGCGTGCAATTCCTTATGCTCCTCCATGCCCAACCCTCTGGAAAAGCCTTTGGAAACAAAAATGCATTCCCAAAATAGACTTTTTCAATTGGTTGCTATGCCACAATTAGGTGCTTACAGTAGATAATCTCATGAGGAAAGGCTTCCATGGCCCGTCCAGATGCCCACTATGTTTGGTAAATGAAGAAAACGCCCAACATTTAATGCTAGATTGCACCTTCGTTTTAGAAGTATGGAGCGAAGTGTTGAGCCTTTGGTCTGTGGACTTAAAGATTCCATCCTCCATTTTCGATCTGCATGCTAATTGGTTGCATCACTACCCTATAAAGCTCCCAAATAACAATTGGTTTAAGGCCGGTTGGCTGGTATTACCAAAGCTAACCTACTGGCAAATTTGGTTGGAACAAAACTGCAGGATTTTCCAGGGGAAAATGCATACTCCTAAAGTGATCTTGACTAAGATTAAAACCACTCTCAAAGAGTTTCTGAGTGAGCATGTGCGGAATCTCACCGATAAAAACCCCTCCCCTCTTGAGGTGGAGTGGGGTAGATTGTTGGGTTTACAGCTCACCAATGCAGATTTTCAAGAGGAAAAGAAAAAAGACTGGCAGATTAGAATGTCAGAAGAGAGCTTCAACAATTGGAATAAGGAAATGGATTGCTACTCTTTGTTCTTTGATGGGGTGGCGAAAGGTAATCCGGGGAATGCAGGTGCAGGTGGAGTTATCAAGAACATGGAGGGCCAAATTGAGCACAGGTACGCTTGGGGACTAGGCCAAGACATCAATACCCAAGCAGAGGCGATGGCATTGCTGAAAGGCCTCACAATTTTACAAAAGGTGGGCATCAAGGAAGCAAAGATCTTGGGTGCTTCTCAGACTCTCATAAAAATGCTAGTGGAAAATTCAAGTCCGAAGGATCTTCGACTAACCAGATTGTTTATGAGAATTAAAAAGCTTGCTAACTCCTTTCAAAAGTTAAGCTATTTCCATGTTTTGTGGAACAATAACAAAGAGGTGGATGTGGAAGCAAATAGAGTTGCTCTTCTCCCAGTGGGCACTCTATTATGGGATGATAAAGAAAATTGGGATCCAATTCCTTAGTAGTGTTTTTATGTTTTATTGCTTTTTGCTTCAGCAGTTTGTTTGTGTCTTTAAGTTAGGGGAAATCTCGTCGCTATTACGGATTCCAGAATCTAAGAAGCTTCATTATGTCAGAATTAGAGATGGGTGGATTCTGGGTATGGGGGATTATTGGGAGATGTCCCGACAATCTTGGAAACATGTATTTGGGCACTTATGCCAAGAATTTTAATATCAAAACATATCCATTTCTGTAAAAAAAAAACAATAATTTTATGTAATTAAATTGCACAATATCAATATTTAATATTAATAATTTAATATTTGGAAATAATGTTTTTAGATAATGTTAGATAGTTGATAGAGATCACCATTCGTCAACAATCACAATCTTGAGCCCGCCAGCCTGGGAGTCCGCTTGTCAATTTGTATATCGCGGAACTTAGGGTGCTGTTTGGAGGACACAGAACAATAGAAGCTCAATTTTAAGCCCGCCAGCCCGGGAACCTGCGATCCAAAATGTGGCTAAGTATGGAATGAGGAAGTCGTACATACTTTATAAAATCCCATGTCCATACTTTATAAAAGTACATATTTAATGAGTATAATTATTTATTTCAATATTTTCAATCTACAATTTAGTAATATCTAACGTACTTATTCTTTAGATTTCTTGACTTTTATTTTAATATTTTAAATATAATCACAAACCTATTTATAATTTCATCTTAATTTATGTTTTATATATGAATATCTATATTTTATAAAAATACATGTTTAATGTAAATGATTATTTATTTTAATATTTTTTAATATAGAATTTTAAAAAGCTTTGTTTTGTTTACTTCAATTTTTTTAAAATAAGAAATTTAACATACTTTAATAATTTTGTGTAATTAAATTGTACAATATTACTAATTTAATATCTGGAAATAATGTTTTTAGATAATGTTAGATAGTTGATAGGGATCATCATCCGTCAACAATCACAATCTTGTGCCTGGGAGCCCGACAGTCTGTCTGCCAATTTGTATATCGCGGAACTCTGAGTGTTGTTTGTAGGACACAAAACAATAAAAATGCAATTTTGAGCCCGCCATCCCGAAAACCCGCGATCCAAAAAAGTGGCTAAGTATGGAATGAGGAAGCCGTACATACTTTATAAAATCCCAAGTCCATACTTTATAAAATATTTAATAAGTATAATTATTTATTTCAATATTTTAAATCTAAAATTTAGTAATATATTTATCCTTTAGATTTCTTGACTTTTATTTTAATATTTTTAAATATAATCATAAACCTAATTATAATTTCATCTTAATTTATGTTTTATATATGATTCAATAATGCACTTATAAATTAATATCTATATTTTATAAAAACACATGTTTAATGCAAATGATTATTTATTTTAATATTTTTAAATATAGAATTTAAAAAAGCTTTGTTTTGTTTACTTCAATTTTTTTAAAATAAGAGATTTAACATCTTTTAATAATTTTGTGTAATTAAATTGTACAATATTAATAATTTAATATTTAGAAATAATGTTTTTAGATAATGTTAGATAGTTGATAGGGATCACCATCCATCAACAATCACAATCTTGAGCTTGCGAGTTGACAATCCGCCTGCCAATTTGTATATCGCGGAACTCTGGGTGCTGTTTGGAGGACACAGAACAATATAAACGCAATTTTGAGCCCACCAACCCAGGAAGCCGCGATCCAAAAAGTGGCTAAGTATGAAATGAGGAAGTCAAACATACTTTATAAAATCCCATGTCGATACTTTAGAAAAGGACATATTTAATGTATATAATTATTTATTTCAATATTTTAGATCTAAAACTTAGTTATATCTAACGTACTTATCCTTTAGATTTCTTGACTTTTATTTTAATATTTTTAAACATAACCATAAACCTAATTATAATTTCATCTTAAAAATACATGTTTAATGTAAATGATTATTTATTTTAATATTTTTAAATATATAATTTAAAAAAGCTTTGTTTTGCAATTTTTTAAAACAAGAGATTTAACATCCTTTAATAATTTTATGTAATTAAATTGTACAATATTAATAATTTAATATTTGGAAATCATGTTTTTAGATAATGTTAGATAGTTGATAATAAATATTCTATTTATTATTTGTAATAAATATTATTTTTTAAATATATTTAATTAGTAAAAATAACAATGGTATAGAATGGATTAAGAGAAACTACAATGTTGAAAAGTAAATAAAAAGAAAGCACTGATAGAATTTGGTTGTGGCGATGTATTCTATGGCTATGGCATTGCCACAAACGAATTTGAACTATTTAGTTTAAATGGTATTAAATTGATACATGTGAGCATATTTTGCACTTGGCCATGATAATCTTGTTTTGCAACTATAAGCTGGGAATAATCTGGGAATAATCTTTACGGGTAAATTAACTTTTAATTTACTCTTAATTAACTCAACAAATTAACTATTAAATAAATGATAAATACATAAAATAAAAAAACAAAATAAAATATACAATAAAATCAATCACTTACTTTTAGGCAGGGACTACGCTGCCATGCAACACTTGTTAGTCGTAGTGACTTGAGCTATGTTCCCACCATAGGTGAACTGTGAACAAATTATGTTTACACTAATCTCCACCACCATGTGTTAGTTGGATCGATCAATATGTGATGACTTGACTGGGTAAGAAGATGGTAAATTTTGTCATGCAACATAACATAGTGCCATGCTGGTAAATTTTGTCATGCAACATAACATAGTGCCATGCATCAAAGTTGATTAGGTTTAATTAATTACAACTTTTAGTTGTAGCATGTTGTTGAGAAGTGTAATTAATGAGGAGTAGTAATATTCACTTAGTAAATTAAGCACATAGTTCTCAAATTAATTTCATGAGAAGGTTGTTCTTTGGAATTTTATTTAAGATACCATTTATGTGGTTGGTTCTTGTCTATTATTTAAAATATATAAAAAGGGTGATAGGTAGTTAATAATTCTTACCATTCGAACTTATACAAATCCTAATGCTCTTCTACTTTTCTATGGCCATGCTTGCATATTTTGTTTATGTAAATAATGGAGTTCATATATCTATTTCTTGTGTTTTATGACTATAAAACTATAAAGGTGTTGCATATTTCTTTGATTATAACATACATCATCAAAGTTATTTGTCTCTATGACAATGCAAATCGTGCCTTGTATATGTGGTTAATGTAGGTTTTGCCTTAGTAATATATCATTTATAATGAACATTGGTCATTTATCATGAACATTGGTCTGGAATTTGGGATGGAGCATTAGGCATTCATGGTGGCATTGACTAGGGTTAAACCCTAGCTACGCATGGTCTCAACTTGTGTGCATAGGTGGTCTCAACCCGTTCGACATCTAGGCTTGGCATGGCCTACAATTCGTGTGTTATTGTGGCAAATCAAGCAACTAGCAGGGGTTCTCTTGGCATTTTTTTGCACAATAACGGCTTCTATGACTATGATGGAAACATCATATTTCCTCAGTGACTCTATTTACCCTTTGAACGTAGACTTATGCACTTTGATATCATTTTAATTTTTAAATTAATATATACTACTTTGGATTCTAGAAAATCAATCTTGTGTTCATTTGAGGAGTGATACGGCCCAAAATATGTTCAAGGTCATGGTTTGTCAACTCTTTTGTGTTATTTTGTGTTATGGACTAGTGATTTTTTGAGAAGTAATAATGGAATTTTTTTTATGGGTGGTAGGTGCTAGGGACTATTCATGATCTTGGAGGAAATGAGGTTGTTAATTATGTTTTGGGGCTTGGAAATGTTTCTAATAATCTCGTGGAAACCTATTCATTGTGGCGCGGTCTTGTCATTGACAAGGAAGAAGGAATCAAAACCTCGTGCTCAGAGATTCAATGCTAGTTATTAGAGCAAATTGAGTTCTCTAATTCGGGGCATTAGGAGAGCCACAACATATTTCGACAAGAAAACATTTTATCACATCAAACGAGAGCTCAACGATGAAGTCAACTATTGGGCCAAGTTAGCATCATCATTGATACAAGGTTTCATCATTTAAAATGGGGTTCCAAGCACTACTCATATACCTTAATTAATCAATGGAGCTCAACCCAATTTGTAATAAATTCACATTAACAACTGGAGGATATCTAGGGACGGATTGTTGGACACACCTACCACACTTAGAGGGGGGGTGAATGAGTGTGGGGCTCTTTTTCCCAAAACTGCCCTCTTGCACAAAAACTCATCAATTAGCATTCAACATTTATTCATTACCCATTGTTGTCATTTATAACCAGTTAGATGTGAGCACATATCAGCAACATATATCAG
>JASDQU010737016.1:81758-107825 GCA_032191745.1 Picea mariana | reverse complement strand
AACTATGGCCTCGTAGGAACTCGTTTGAATTTACAATGATGTATAGAAAGTTATATCCTTTCATCTACTCAGCAGATCGAAAATGATTTTGTAATTTATTTCACATAAATAAGAGAGTAGCATATACGTCAAGATTGCATAGGGTAGGGTTTGGCATTGATGCCACAACCAACTTCCAACTTGAAGATTGATGTTAGTTTGATACGATGCTACATTAAAAGTAGGTTGTAGTTTAAACATTTTAAGAAATGATTTTTGTTCGAGGATATTTGCTCGAAATCTTGTGAGAAATTGTTAGATTCGTAAATTTGAGTGATTATTTCTTTATAATGAGAGTGCTCCAAGGGTTATTCAGCATGCTGAATCCATTTATGCATTCAGAATGGATTTTAAACAACAAAAAATAGTGATTTCATGTAGATTTATGTCTCCCCCCAAAAAAACATTTCCTAGAACAATCCCTTAAAATAACAATATGATGTGGAAAAATCTATAATAATTATTCATCATTTGTTGTCATTTGCAAATATTGTAATAATAATAATAGAAGGTCATTTGAAAATATTGTAATAGTTACCATCCACAAATGTTAAATGTTATAATAATAATAATAATAATAATAATAATAATAATAATAATAATAATAATAATAGTAGGTGGCAAAACCTATCAAAACTTAGTGGTCAATCAAAAATTGAGGGTAACCATTACTTGTTGATGTTCTAGTAAACTTTCACTCTTGCAAAATACTTTTAAGTCTTGGGACATTAACATGTTTCCTTACATACAAGCAAAATCAAATTTTAACCAATAAAAAACACTTTTAAGTGTTTCTCCACAACCAAAAAGCTATGTCTTAAATAGTATTTGCAAGATCCTTGATTACTTCTAACATCGTGCTCATGAGGTTGTTATTTTTTACTCTATTACAAAAGTCACAAAATTGAAAATGATTTTAGTATTTCATAAATTTGTGATTTTTTATTATTATTACAATAATTTCAAGTGGTTATTATGAAAATGACATGTTTTTAAATCTTGATTAACATGTTCTCCCTGTTGTTCAATTTATGGTAGAAAGAAAGAAAAGTTGAAATTTTAAATATTAAGGTTTTAGTTACTGGATGCAAAAGATTCAAATATATTAGTATTGGTTTTTAAGAATTTCTTTTTTTTAATAATTTGATTCATATTGAAAAATCAAAAATTTATTTGAAATAATTTTGTATACTATTTTTTGAAAAAATAACTAATTTTTATAAATTTAATTAGAATAAAATATATTTATTATTAAATTAATCTTGTTTATAGTTAAGTACTAGTTTATCTAATATAGGTGAATGATCATAATATACACTTATTTAATTTAATAAAATTTTGTATTCATCAATATTTTTAACTTAAGGTTAATCAATTATTAATTTATATAAAAATAAATTAAAAAATAATAAAAATATTAAAAAGCATCAATATTTTTTAAATAAACAATGATAAATGTTAAATTCCAATACTACTTTCCTGCATCTACTTTCTACTTAAAATTATTATTATAATATAATCTTTATTAAAACGTATGCTTTCTTAAACTTTATATCAATTATAATTGACAATTCCATAGGTAACAACACCCTCAACCTTAGATAAGCGCTTAAAGATAAAGTCGAAATTAAAAATAAAATATGCTAGAAGAGTGAACAATGCTTCGTACTAATACCACACATCGATCCTCTTGCGTCGCTGTTGGTCCGGCATATAGGTACCTACTTTTGGATTATTCAAAGTTTTAAAAAAGCCTTAAACTTTTAATTGTTTATTAAATTAAAAAAAAAATGTTATCATAAATCTTTGGATGAGAAGATACTAAAAAAATCATACAATTTTCAACGTTGTTGGTTTCACATTGAAATATTTGGAAGGATTAATGTGTTTAAACAATTTTCAAATATTATTATTATTATAAAATTGTTTGTTTCACATTGAAATATTTGGAAGGAATAATGTATTTTCAATAATATAATTTGGAAAACAATTTTCAATTATTATTATTATTATAAAATTGAATAATAAGTAAAATTCAAACTTAGTGAATTGATCAACATGGTGCTTTTTAATGGGGAAAGTAAGAAAATATTATTTTGAGATCTTTTTGTGTAATTGGCTATCTTTTTAGTTGTTAATTGTTGTTTTAGGTTTTTATTGTTGTTGTTAGGGTCATAGTTATTTAACATTATTTTATATTGATGATGGTGATGATGATTAACTTCTAACTTCTACCAAGACCGAATTGGTGAAGCAGGTAAGTGATTACTTGTGATTCTTTAGAATTTTGTTTTTATGCTTGGAAAATATTAAGAGAAGCTTTCCAAGATCACCATAGTTTTGTTGAGTTAAGAGGTTAGGAAGGTTGGTAGTGTGACAAATATTTTGAAAACGAGATCTAATCTGGGTATAGGCTGGACAATCTAAGAGAAAGTGTTTTTCATCTTTAACATTCTTAGTGTAACAAAGGTGGCACACTCTTTCATCCCATGGCGTTTTAGGAATTGACCAACGACCAGTTTCACTATGGAGCTCATGAGAATTTGTTCTTATCTTAGAAATGCTTATTTTTTTCTTTACACTCGTCAAAACATATAGATAATTTTGATCTTCTAGATTAGGGTTGATTACATCCTTATAATACCTTAACTTTTTGTTTTCCTCTAACTCTTTATCACACCACATTTTCTCCTTAAATTTTGATTTGATGATATTTTTAATAGTATCTTTATTCTGCAAAATGGTGTCTTCCATGATTCCCCAATAGTTTATTCAAGACTGGGAATATTTATGCCATCCTCGCTTGAGTCGATGGTGGCTACGACTCGATTTTGAAGAAAATTTTAGGAAGCTTATTGTCTTCCATGTTGTTTAACTTGCTCTTATACATTAGATATCTAGTCATAGCCATGTTCTCAATGGGGAAGAGGCTCATTTCTAAGAGGAGGATGGGATAGGGCGTATTTCCTTTAATTTTGAGATTATAGGTTATAAAATTATTTTTTATTTGCTCTATGTTTCTCCAAGATTCACCAGAGATACCACAAACCCAAACTTCACATCCATAAAGAATAATAGGTGTAACGAGAGTCTCAAAGAGGAGTTTATTCTTATCCCAAATCCAAAGATCGGCTGAATTACAATTGTTTTCAAGCCCATAATGAGCTTTCCATCCCCCCAAAATCCTTTTCTCAATGATATAATTCCAGTTGAACTTGTGGTGAATATCAATTCCAATATATTTGTATGAAGTCACTTCCTCCAAGTTGTTGTTGTCATATATGAAGGTATCATAAGTGATTTTATTGGATTTAATAATCATGACCTCAGTCTTATCAAAATTAACAGTTGTTAGTCCCTAACCTTGTTTTTTGACTGATTGGGTGTCCCTAGTCCCTATCCTACCCATTTTCCATGATTTTATGTTAAAACTCAGTTTTTACCTCTTGGCTTGGAAGATTAATTTTCAATTTTTATTTGCACTTTTTAAATGATTTTTTGAAGTTTTTAAAGTTTAGGATTTGATATGATAAATTTTGTCACATCACTTGTTGATCCATTATTTGAATTTTCAAAATTTTGCCAAGTTAGAAAAGGCGCTATAGGAATAGCACTATTCCTGCAGCGCTAGGATTAGTCATTGTTTTGCATGCGCCACCCTGTCCAGCTCGTGTCATAACTTTTCAAATCATGATTAGAAGATCTACATGCCTCTTTATGATATACTTTCGGATTTATATTTCTATGATAACAACTAAATACGAAAGATTGAGTTGTACTCGCAATCCCTGCATCAAATCACACGTCTGATTATCGTGAATGAAATCATCACCTTTCTATTTTAGTATGTCGGTTATTTTTGTGCAGGGATCGAAGAAAGAAGCAATTTTTAGTTCTTAACAGCCCACGAGAATTGAAGATTCAAACCATCAATCTTGTCAGATTTGTTTACAGGATCATATCAATGGTATGGCACCCAAAAAGAGTGGCCAAATAATCACACTAGAGCCCGAAGGCACGAAATTGCTCGAAGCATATCCTCAGATGGAGCAGAAATTTAAGGATGCTGGTTGGTTCGACTTTTTCTCAACCTTCTAGGGGCATGATGAACAGATCTCGATGGTGTTTTCACATAATTTTGATGGCTTCGAAGCTGTAGTTGGGAAACCTTTGATGCATGTGACTGAAAATTCTATTGCTAAAGCCTGTAGATTTCTAGTGTACGAGGAAAGGTGGTGGAAGAAGGAGAATGTGGTCATGGAATTTGTGAATCAGTTTATAATTCCAGAGAAACAAAACCCTAACTGGAAAAAGGGAATACCCAATAGCTGGGTAAAGAAGGAATGACACACCGCTTTGTTAATCATCCACATGTACATTACGTGTGAAGGAAAGTTTTCATTGCTTTATCTCTATCATATCAGATTGTCAATTCATATGAATGGTGATTATCCTCTTAATTTACCATAATTTTTTCTTAAAAGTTTATCTAAAATGTCCAAGAGGGTGCAATCCCATCCTGCTACAGCTAAAGGTAGCCTCTTTCATCAGGGTTTAAATAGGACATTGGTAATATTCTCTTTAAATGAAGTCCATAGATCCTGGGATTGTCTAATCCAGTCTTTAAGAAACAATTTACAGTCAACTAAATCCAAAAATGTCAAAGGGAAGAAATTAGCCCAACAAAAATAGACTGGTAAAGCCACTGAGTTCTTAATTAAAGAAGAATCACCTACAGCTAGGGTAACTTGGGCTAGCAAAAGGAAATTGTAAACTCAACAAACCATTAGAGATTTTCCTGTAGGTAAAGATCATGAGGAAGCTACCACTAGTCAAGGTAAGAAGTCTAAAACAAATGAAGACATTGACATATTTCCTAATCCAGATATAAAGAGGGAAATTGATGAAGATGAGGATTATACTATGAGCCCATTTCAGACTCCAGTCAAGCAAAAACATAAATATACAAGTAAAAAGAATGCAAAAGGAAAAAAACTGAGCAAAAAGCCAACACCTGTGCCTAAGTTCCCTAGGAGTAACTCCACCAGAGCTACCAATAAATTTAGATTAAAGTCAAAGGCCATGTTTCATCCGTCCATTAAAAAGGATAATCTTATAATTAGAGAGGATAATTCAGAAGATTCTAAGACATGCATCAAAAAACAGGCATAGACACCTTCTTTGCACAGAACTGAGAAAGAATCTGAAGACTTGAGGAAGAGACAAGAAAAGAGAAAACAATTTTCTCAATACTCCAGGAGACCTGTGACAAGAGCAATCACAAAATCAACTTCAATATCTGAATCTGTGTTTAAAGGTACATATGTATTTTATGATGTCATAGATGATCTTTTTGCAGAACCAAACCAGATGCAAGACCTTCTAGAAACCAACGATTCTGATAGCACTGAAGATGAGGATCATAATTATGGATTATCTTCAAAATGTGTGATCAAATTAAGAAAGCCTCAAGCTGCTATAGATGTGAATTTACCTTCCCCTGTAGAGGAATATCCAGAGTTTAAAGGTAAAGTTAGAAAGGAAAAAGATAGAGTAAAGGAGCTCCTAACACACCAGGGATAAATGTTTTGGGAACTGTAGCTATGTTTTCTGATGGAAGCACTACATCTACATGCATTTCTTCAGTCAGTGGTACTGGGGACAACTTATTTTATGATAGTGTTGCAAATGTGTAGTTTTACAAGCTCATTTACTTAGTTCTGTCATCCAACAATCTACCTTTCTTTTCTCTATATCACCTGCTCTCTTTGGAATATCATACAGTGGAACTATGGTACCACAATAGGTGTCTCACAGTTGAAATCACCCATTCTATGAACCTCATATGGTGTCTCAACAGTTGGCTTATACAACCTTAAAAAATAAGAAGAGCATAAATTAATAGAGGCATGCTCTGTTTTTTACCTGTTTTAGTCTTTATCCTCAAGAGCGGTTTCAGAACAACTGAAGATGAATTAGTTGAAACCAAAAAAAGTTTTTTTTGGGAACAATCCCCTTCAAAAAAACCTCTCTTGGGTTTTACACAACTATCACATTTTAAGAGATTCAAATATATATTTGAGGCCTATTTTTCAGAGATTTCACAATAAATAATTTCCTGTTTTAGTCACTAATTTTGGGCGAGGTTGCAAAACAAATGGAGATGAATTTTTGGAAAAAAAAAGAAGAAGTTTTTGTTGGGAATGGGCACATTCAGAAAAACCTCTCTCTGTTTTTACAAATCTATCACATTTTAATAGATTCAGATATATCTTTGAGGCCTATTTTTCACTGATTTCACAATAAATAATATCCTGTTTTAGTCACCAATTTTGGGCGAGGTTGTCGAACAGTTGGAGATGAATTTTTGGAAAAAAAAAGGTTTTTGTTGGGAATGGGCCCCTTCACAAAAACCTCTCTCATGTTTTACACAACTATCACATTTTTGGAGATACAAAGATATTTCTGGACCCTATTTTTCAGGAATTTGCCAGATTTATCTTCCAAAAAACTCTCATGGACAACAATTGACAAGCCACTTTATCAATTCGACTTGGAGATCAGATCTGATCTTCTCCTTGATTATTTGAAACAAGAAACTAAATATATATGAGGAGGTTTTTAGATCCATTTCTTTTGGATCTTGATAATTATGTATTGTTTCTATATAAACTCTGTAGAAGGAGAAGTTAGGGGTTGAGAAGTTGGGCACTCAGGGACCTATTTTGAATTTCACTATAAGATAGTTCTTATTCCACATTGATACTAAATGGAAAAGACATGTTGATGGTCAGATTTTCTTTGATTTCATATTCTATTCATTTTCTTACTTGAAGTCATTTTTCTGTTGCAATGCATTGATTTCTTGATCTTAAGTAACACAATGAACACTTTACTGTTCTTGTTTATTATCAAGAATTGTCTTCAAGTACATGTTCTTGTTTCTCAATGATATTTTGAAATAAGAAATCTATATGGAGTTGATAAATTGATTACTCTCATATTTTCTTTCTTTGTTTACCTTATTGTTTGATCTATTAATGTGACTACCATTTACTAAATCAATGGGTTATTTTCTAGCTTTATTCTGAGTTATGTGTTTATTTTGAACCCTTGAACCAAATTTCAACCATTTTCTAAAAATCCTATTCAGAAAAATCTTAAAAATACCATTGCAATAACCTGATGATGCCCTAGCTTTCCCTCTCACAGTCAAGTGCAACTTTAGGGACTAACGTCTTTTGGCGTCACTGTCGGGGACGAAAGAACAAAGAATTTATCCCTGGGAGAACAACAACGATCAATTCTAGATCTTGATGGTGAACAAGAGTTGGACACTTTTTCTGACTGTATCATTCACCTGGCGAATCCATGAAGGAATAATCCATTGGCAACTCCACTGATTCGAGATGTCAAAGGCTATGGAAGCCATTTTGGCTCGTAGGTTTGCTCCATTTGATTTCTCTGGTATTCCTGGTTTTCCAAATGTTGTGCCTATTATGCATAAATGGGGAGACTACCTTCTGAGGTTCAGAGGAGATGATCATGATTATCTTGGACAACACTTGATTGATTTTCATCAATACATGGACCATCTTGATATTCATCATGAAGATGTATTATTGAAGATATTCATGTACTCCTTGGAAGGAGAGGCAAGACAATGGTACTGATCTCTTCCTGTTTCTAGCATTTCATCATTAAATGATTTCCATGTTGCTTTTCATTCATTTTGTAAGAGGATTTATCCCGTCGAATGCCTCTTGAATGATTGTTGTCAGAAATTTAAACCTCTTAGCAAAAATTTTCAGCAGGACTTTAGTGATGAGATCAGTGAGGATATTTTGGAATGTTCTCATAAAGATCCTAACAGTTTTCATGTCCATTCGAATGGGTCTCTTCATGAAGAATTTGCTACTGGAAATATTTGTGAAGGCCAGTATTTTAGTAAAGAAATTCTTGAAGATTATTTTGATGGTGAACAATTTTTTTTATCATTTCTAGTTGAAATCAATCAAAAGTATCCATCCTATCATGATGAAGAAGATTTGATCATTCCTGAAACTTTCTCTCATTCTTCTTTTCAAGGAGAAGTTTTTCAAGATGTTGTTGATGATAATTTCATGGATAGTATGACAAAAAAATTATTGGATTGTCATAATGAAAATTTTGTTCCAAAAGACCAGGTTGTTCATTTGTGTTCTTTCTTTGAAGAGCATAATGAAACAAAATTTTGTGAATTTTAGAATTCAGAATTTTTTTATAGTCAACCTGTATATGATGAATATGAAAATGGAGAAGAGAAGAATTTCACATCAACATTCATTGACATGTGCAACAGTGAGCATGTTTTTGATGATTATTAATCTGATGTTGGAGAAATAGATGAAGGAAATCAACCTATCCAAGATGTTGTTGTTCACTGTCATAAAACAACCGATCATATGTTTTTTCAAGGAAATCAAGTGGATTATGGTCTCACAAATACAACAGGAATTGCAGGGGAACAATTTAGGTTTCTTCATCAGCTGGAGTTTTGTCATATTATATATGATCCAGTAGCCGTCTACATGGAGTCAGTATTTCCAAAGGTTCAAAATTTTGCAGTATTTGGTATTAAAGCAAATTGCAGTTGTAAGTATGGGCTGCCCATTCATTTTTTACTGCAAACATCTCAGTTTTTCTACATTTTCTTACTTACTTGCAAGGAAGAAGACCATATTTTCATTCAAATGCTTTCATGGCTGCATTGGAAGTTTGACGTGACCTGATCAAGGAACTGTTTGGTTAGTTGTGTAGGAGTTGTACATAAATAAGATTTATTTTTGAGCATGTTGGTTTCACTTTGAAGATCAATTTACAATATGAGAGTAGTGTCAAGTTTTTAGTATGAAATAATAAGAACTCCATAGCCCAATGGAAAGACTACTTGCAGTTTTGTGGTTGTTATTTTGGACCTCAAATAAAGACTCCATATACCCAGTGGAATTGTTTCTTTACAGTTTGTGGTTTTTAATAAAGGATGACAGAACAGGGAAATAAAGAGAATCAGAAGGATATGAAGGCATTGGTTAGCAGTTCTTAAAGATTCATCATGAAACTTTACCCCCAGAAGGAGCCATTGTTAGTCCCTAACTTTTTTTTTTACTGATTGGGTGTCCCTAGTCCTTGTGCTACCCATTTTCCATGATTTTCTGTTAAAACTCAATTTTTACCTCTTGTCTTGGAAGATTAATTTTCAATTTTATTTGCACTTTTTAAATGCTTTTTGAAGTTTTTAAAGTTTAGTATTTGATATGATAAATTTTGTCACATCACTTGTTGATCCATTATTTGAATTTTCAATTTTTTTCCAAGTTAGAAAAGGCGCTACAGGAATAGCATTATTCCTGCATCGCTAGGAATAGTCATTGATTTCATGCGCCACCCTACCCAGATCGTGTCATAACTTTTCAAATCATTATTAGAATATATACATGCCTCTTTATGATCTATTTCTGGGTTGCTATTTCTATGATAACAACTACATACGAAGGATTGAGCTGTACTCACCATACTTGCATCAAATCACATGTGTGATTATCGTGAATGAAATCATCACCTTTCTATTTTAGTATGTCGGTTATTTTTGTGCAGGGATCGAAGAAAGAAGTAATTTTTAGTTCTTAACAACCTATGAGAATTGAAGATTCAAACCATCAATCTTCTCAGATTTGTTTACAAGATCATATCAACAGTATGGCACCCAAAAAGAGTGGCCACATAATCACACTAGAGCCCGAAGGCACATAATTGCTCGAAGAATATCCTCAGATGGCACAAAAATTCAAGGATGCTGGTTGGTTCGACTTTTTCTCAACCTTCCAGGGTCATGACGAACATATCTCGATGGATTTTTCACATAATTTTGATGGATTCAAAGCTGTAGTTGGGAAACCTCTGATGCATGTGACTGAAAATTCTATTGCTAAAGCATGTAGATTGCCAGTGTATGGGGAAAGGTGGTGGAAGAAGGAGAATGTGGTCATGGAATTTGTGAATCGGTTTCTAATTCTAGAGAAACAAAACCCTAACTGGAAAAAGGGAATACCACATAGCCGGGTAAAGAAGAAATGGCACACCGCTTTATTAATCATCCACAGGTACATTACATATGAAGGCAGGTTTTCATTGGTTTATCTTTATCATATCATACTGTTAATTCATATGAATGGTGATTGCCCACTTAATTTACCCTACTTTCTTCTTAAAAGTTTATCTAAAATGTCCAATAGGGTGCAATCCCATCCTGCTACAGCTAAAGGTAGTCTCTTTCATTAGAGTTTAATTAGGACATTGGTAATATTCTCTTTAAACGAAGCCCAAAGATCCTGGGATTGGCTAATCCAGTCTTTAAGAAACAATTTACAGTCAACTAAATCCAAAAATGTCAAAGGGAAGAAATCATCCCAACATAAACAGACTGATAAATCCACCGAGTTCTTAATTAAAGAAGAATCACCTGCAGGTAGGGTAACTCGGGCTAGCAAAACGAAATTGCAAACTCAACAAACCATTGTATATTTTCCTGGAGGTAAAGATAATGAGGAAGCTACCACTAGTCAAGGTAAGAAGTCTAAAACAAATGAAGACATTGACATATTTCCTAATTCAGATATAAAGAGGGAAATTGATGAAGGTGAGGATTATACTATGAGCCTAGTTCAGACTCCAGTCAAGAAGAAACGTAAATCTACAAGTAAAAAGAATGCAAAAGGAAAACAATAGAGCAAAAAGCCAAGACTTGTGCCTAAGTGCCCTAGGAGAAAATCCCCCAAAGCTACGAATAAATTTATATTAAATTCAACGGCCATGTTTCATCCATCCATCAAAAAGGAGAATCTTATAATTATAGAGGATAATTCAGAATATTCCAAGACATGCATCGAAAAACTGGCGGAGACACCTTCTTTGCACAGGACCGAGAAAGAATCTGATGACTTGAGGAAGAGACAAGAAAAGGGAAAACAAGTTGCTCAATAATTCATGAGACCTGTGACAAGAGCAATCACAAAATCAACTTCAATATCTGAATCTGTGTTTAAAGGTACAAATGTAGTTTGTGATGACATAGATGATCTTTTTGCAGAACCAGACCAGATGCAGGA
Source organism: Picea mariana (assembly GCA_032191745.1). Classification (NCBI taxonomy): domain Eukaryota; kingdom Viridiplantae; phylum Streptophyta; class Pinopsida; order Pinales; family Pinaceae; genus Picea; species Picea mariana. The sequence continues at coordinate 96,639 of JASDQU010737016.1, read as the reverse complement.
CCTTCCATAAACCAAAGATTCTAATAACACCGAAGATGAAGATCATAGATCTGGATTATCTTCAAAATATGTGATCAAATTAAGAAAGCCTCAAGCTACTATAGATCTGAATTTACCTACCCTTGTAAAGGAATATCCAGAGTTTAAAGTTAAAGTTATAAAGGAAAAAGACAAAGTAAATGAGTTGCTAACACAATAGGGAGAAATGTTTTGGGAACTGTAGCTATGTTTTATGATGGAAACACTACATCTACATGCATTTCTTGAGTCATTGGTACTGGGAACAACTTACTTTATGGCAGTGTTGCAAATGTTGTAGTTTTACAGGCTCATTTACTTAGTTCTGTCATCCAACAATCTACCTTTCTTTTCTCTATATCACCTGCTCTCTTTGGAATAACAACAGGTGCCTCACAGTTTAAATCACCCATTCTATGAACCTCATATGGTCTCTCAACAATTGGCTTATACAACCTCAAAAAATAAGAAGAGCAAAAATCAATACATGCATGCTCTGTTTTTTACCTGTTTTAGTCTTTATCCTCAAGAGCGGTTTCAGAACAACTGAAGATGAATTAGTTGAAACCAAAAGAGGTTTTTTTTGGAAACAACCCCCTTCAAAAAAAACTCTCTTGGTTTTTACACAACCATCACATTTTAAAAGGTTTGAATATATCTTTGAGGCATATGTTTTAGAGATTTCATAATAAATGATTTCCTGTTTTAGTCACTAATTTTGGGCGAGGTTGTAGAACAGCTAGAGATGAATTTTTGGAAACAAAAGAGGTTTTTGTTGGGAATGGGAACCTTCACAAAAAAATATCTCTGTTTTTACACATCTATCATAGTTTAAGAGATTCAGATATATCTTTGAGGCCTATTTTTCAGAGATTTTACAATAAATAATTTCCTGTTTTAGTCACTAATTTTGGGCGAGGTTGTAGAGCAATTGGAGATAATTTTTTGGAAAACAAAAGAGGTTTTTGTTGGTAACGACCCCGTTCACAAAAAACATCTCTCATTTTTTACACAACTATCACATTTTTTAGATACAAAGATATTTTTGGACCCTGTTTTTCAGGATTTTGCTAGATTTATCTTCCAAAAAAATCTCATGGACAACAGTTGACAAGCCACTTCATCAATTCGACTTGGAGATCAGATCTGATCTTCTCCTTGATTTTTTGAAACAAGAAACTAAATATAGATGAGGAGGTTTTTAGATCCATTTCTTTTGGATCTTGAAAATTATGTATTGTTTCTATATAAACTCTGTAGAGGGAGAAGTTAGGGGTCGAGAAGTTGGGCACTCAGGGACCTATTTTGAATTTCACTGTAAGACAGTTCTTATTCCATATTGATACTAAATAGAAAAGGCATGTTGATGGTCATATTTTCTTTCATTTCATATTCTATTCCATTTCTTACTTAAAGTCATTTTTCTGTTGCAATGCATTGATTTCTTGATCTTAAGTAACATAGTGAACACTTTACTGTTCTTGTTTATTATCAATATTTGTCTTCAAGTACATGTTCTTGTTTCTCAATGATATTTTGAAATAAGAAATCTATATGGAGTTTAAAAATTGATTACTCTGGTATTTTCTTTATTTATTTACCTTATTGTCAGATCTATTAATGCGACTACCATTTACTAAATCAGTGGGTTATTTTCTAGCTTTATTCTGAGTTATGTGTTTATTTTGAACCCTTGAACCAAATTTCAACCATTTATAAAAATCCTATTCAGAAAACTCTTAAAAATACCATTACAATAACCTGATGATGCCTTATCTTTCCCTCTCGTAATCAAGTGCAACTTTAGGGACTAACAATAGTCATACCCATATTGGAGCAAAAATCCTTGAGGATCCTTAGTTGGTTTTCAAGATAATGGGGACTCCTGGCCATAAGAATGATATCATCAGCATAAATAAGAATATTGATGACTATACCAGTGAGAGTAGGGCTGACACAACCGAATTTTTCCAAACAATCTTCTAACTTGTCAGTGTATATGCCAAAAAGTGTAGGGGACAATAGACAACCTTGTTTGACTCCAATATTGCAGTTAATATCTTTCGACCAACCCTCAGTATTTTTAAAATTAACAATAATGTTCTCATACATCCTTATTGCAGCAACCCTCAAATCGAGAGACACTTTTATCTCTTCCAACTTATTCCAAAGGTTTTTCCTAGGAACCATGCCGAAAGCTTTTCTAAAGTCAACAAAACAACAAAAATGATTGGTTTTAGTATTGCAGAACTCCTCTGCAATGATCCTAAAGGTAACAAAATGGTCCATAGTTGAATGATATGTCCTAAACCCTGCCTAGCCTTTAGCTATTTTACTGTGACTCTCTAGCCAAAGGATAATCTTCTTTTCCAAAATAATTCCAAAAATCTTGGCTAAAATTGGGCTAATCATAATGATCCTATAATTAGAGGGAATGTTTCTATCCTCATTTTTAAAAATAAGAACAATGAGGCTTTGCATCCATAGTTTGCGGAAGCCCTGCTTGATTGCTAAATTGACGATCTTGTTAATGTGAGGGATAAGGATAGGCCCTCCGATTTTAAAAATTTCATCTTGGTAGCATTCAATGTCTTTAGATTTCCCATTTGCAAGCCACTTAACCTCGAACTCTATGTCATCTAAAGAAAAAACTGCATCCTCTGTAGGGACAATAGGAATGATTTCCATGGCATTAGGAAACTCATAAATACTTTTAAGGTAGGAATTCCAGTCCCTTAAGGGAATCATATTATTTTCTTTAGTATTGTGGTTTAGAATTTGGCTCCATAACTTCTTAGGATCCAACTGAGATAGTTGCGAAAGCTTCTCTTGAATTTTATTGATATAGTACATTTTTTCCCTTTTAATTAGGGATTTGTACATATTGATCTTATCGAGTTTTAAGGATTCATTAGAAGCATCCCTAATGGATTTCCTAGAAATTTTACATTCTTTATCATACCAAGGGTTGGTTTTTCTATTATTCTTTTTACAGGACACCTCGGAAGAGAACTTGTTAATAGAAGTGGAAAGGGTAGTTGTAAAATTATGATAGAGTTCTTCAATGTTGTCCTTATAAGTTAGGAGATGTAATTTACTATTTAAATCCTTTAAGAAAAGGTCAACTTAACTTTTTTCAAAGCGCAAATGTATTTGATTTTCATAATTCTCTTCAATGGTACTCCTATTCATGGAAAATTTTAGAGTTAGGGTTAAAAGTTTATGATCGGAGTTGGGTTCATGGTCATTTAAAGGGTTAAAAGTTGTTATTTGGTTGGAAACCAGGATATTAGAGATCATGTAATCTACGACACTACTACCTAGCCCATGAATAAAATTCATCTGGTTGGAGTTTGGCTACTTCATTACTCCATTACAAATTATTAGGTCTTGAGAGCTGTAGAGCTTGACCAACTCAGTACCAAAAAAAATCTCAATTAGGTCTTTAGAGCTTCCTTTGTAACTATTAGATAAAACAAGGTCCTCATCTAGCCATAAAGGACTATGGTTGCAATCAGTGCTTACAAGAGTAGCTTGTTTAGTTGTAGTCCTAACATTAAAGTCTCCTAGCAGGAGGATATTACCTTCATTTTTCAAATTATAAATATCTTGTTCTAAATTATTATAGGGACAATTCCTATCTAGATTGTTTTTCTTATAAAAACTAGAATTAATAGGTGAAAAATAACAAATTGCTATATACATCTTCTTATCATTGGTGTCTAAGATTTCTATCCAAATGTACTGATTTAGAGGATCAATATTATAAAGTTGAATGTGAGGAGAAATGCTCTTTCTAATATAAAAATCTATGCCTCCCATCCCTCTATGGTGGGATTTTTTGTTCTATGTTGACCACAAGATAAATATTTCTATTTTAGGGACCTTAGACTCTTCATGATCCCAAGTTTCAACTAAACAAATAATATCAATATCACTCGGGATCCAACTTATCATAGGAACTTTGCCCTATGGAAAGCCACGACAGTTCCAAAAAAGGATCTCAAGTGTCCCAAATTCCTATTTATTATTATCCTTCTGGTCTCTATCCCTAACAATAGCTTTTCGATTTCTAATTATTTCCCATTTTCCTTCTTTCCTGGCTTATTTTACCTTTTGAACTTCCTTCCTTAATTCAACTTGGTCTTTAGGAATGAGGTCTTCATTTATACCTGACCTTTTTAAGCTTAAAGATTTACTGAGTATGCTATATTTATGGTCATTACAACTTACTTTGACATGAATCAACCTATATTTGTGATCAATTATTTTTCCTAGCCTCTTTTCTTCTATGCGGTAATTTGTATCAATTTGTGATTTATTATTTAATTCTTATTTTACTATTGCTAGAGTATCCTCCTCTTGTTGTTGTTTTATACCAAAAAATGTGAGGTTCAAGGCTCTTTTATTACGTTCATGGTCCGGTTCAATTTTATTATTCATTTCCTCTTTGATGGGTTTGATATCCAATTTGTTTTTCAGATTACTTAGGGTCAAATTGTTGGTTAGTTTTTCTTCTAGCTCTTTAATCCTCTCTCAAGTTGTGATTTTCTTCATCATCTCCTTCTTGGGTTGATTTTTTATGTCTTTCCATTTCTTGAATCCTATCCTTCAATGTCTGTAATTCATTCTTGACCCCTAAGAATCTATCCTCTATTTGATTTTGAATGGTATCTTTGAACAGTCCATTTTTTTTTTATCAAGCATTGCCTCTAGCTCTATTTGGAGTTTCGTGTCTTTTTCTTCACTCCCTTTTTCTAATGATTCTAACTCTATTTGGATTTTGGCATCTCTCATTTCTCTCCTTTTTTCTAATGATTCCATATAATGGTAAAGGATCTCTAGGGTGATTTTGGGGGGCCTCCCCTTGATAGGATCAATTTTTGGAATAGGTGGTGGAGTGCTCATATTAAAAAGAAGAGAAAAAAGTAACAATTTTTATTTTGGATTGACTTTAAAAATGAAAAAAAAAATCTTAATTGATAATAATGATATTACTTATTATCTCTCAAATCAACTTTTAGTTGTTAAACTTAAAAAAATAGATAAAAAATAAAATATATTTAAATCTCTTTAATTTTCACACGTTAATATATTTTAAATTAAAATTGAGTCAAAGTAAAAAGTGACTCACCTGATTTCACATGTCCAGGTGCTCATCGAGTTGAAGAAGCCAAAACTAATGCCCAAGTGCTCAACGGGTGGAGGAAGAAGAACTAAAAATTATTCAAAATTACAGAGAGCTCAAAACCATAGAGAATTATTATGGTTCACATCTCAGAGAGTAACTACAAAGATTATCCTCATAAAAAAAGGTAAAAACCGCATAGAAGTATTAGTCCCGTTCAAAACCACGGAGATATAATGTTAGAAATAAAATATCTTCTTCAAAACCACGGAGAATTATTATTCCCGTTCAAAACTGCAGAGAAGTAATATACCCATTCAAAACCCCATAGAAGTATTATCCCCGTTCAAAACCCTGAACTCTATTTCATCTAAAGAAAAAACTGCATCCTCTATAGGGACAATAGGAATGGTGTCCATGACATTATGGAACTCGTAAAGACTTTTAAGGTAGGAATTCCAGTCCCTTAAGGGAATCATATTATTTTCTTTAGTATTTCAGTTTAGAATTTGGCTCGAGAACTTATTAGATTACATTTTAGATAGTTGTGAAAGTTGCTCTTTCCTTTTATTGATATAGTACCTTTTTTTCCTTTTAATTAGGGATTTGTACGTATTGATCTTATCGAGTTTTAAGGACTCATTAGAAGCATCTCTAATGGATTTCATAACAATTTTACATTCTTGATCATACCAAGGGTTGATCGTTCTAGTATTCTTTTTATAGGACACCTCAAAAGAGAACTTGTTAATAGAAGTGGAAAGGGTAGTTGTAAAATTATGATAGAGTTTTTCAATGTTGTCCTTATAAGTTAGGAGATGTAATTTACTATTTAAATACTTTAAGAAAAGGTCAACTTTACGTTTTTCAAAGTGCAATTCTCTTTGATTATCATAATTCTCTTCAATGACACTCCTGTTCATGAAAAAGTTTAGAGTTAGGGTTAAAGGTTTATGATAAGAATCAAATTCAAACTATAAATTCAAAATAGTAGATAAATGGTTATTTCATTTTATTTTTTATCCTTTTATTAATATGATTATGATAAATATTTGATTTAATAATATTATTGTATATTATTAAAATTTGAATATTTTATAAATAGAGAAAAAATATAAAATATTAATTTTCTTATGCTATTTTTAAAATAGCTAAAAAATAATTAAAATATAATAAAAATCAAAAGTTGATTTTTTTAACATAAATTAATAATTAATGAAAAATGAAAATAATATTCAAATACACTTGGATTACTTATACGATGGATATGGATATGTTATTAATATTATATTAATTTTAAAATGATATGCAACCTCCATTATCTTGGAAATTTCATTATTATTTTCATTGCCATTTCAATGTTTTCATAGCCATTTCAATGTTTTCATATCATTTATAATACATGAATTGGCATAGAGTATGTGAAGTTGTTAAAGAAGATCCAAGAACATTTACAAGCCATTAAGCCATTACACATTTGACTTTAGCTTATTCAATTCCAAAATCTTTATTTAATCATTTTATGTTGCATACATTAACCAATAGTATTTTCCATTCCAAAACCCTTAAAATAATGTTGCATTACATACATCAACAAACCAGTGTTAAAAACTCATTAAGTATGTAGCATTCTTAGTATTGTGAACTCGTATTTAGATGTCCCAATCCTAATATATTGATTGGATTGAATAATTTAATCATTTAATCTAAGACATAGACATGGAAGTATTATTTTTGATAGTTTTGCAATTTATATTTGAAACAAGGGAAATAGTTGCAAAGCAATTAGTCCATGTCTCTTGAAAGGAGTTTGTATTTGATTCATGAGTATACAAACATATAATGAAAATGTATTCTTTATAATTGTAAGAAGAATTGTTGTTATAAAAACATCTTAACTGTCTAACCTCTCTTATAACATATTGGGAATGTTTTTTTTTGAGCGTTAAATAAGATAGAGAGCAACCACGTTGCAAGTTCATGCCAACATTAATATGCATATGCGAAAGTTCATATGCATTTTTGGATGATTAAAGAGTGTTAAAGTGGCACTGAGTAGGATGGGTTATGAGAGGAGAGGTGTGTCGAATCTACAATCGGATTAAGGTTAAGGTTGAGGTTGAGAACCACTTCTAATTTCTATCATCCCCCGTCACAAGTGATCGAGGCAGAGGTTGATTTATGTCATCCCCCATCATATCCACAACATTTCCACTAAATGAAAATGGCAAATTTAGGGCCTGCATTGACGAATCCTGCTGGACCGTTGTCGATGATCCAGATTTTATGAGCAGAATGAAATGAATACAGATTATTAACAGGTGCTTAACAAAAACTAACATAGATACAGTAAAACAAGTTTTCTATTCAATAAGGAAATAAGCTGAAACTATAAAATGGAGTAGAAACAAGCTTGCTGGAATGGTGGCGGCTTATCTCTGAGAAGAGATGCGACGACTACGCTCATTCGAAAGAAGATCATTACAATGAGGCTATGAAGGCCTTTTTGCAATAAAAAGGAATGCCAAAAACCCTAGACATCCAAAAACCTAAACTTAGGAGATGAAGCGCCAAAAGTCATGTGGGCCCCGTTCGGGTAAGTTAGTACATTAACTTTCTGGGGTCATAACTTTTGCATACGATCTCTGTTTTAGGCGCATGATATCCCGTTGGAAAGGTATCGTCGAGGAGATTCATTTTGGAGACAATATAAATGGAACTTCCATATTTCTCACCATTTTCCCAAAAAACATCGTTTAGGGCCTCAAAACGGCTCCGAAAGTGAAAAACTAATAAAAATAGTAAATTACCAAAATTGCTAGAAAACTGTTTTGAGCTAGTTGGAAAAGGTGTGTGGCCACCGATATCCACTTGGATCAATCCTCCCTCCTTAGAAAGAAATGGTATCCATTGCGTTTATTTCCCCCATTAGATGAGGACATTTCTGCTAGATTTGGCCTCGGGTGAGCCACTTGCCTTGGTGCAGGAGTTGCCCTGCTTTGACGACTCGATAAAGATGGATCCTTTGTTGTCGAGTGACCTTGATCTGTGTGTCCACAATCTAATCACTGTATGCCTGTTGTATGCAGTCGGGGTTGATATATGTTGGTGTCAGCTGTTCTGCTACTTCTGAGGTGTCCAGTAATGGTGGGAAATAAGGGCGAAGGAGATCCGCATTGAATACTGGGTGCAGTCCAAGGAAAGGAGGAATGTTGAGCTCAAAAGAATTATACCCCATGGACTTGGTGATGGTGTACGACCCATAACAAAGTGGATGAAACTTCCGATGGGGTCCTATAAGGCGTTCTTTCTGCAAGTGCAACCAAAATTTGTCACCCACCTGAAACTTATGTGGCACCCGATGTTGATCATGGCGCTGCTTGTACTTGTCATTGGACTTATGTAGGATATCTTGAACCTGTTAATGGATGTGCTGGATCCTCTCAATGAATCGGGTGGCTTTGTCAGCTTCAGTTGGAGCAAGAGATGAGTCGATGGAGGTGACCGCAAGGGGAAGTGCAACATCTATGGGACCCAATGGTTGGAATCCAAACNCCCACCTGAAAGGGGATATGGTCGGTTGAGATATGTAGGGCTCGGTTGTAGCTATGCTAGACATAGGGAAGGCTCTCATCCCATGTACGAGGGTGCTTTGAATTATACATGCAAAGGATATGCGCAATCATTCGATTTACGACCTCGGTTTGGCCATCTGTTTGGGGGTGGAAGGCTGTGGATTTGATGAGCTTGGTGTCTAGCAGTGACCAGAGGCTCGACCAGAATGTGCTGAAAAATTGACTGTCCCAATCTAAGACAATGGTTTGTGGTATTCCAAAATGTACCCAGGCTCGTTCAAAGAAGATCTTCGCAGTGACCTCTGTTGTGATGTTCTTCTTGCAGAAAACCATAATCGCCATCTTAGAAAAGCAATCAACAACCACAAAAGCACAGTCATTTCCCCACTTGGTGGACAAGAGGCCCGAGATGTAGTCCATTGAGATGCATTCCCATGGTATATTAGGAGTAGGAAGAGGGGTGTACATGCCTTGTTTCTTAGTGGTCATTTTGGCAATAGCGCAGGTAGTGCAGGACCTAATATACTTGCTGACCTCTTGTCGAAGTTTCTGCCAACATAAATGTTTATGTAGCATTGCTATTGTCTTTTTGACGCTGAAGTGTCCTACCACCCAAATGTAGTGGGCTTCCCAGATCATATTCACTTGCTCGCTTGATGGAACACAAATATGGCCCAGACGACATGACAACCCATCATGAAGATGGGAATTATTGACAACTGCGTTTGCACCCAACATTTGGTAGGTGGTGGCAAATTCTGGGTCTGTCTCATAGATGTGGGGCCATCCATAGGTATCATGGCCACAAGAGTCTAGCACTGTGGTGACTGTCATGACTGGCGGTCTGTTGAGGCAATCAATGATGCGATTGGTGCTTTTTGTTTTATACTTGATGTTGAGGTGGAATTGCTGCAAGTATGTGGACCACTTTTGATGGCGGTCATTCTGAAATTTTCCTTATGTCTACATGAATTGTAGTGGCTTATGATCGGTGTGGATTTCTGTCTCCTTCCCCAAAATGTAATTTCTCCACTGGTGGCAGGATTGCACAATGGATTACATTTCTTTGTCGTAAGTAGGGTACTTACGGACAACATCTGATAGTGTCTCACTATGATAGGCCATAGGGTGGTTGTGCTGAGTGAGAATGATGCCCACAACATAGTCTGAGTCATCTGTCTCAATCTCAAAGGGTTGTTGCAGGTCTGGTAGTGAAAGTACTGGGGGTGAGCACAAGCGCTGCTTCAAATTATCGAACACTTGTTGTTGGGATCGACCCCACACAAATTTTTCCTTACCACCAACCCTGGTTATTTGGATGAGGGCCCATGCAATATGGGAGAATCCCAACAGAAACCTGTGATAGAAATTGACAAGGCCCAAGAAGCTCCGAAGCTTAGTGAGTGTGGTTGGGGCTGGTCACTTCTGGATGACTTGGATATTGGATGGATCCACATGTATGCCATGATGATCAACAATGTATCCTAGGTAATGGACCCTGTCCATGCCAAAGGAGAATTTTTCCAAGTTGGCGTGTATCTTGTGCTGCCGTAGGGTGTGCAGAACCTGCTGAATATGCTGCAAGTGTTTGACCCAAGTCTTGCTGTAAATGAAAATGTCATCCAGATACACCACTACAAAATTATTGGTGAATGGTCACAGGATATTGTCCATCATCCTCATGAAAGTGGCTGGAGCATTTGTCAAACCAAAGGGCATGACCAACCATTCAAAAAGGCCTTCCTTTGNGGAATCGGGTATTGGTTTCTGACTGTGATTTTATTCAGAGCCTGGTAATCAATGCAGAGTCACTAGGTTCCATCTTTCTTATGTACTAGAATGATTGGGCTCCCGCAAGGTGATGAGATGGGACATATGTGCCCCTTGTGGAGTAGTTCTTGGATTTGTCGCTGGATCTCCTCATTCTCTAACAAAGAGTAGTGATAGACTGGCCCATTGGGATGCGGTGCACTGGGGGTCATATCGATGGGGTGCTTGACCTAGAAGTGTTGAGGTACCCCGGTAGGTGAGGAGAAGATATCTGAGTATTCTTCCATGACCTTATCTACTTGCTTCTACTGTGTGGAGAGGTCGACCGCAGAGACCCTGGATGTGGCTATGATCTTTCTCTTACTTTGAGAGCGAATCACGAAGAAGAAAAAATTCCCCGTCTGAGAGATGACCTTCCTGGATTTCTTAACAGATATCAAGGAAATAGCATTAAGTGGGATTGCCTCGGGTATCCTATACAATTTCCTGTTCAAAGTAATAATAACACTACGAGGCCTAGACTCATATACAAAATGATGTTTCCATAAATAAGGTTGGCTCAAAAGAGAATCACAAACTTCGAGAGGAGAAACATCACACAATACCTCATCTTTGAAGGGCTTGATGTCGTACGACAGTTGAAACTGTTGGATGACGCGGAGATTGATTCCTTGGAGGAGCCATCTAATGGTGTAGGGTTGTGGGTGCGGCGTTGTCGACAGGGTCAGCCGCTTGACGACCTTTGCTGAGATGAGGTTCTTCTGGCTACCGCTATCAATGATGAAGTGTAGCAGGGTGCTTTTTACCCACATTTGTGAATGGAAGAGGTGCTCTCATTCTTTTGGCTCATCTGATTCACCAGGCTGGAGCTTGGTGGTAGCAACGGTGGCATTGGGTTCCACGTCAATGATCCATATTCCCCTTTCTGGTTTGGGCTCAAAGTTAGAACCTGCATTTGATTCATAGGCTTTCACTTCGACCACCAGCGACTGCTTTGAGCGACAGTTAACAGTGTTATTCCAAGGGCTCTTATAGAAGTCACACCACTTCCTGATATCTTTCTTTGTCTTTCTGGTGTCCTTATTTGCTTGCGGCTTGGATTGGTTGTCCTAATACTGTCCATCTTTGCTCTGTCCTTTTTTCTATGGGTTGGGGCTGCCCTTTCCTGGCTTTTGTTGTGAGGGGTTCCCAGGCCCAAATTGCCGTGTCTTTTGTTTGAGCTTCTGCTCGATTTTGACGACATATCGATAGGCTGTGCCCAAGGATGAGATGTCCAGAAATTCCATTTCGGTCTGGATTTATCTATGTAGAACACCGCGATACCTGAGCACCATATGTTGCTCTGAATCTTTGATACCCATATTGGTGCGCAAGGTATGGAAGATATTTGTGAAATCTGGCACTACTTGGTCTCTTTCTTGTCGCAGTGTGGTCTATTTGGTATACAAGTCGTCATAACTTCCAACAGGGTAGTATTGTTCCTTAATAACATCCCTAAAGGATTCCCAGGTGGCCTTGACTGTAAATAATGAGAGTTCCTCAGTTTCCTTTTGCTCACAGAAAGTTTCCCACCAATCTTTGACATGGGGAACGACTTTGAGGAGCACAAAAGTAATATTTTCTCTATTCAAAAAGTTATGGATAGAAAAATACCCTTTTAGTAGATTCAACCACTTGTCTATAGAATCTATATTTATCTGACCTTCAAATATAATAATATCGAAGTTTATTTGTACCTTGAAGGGGGCGGCGCCTCCACTCGAAGAATATGCATCTCCTGTTGGTAGCTGTTGAAGGATTTGCGCGAAACTATCCATCATATCATTCCTTTGTTGAGTGAGGGATTCCTCAATCAACAAATTGAAAGGATCTCCTGTCCTGTCATATTTATTTTCTCCTTCCATGAGAGGTCACTTGGGCGTGCGAGATCTTTTTTCCTCAAGAGAAACAAGCTCGAGACCCAACTCTTTGTACTCTGACCTCATTGGGGACATGCATTAAGACGACAAGGAGCAGACCACTCTGATAGCACTGATCCAATTTTTATGAGCAGAACGAAATGAATACAGATTATTAATAGGTGCTTAACACAAAATAACAGAGATACAATAAAATTGGTTTTCTATTCAATAAGGAAATAAGATGAAACTGTAAAATGCAGCGAAAACAAGCTTGCTGGAATGGTGGCGACTTATCTATGAGAAGAGATGTGACGGTTGTGCTCATTCGCAAGAAGATAATTACAATGAGGCTCTGAAGGCATTTTTACAATAAAAAAGAATGCCCAAAACCCTAGACATCCAAAAACCTAACCCTAGGAGTTGAATCTCCAAAAGTCATGTGGGCCCCGTTTGGGTAAGTCAGTACATCAACTTCTCGGGGTCGTAACTTTTGCATAAGATCTCCGTTTTAGGTGTATGATAGCCCGTTGGAAAGGTATCGTAGAGGAGATTCATTTTGGGTTCAATATGGAAGGAACTTTTGTATTTCTCACTATTTTTCCAAAAAACATCGTTTAGGGCCTCAAAACGACTCCAGAAGTGAAAAACTACTAAAAATAGTAAATTACCAAAATTGCCAAAAAACTATTTTTAGACAGTTGGAAAAGGTGGGTGGCCACCGATATCCACCTGGATCAGTTGATCTCATCATGTGTGAAAATCCTCTTTTCTCAGTAAGTATGCAACTATTGTTGAATTCGAATCTTGAATCTTTATGTTTATTATTAATGGAACTCGAGACAAATATATTTGATGTTCATACGTATTATATGGCCAAGACATTAGCAGAGCAAGAACTCTTCAATTTGGGTTAGATCATGGATTGAAGTAGTGACAATAGTGCCATCCCTAGTTTCTGGACCTTCTATTACACTAAATGTTCCGAATAGCATTGAAGAAACGTTAGCATTGATCACATGTATGCTTGTGTTGATCTTACAACTCTATGTGGTTGATTATAAAGAGACAATAACTTATGGTCACGCCAACATTCTTCTAAAATATATGATCTTATGCTAGGGTTCAAATCCGAGAGAAACACCCAATATTACGAACGGTTAAAGCAACTCCAATGTTTCACTTTGATTAAAAAAATCGTTTTTACATTTATTTAAACTCACCATTACCACATCGTTACAAACACATGCTCCCAATGTCATCCATATAATAGATTGATTTTTCTAGCTCGGCGTACAGATTTTGTCATTTCAAACATTCCAAGAACACAATAAATATCAAGAATTTGTACTTCATGATGTTAAACCTCGTCAAAATAAGCCTAAGATGTCAACAAGAATAATACAACATCGCTTTTTATTCCAATAACACAATAAATATCAAGAATTTGTACTTCATGATGTTAAACCTAGTCAAAAGAGGCCTAAGATGTCAACATGAATAATACAACAACGTTTTTCATCTTCAATCATTCTAAACTTAATGAAAGGTGTTTTGAAATGATTAAATCTCATTATTTAAGATAACTTTATTTAATATGTACATTGAAACTATTCATCATGCTTGGCATTCAAAATTGATTTAGCTTGCCACTTGTCATATTTTTTCCTACATGGAAGGCATGTGGAGGCATACACAACCTCTTTGCTCAAGGAATGGACCATGGAATAACTGCCACTAAACCTCGAAGCTCATAAGAGAGCCAAATTCAATCCTTTCCACTAAACCTCGAAGCTCAGAAGAGAGCCAAGTTCAATCCCTGCCACTAAACCCCGAAGCTCAGAAGAGAGCCAAGTTCAATTCCTAGGTAGTGTTTTTTCTCCCTTCTTCTCTTTGGAAAAAATTCTCCTCCCTTACAATTACAGTATAGAGAGTCCCCATTCGAGAAATGGAATTCATCCAAATCCCATGATTTCCATCGTCAGGCCAGAGAGTAGTCCATGTATTCCCCACGTACTCCATAATTCCATCACTGTTATCAAACAAAATGTCCTGAAAACTGAACAACTAATCAACAAAATCCACCATGGTTATTAAGAGTGGGTGGTTGAAATAACAAACAAGAATAAAAAACCATGTATGTTCCTCTTGGGCGTCCCCAATTTACACCACCAAGAATCCCTTCAAAACGTCTTTAGGAGGATACCCACTTTTCTTGTCATTTTGGCACATGAAATGGGTGGACAAAGTATTTGTGGGCTTTGGGGTTGATTAGATTGACGTTGCAGTAACAATGATTCATCTCATCTGGTGTAAACAAGGAGGAAACACCAAATATTAGACAAGTAGAATGAGGTGGTTGTTGATGGGAGAGACCGTCAGCTTCATACGAGAATTAATTCTAGTGCTCAACCACGCTAGTTCATTCCAGTGTCTTTTTCCAGTGTTCTGGAATGAACTCTTGAATGAAATGACGTGGTTGAGTATGGGCA
>JASDQU010737016.1:35512-49320 GCA_032191745.1 Picea mariana | reverse complement strand
GATTCTACATGTTGATGGTTTGCTCCTTACTGGAGAGGAACAACTGATAGCTCAGTGTAAGAGGGAGCTCACTTCTGAATTTGAAATGAAAGACATTGGACTCATGCATTACTTCCTTGGTTTGGAGGTATGGAAAAGATCAAATGAAATTTTTCTTTCTCGAGGGAATATACAGTTGATATACTACGCAGATTTGGTATGCTAAACTGTAAATCCATCTCTACACCCATGGTATCTAACTTAAAGAAGTTACTTGAGTCAAATTTTGAATCAGACTTGGTGGACCCATCCTTGTATAGGCAGCTTATTGGATCCTTAATGTATTTAATCCATACAAGGCCAGATATATGCTTTGTTGTAAGCGCCTTGAGTCAGTTCATGTCTAAGCCAAGACACAGACATTGGATTGTTGCTAAACATAGTCTCAGATATTTGAGAGGATCCATTGCATATGGACTTAGATACACTTCCAGTGGAGGAGTGTTGCTTCATGGTTATGCTAATTCAGACTAGGTTGGGAGCTCAGTGGACCGGAAGAGTACTTTCGAATACTGTTCTAGCTTGGGTTCAGCTATGATATCTTGGTCAAGCAAGAAACAAAGCTCTATAGCACAAGGCACAGCTAAAGCAGAGTATATAGCAACCAGTGATGCAAGCAGAGAAGCAATGTGGCTGAGAAAGCTTCTATATGGGTTGATTCAAGAGAGGTTAGAAACAACTGTTATCCATTGTGATAACCAGAGTTGCTTAAAGCTCACAGAGAACCAAGTCTTCCATGACAGATCAAAGCATATTGAGATGAAATATCATTTCATCAAAGACATGGTCCAAAGATGTACCATCAAGTTGCAATTCATTCGTACTGATGAACAGATAGCAGACATTTTTCCTAAGCCTCTGTCTCTTGGAAAATTTGTGTACTTTTGGGACAAGTTTGGTATGGCAGAAAATGTTGAAATATTGTAACTGCAAAGAGTATTCTATTTATTATTGAGCCATTATTCATTAGATCAGTCCCCTTTTGTGGACTAATCATGTCGGGAATTGTAATTGACCAAATCCCCTTTTGCGGATTGGTCAAACCCTAATTGTATTATGTAAATTAAGAAGTCGGCCCCCAGGCCTAATTAAAGTGGTTTTAACCACTAAGAAAACAAGCCGGCCCTGCTCAAGGAAGAGACACCTTTCCAACACCTGCCAACTTGTATAAATAAAGGAAGTCAACACCTCATTATCTCACTCACTCATTCGCTCATCAAGTGCGCAAGTTTGGAGAGATGCAGTTGGGAGAAGAAAGAAGAGAGTGGCGCATTGCTCAGTGTTGGATATTTTCTAGTATTTTGGTTTATTGTCTTGGCATTGTATTGGCTATCTATATTAAGGAAGTTTTGTTGGGTTTTCTCCCCCATGAGGGTTTCCCAAGATAAATGTTGTGTATCTTGTGATTGTGTTTCTCTCAGTGATCCTACATATGTTATGGTTATCTAGTAAATAGAAAAATATGCCCTACCCTAGTGAATCTTTTGGCAGCTTGAACGCACCTTTTCAGTGGGCAGAGCCTCCGAAAAGTCAAACCCTAGTTTTTGACTAGTACCAGAAAACCAGAAGTACCAAAAAACCAAAAAAAACAGGAAACCAGTACCAGAAGTACTAGTCCAGATTTCCGCAAGCTCAGTTTCAAGGGGTAAATTTTGGATTTTCAGAAATCTGAGTGCACTAGCTTACTCACCTCAGCTCAACACATCTAGTCCCTGGATCAGAATTTCAAAATTTGAAGTTCGAAAAATTAGGGTTTCCTCATACCTCTGATAGAATTAATGAAAGCAGAACCTTTTAGAAAGTTTGTTCTCAAGGCATTGTAGCCCCCTGCTCATGTCACCTTTTCAGATACTATCAACCTTGAAGATGAGAATCCTACTATAACCATTGGACCTCATATTGAAGACAGGACTGATGCTTCTCCTCCTTTCTACATATCTCTGAACATTCATGACAAAATATTGCATAGTTGTTTAATGGATTCGGTAGCTTCACACAATGTCATGCCAAAAGTGGTAATGGATGAATTAGGTTTAGACATCACTAAGCCTTACCTAGACCTATATTCATTTGACTCCAGAAAAGTTAAATGTCTAGGAGTCATTAAAGACATGGTTGTTACTCTATCTCAGTTACCTGTGAAAAGTGTGGTATTGGATGTTATTGTGGCCGACATACCTCCAAAATTTGGGATGCTTCTGTCAAGGTCATGGGCTAAAAAAGTAGGAGGCACATTACAAATGGATCTCAGTTATGCTACCATACTTGTGTTTGGTGGAGAACATCGGAGACTATACAAGGAAGTAAGGTTGGCTTACTTGGTAAGTGATCATGAAAATCCTAGTAATCATCGCATATATGATGTAGAAGATGAACTTGGCTCTTCTATTTTTCACATTGGTGATCAAATGGCTGAAACATCAGTTAGAAAAATAATACCTACAGTTGAAGACTGTGCAAAAAAAATTGTCTGGAAAATGTTTTTTGATGGAGCTTGCTCAAAAGAAGGCTCTGGGGCTGGGATTGTTTTCATTTCCCCTACCAAAGAAGTCATTCCTATGTCATACAAACTAGAATTTGATACAACCAACAACATCAGTGAATATGAAGCTCTGTTGTTAGGATTGAAAGCTGCTAAAAATATGGGTATAGATAAACTTTTTGTTTTTGGAGATTCATAGCTTATTATCCATCAGATAAAAAACATTTATCAGACCAAACAGCAGAGGTTAAAGCAATATAGGAATGAGGTGTGGGATTATGTGGATAATTTCTTCTTGGCATTCAACATCACTTTTGTGCACAGGAATTTGAATCCGCAGGCTGACTCTTTAGCACTTGCAGCCAGTAATTTCAAGACTCCAATTTTTCCTAACTTAAAATTTGAGATTGAGGTTAGACACAAACCCTCAATACCAGACAACATAAAAAATTGGCAAGTTTTTAAAGATGACCAGGAGATTCAAAGATTCTTAAAGAGTATTGATGAATTTTCTTATATTTCAATAGATCAGGATAATGAGAACGATGATATGGAAGTTCATGCTGCAAATGTTC
This sequence comes from Picea mariana, assembly GCA_032191745.1. NCBI lineage: Eukaryota > Viridiplantae > Streptophyta > Pinopsida > Pinales > Pinaceae > Picea > Picea mariana. The sequence goes on along the minus strand of JASDQU010737016.1, from coordinate 46,224 downwards.
TTCAAGACAGTGTTKTTGGGCACAAAATTATTGAATTAAAAACAAATCATCTGCCTAAAGGTTTGGTTCCACTTGAGAGATTATTTGACCACAACGATGTTTCCAAAAAAGTTGTTATTCAAACATAAGAGATTGATGTGATAGACTCTGATAACAGTTCAGATTTAAATCCCAGAATGGTGAAATTATCTAGAAAACTGTCAGAAAAACAGAGAGACAAGTATGTATTTGATGAAACAGTATTCAGATGTTTTTGCCTGGTCTTATGAAGACCTAAAGGCTTTTGATATAGAGATTATGCAGCACAAGATTCCTTTAAAGCCTGGGTCAAAACCTTTTAAGCAGAAGTCTAGGCAATTCAATCCATTGTTGTTACCCATAATAGAAAAAGAACTGAAAAGGTTATCGGATGCCAAAATTATAGTACCACTGATATACTCGGAGTGGGTAGCTAATTTAGTACCTGTCAAGAAAAAGAGTGGAGAGATAAGGCTTTGTCTGGACTTCAGGAATTTGAATAGATCTTCTTTAAAAGACAATTATCCATTACCAAAAATGGATCATATTTTACAAAGAGTAGTGGGGGCAAAGAAGATTTCTATGCTTGATGGCTATTTAGGGTATAATCAGATATCAGTAATGGAAGAAGATAAGAAGAAAACAGCTTTTACCACTCCCTGGGGCACTTTCATGTATGAAAAGATGCCTTTTGGATTGATGAATGCAGGAGCAAATTTTCAGAGGGCTGTGGATATTGCATTTATTGGTGAGAAAGACAGGTTTATGGTTATTTATCTTGATGGCATCACTGTATTTTCAACCTCTGATAAAGAACACTTGCAACATTTGAAGCAAACATTTGAAAAATGCAAGAGGTACGGTATATCATTAAACCCTAAAAAATCTCATTTTGCCATGGAGGAAGGAAAACTTTTAGGACATATTGTTTCACCAGAATGAATCAAGATAGATCCTGAAAGAGTAAAAGCTATTCAGCAGATAGACATTCCAAGAAATAAGAAGCCTATCCAATCCTTCATAGGTAAAATTAATTTTTCAAGGAGATTTATACCAAATTTTGCAGAGATCATCAAATACATTACTGATATGTTGAAGAAAGATGCAGAAATCAAGTGGATACCAGAAGCTAAAGAATCATTTGAGAAGATTAAGCAGGCTCTTGTTCAGGCCCCTGTTCTCATCAGCCCTAATTACTCCAAGGAATTTATGATTTTTTCGTTTGCTTCTGAAGACACTATAGTTGTTGTTCTTTTACAAAGAAATGATCAGGGTTATGAGCAACCTATCTCTTTTTTCAGCAAAACTCTCAGAGACTCTGAATTGAAATATGATATTATGGAGAAGCAGGCATATGCTCTGGTAAAGGCTTTAAAATCGTTCAGGGTATATGTTCTACAATCTGAAATCACTACATATGTTCCAAATAGTGCAGTTAAAGAAATTTTGGTTCAACCTGATTGTGAAGGAAAGAGAGGAAAATGGATGACGAAAATTCTGGAATACAATCTGACTATAAAGCCCACTCAGTTAATAAAAGGACAAGGCCTTGCCAAATTGATGACAGAGTCAAATTGCAAAGCAATTGGACTGTATCATTTCTCAAGCAAATCACAGAATTCTTCATTTCAGATTGAGGAAATTGGCTCATAGGTAAGCAACAAATATTCTTCTTCACCATGGTACAAAGATATTGTATTTTTTCTGCTAAATCTTCAGTCTCCTCCTGAATTGGATAAATCAAAGTTCAGATCACTTAAATTGAAATCAATGACAGATTGCATTATTGATCAAATCTTGTTCTGGAAAGATCCTAATGGGATTTTGTTGAGGTGTGTTAATGAAGAAGAAGCAAAACAATTTTTTTGTGATTTACATCATGGTGTTTGTGGAGGTCGTCACCATTGGAAAGCTACTGCTTTCAAGATTCTAAGAACAGGGTATTATTGGCCAATACTGTTTTCAAACATATTTGCTCAGGTCAGGGCATGTGAACCATGTCAAAAGTTTGCAGGAAAGCAGAAACTCATGTCTCTGTCTTTAAATCCCATTATTGTTCATGGACCATTTCAACAGTGGGGCTTAGACTTAATCGGGGAAATCAATTCTCCATCTTTTGGACAACATAAGTGGATACTTACAGTCACAGATTACTTTACTAAGTGGATTGAAGCAATTCCAACTCGGAATGCAACAGATAAGGTAATCATGGAATTTCTTGAAGGGCATATTTTTTCTAGATTTGGTTGTCCTAAGAAGCTAGTTACTGACAATGCTCAGGCATTCAAATCAAACTCCATGATTGATTTTTGCAATAAGTATAACATAAAATTGGTCCACTCTACTCCTTACTATCCCCAAGGAAATGGGTTAGCAGAATCGTCCAATATAAGCCTCATAAGGATTATCAAAAAACTACTTGCAGAAAACAAGAGGTCATGGGATTCCAAGTTAAAATTTTCCCTATGGGCTGATCGGATCAGTAATAAGAAATCTATTGGAACTTCTCCTTTCCAAATGGTGTATGGAACATAGGCTATTTTCCCAACTCAATTGGGTTTACCTGTTCTTAAATTTCTGCAAGAGGAGTTAGAAGAACCCAATGATATTCAAAGGAGAGTTTTTGAGATGATCGAGGTTCAGCAGGCTAGAGAAAAGATGGATCAGAAAATTGTTGTTCATCAGAGTAAAGTCAAAGCCACATTTGATAAGGGAACCAAGAAGGATATTTTCAAAGAGGGAGATCTTGTATTGAGATGGGATGCTAGAAGAGAGGACAAAGCTAAGCATGGTAAGTTTGACAACTTATGGTATGGTCCTTTCAAAATAGCCAAGGTCATGAATAACAATACTTTTCTCTTACATAATTTGGATGACACTGAGATTTTTGGAGGCCCAGTAAATGGGAGATTCATGAAGCATTACTTTCTTTAAGATTTGTCAGAAAAAATTCAGTGTGTACAGTAGGTTTTCTTTTGAACTCAAATAAAGACTCCATATAGCCAATGGAATTGTTGCTTTACAGTTTGTGTTTTAAATAAAGGATGACAGACCATGGAAATTAGAGAATCAGAAGGCATTGGTCAGCAGATCTTAAAGTTTCCTCATGAAACTTTATCCCCAAAAAGAGCCAGTGTTAGTCTCTAACTTTGCTTTTGATTAAGTGAGAGTCCCTAGTCCTTGTCCCTCCTTCTTATGTTTTTTTGTCAAAACTTTGTTTTTACTTCTTGGTTTAAAAATTCATTCTTTCCTATTTTTATTGCACTTTTAAATGATTTTTGGAGTTTTAAAGGTTTAGGATTTGATATGATAAATCTTGTCACATCACTTGTCCATTTATTATTTGAATTTTCAAATTTTTGCCAAGTCAGAAAGGGCGCTACAGGAATAGCGCTATTCCTACAGCGCTAGGAATAATCATAGTTTTACATGCACCACCTTGCCCTAATCACGTCATAATTTCTCAAAACGTGATTAGAGGATCTGCATGCCTCTTCATGATCTATTTTCGGGTTGATATTGCAATAATAACAACTACATACGAGGGATTGAGTTGTACCCATCACACCTGCATCAAATCAACATGTTTGAATATCATAAACAGAATCATCACCTTCTATTGTAGTGCGTCGGCTATTTTGTGTAGGGATCAAATCGAAGAAAGAAGTGATTTTTAGTTCTTAACATCCCACGGGAACTAAGAATTCAAACCATCAATCTTCTCAGATTTGTTTACAGGATCATATCAGCAGTATGGCACCCAAGAAGAGTGGCCAGATAATCAAACTAGAGCGTGAAGGCACGGAATTACTCGAAGCATACCCTTAGATGGCGCAGAAGTTGAAAGATGCTAGTTGGTTTGACTTTTTCACAACCTTCCAGGGCATGGCAAACAGATTTCAATGGTCTTTGCACAGACTTTTGATGGCTTCGAAGCTGTAGTTGGGAAATTACTGATGCATGTGACTAAACATTCGATTGCTAAAGCCTGTAGATTGCCAGTGTACAGGGAAAGGTGGTGGAAGAAGGAGAATGTGGTCATAGAATTTGTGAATCAGTTTCTAATTCCAGAGAAACAAAACCCTAACTGGAAAAAGGGAATACCACATAGCTGGGTAAAGAAGGAATGGCACACCGCTTTGTTAATCATCCACAGGTACATTACGTGTGAAGGCAGGTTTTCATTGGTTTATATCTATCATATCATACTGTTAATTCATATTAATGGTGATTATCCTCTTAATTTACCCTACTTTCTTCTAAAGAGTTTATCTAAAATGTCCAAGAGGGTGCAATCCCATCATGCTACAGCTAAAGGCAGTCTCTTTCATCAGGATTTAATTAGGACATTAGTAATCTTCTCTTTAAATGAAGTCCAAAGATCCTAGGATTGGTTAATCCGGTCTTTAAGAAACGATTTACAGTCAACTAAATCCAAAAATGTCAAAGGGAGGAAATCAGCCCAACAGAAACAGACTGGTAAAGCCACTGAGTTCTTAATTAAAGAAGAATCACCTGCAGCTAGGGTAACTCGGGCTAGCAAGAGGAAATTGCAAACTTAGCAAACCATTAGAGATTTGCTGTAGGTAAAGATCGCGAGGAAGCTACCACTAGTCGAGGTAAGAAGTCTAAAACAAATGAAGACACTGACATATTTCCTAATCCAGATATAAAGAGAGAAATTGATGAAGATGAGGATTATACTATGAGCCCAGTTCAGACTCCAATCAAGCAGAAACAGAAATCTACAAGTAAGAAGAATGCAAAAGGAAAAAAACAGAGCAAAAAGCCAACCCCTGTGCTTAAGTTCCCTAGGAGAAACTCCACCAAAGCTGCCAATAAATTTAGACTAAATTCAAAGGCCATGTTTCATTCGTCCCTTAAAAGAGAGAATCTTATAATTATAGAGGATAATTCAGAAGATTCCAAGATAGGCATCAAAAAAGAGGCATAGACACCTTCTTTGCACAGGACTGAGAAAGAATCTGAAGACTTGAGGAAGAGACAAGAAAAGGGAAAACAAGTTGCTCAATACTCCAGGAGACATGTGACAAGAGCAACCACTAAATCAACTTCAAAATCTAAATCTGTGTTTAGAGGTACAAATGTAGTTTCTGATGACAAAGATGATCCTTTTACAGAACCAGACCAGATTCCAGACCTTCCAGAGACCAGGGATTCTGATAGCACTGAAGATGAAGATCATAGCTCTGATTATCTTCAAAATATATGATTAAATTAAGAAAACCTCAAGTTGCTATAGACCTGAATCTACCTGCCCCTGTAAAGGAATATCCAGAGTTTAAAGTTAAAGTTAGAAAAGAAAAAGACAAAAATAAGGAGCTACAGGGTATGGTAAAACAATTAAAGAAAGAGAAAGCTCTGGTGGAGCAATGGAATGCCAGACAGTAAGAAAAGATACGRGATTTTAAAAGAAAAARAAAAGAACAAAAAGCATTGCTTAAGGAGGTACGAGAATCCAATTTCAGGTTATATTGGCATAATGTTGTGTTAACAACCAAACTGAAGCAGAGAGACACCAAAGCCAGTGCATTCATTATACCATGATGGTTTATGAAGTTTTTTCCTTCAGTTTTGAATGTTTTGATGATATTACTCAGGCAGTAAACAATGAACAGTTCATTTCCTATATTTGGATCAAATGAAATTTTGATATTTCGGATGGAACAACTCAGTAAAATATGATTCCAAATTTTGTGGGATTTGCCAAGTTTTTGTAAAAGATATTTTTGGGTTAGCTATTGAGCCTTCTACTATAATGGCATTATAAGTGCTTGTTTGAGTTGATTCTCCTAGGAGATAGGCATTGACTAGATCCTATTACAAATTATAAACTAGAAAATAGGATCTATAGGAATACTCTGTGTACTTTAAATAGACATAAGAAATATTGTATGAAGGTCGATAAGATGGGCACTCAGGGACCTATTTTTATTTTCACTGTAAGACAGTTTTTATTCCACATTGATACTAAATGGCAAAGGCATGTTAATGGTCAGATTTTCTTTCATTTCATATTCTATTCATTTTCTTACTTGAAGTCATTTTTCTGTTGCAATGCATTGATTTCTTGATCTTAAGTAACACAGTGAACACTTTACTGTTATTGTTTATTATCAAGATTTGCTTTCAAGTACATGTTCTTGTTTCTCAATTATATTTTGAAATAAGAAATATATATGGGGTTGACAAATTGAATGCTCTCATATTTTCTTACTTTATTTACCTTATTGTTTGATCCATTAATGTGACTACCATTTATTAAATCAGTGGGATGTTTTATGGCTTTACATTGAGTTATATGTTTATTTGAATCCTTGAACCAACTTTCAACCACTTTCTAAAAATCTATTCATAAAACCCTTAAAATACCATTGCAATAACCTGATGATGCCCTAGCTTGCCCTCTCACAGTCAAGTGCAACTTTAGGGACTAACAGAAGCTATGACCATCATACTAACCTTTGGTCAAAATTAAAGTCAAGGTATTAGATGGATTAAAGTTGAGATCATAGAGTTTATACTCTAACCCAACTTTCTGTCAAGATAGCATGTTGTCTTAGTACAGAAGACAGGTTGAAGAAAGCACTTGTCATCTTGAGTCAAGGAGACTTGGAAGAAAAGCAATACACTGATTCTTGAGGACAAGACTCCAGGTTCCAGGTTTCATTAATTAAATTGATAAGATTCAAAGTTGCACATGACAAAGTTGATAACTACCCCATTACAAGTAAACACTATAGTTGAGGTAGCAATCTTTGAAAAGTATTATGCTTGGTAGCATGTGAGCATATTGAGATAAATGCTTAATGTAATCATTTACCAGATACAACTAACATCTCTAGGAGAAACGTCTTGTGTTGGTTCCAGGTTACCATGGATGACTGTTTGATCACAACACTAGAAGAGTGTTGATCTCATTTCGTATTGTATTTCTTACTTTTGATCTTTGTTTCAGACAGGTCACAAGTGATAGCTCTAAAGGAGCTATTGTGACGATTATTCGTGCTATAGTTTTATTTACTATTATCAAAAGAGTATTATTCTTGCTTGTTGTTTTGTTGACCTTGGTTCAGGTGATAACCCTGAGGAAGCTATAGTGAAGGTTACAGAAGGCAACAGATTAGATGAGACATGAAGCAAACTACCCAAGTCGTGTACAGGACGGTATACATCCATGTACCAAAGGAGAAGAAGAAGAAGTTATTTTTGAGATCCAGAGTATCTCCTATGAAGATTGATTATAAGGAGCAGAAGGCTTCAAAGATGACCAAACATTAGAACAAGAACTCACAGAAGACTTGGTCAAAGGATAATGAAGTCACCTTGACGAGAAGCAGAACTCATTTGAAGTCTGACTCAACCTTTCATATTTAGACTTGGTATTCAACACCAAGTATACCCCATAAGAGATGAAGAAGTCCTTGCAGAATCAGAAGAAATCGAGAGTAAGTCTGATCTCAGAAAGGATCAAATGAAGAGACAACTTCCAGGACTGGGAGACAGATGCTTCAAAAACTTCTAGGAGATATGAAATCTCCTGGGAATATTCCCTTGTTTCAGTGGCAGAGAAGGAAGCTAGTCAGAAAGACTAGGATATGGATTTTTCCGTGAGACTAGAAGAGAAGTCAGTGTTGACTTCCAATATTGATATAAAAGATCAAGCATGTTGCAGATGTACAAAGCCTAATGTGTGTCCAGAGGATTCTCCCGACAAGAGGGAGAAGACTATGACGAGACACTTACTCCAGTAATTGAAGAAATAGTTCCAGTATTCATGAAGACAACCATGATTCATATATAATATGATATGCAGGGGGAGCAATCCCCATATTTAAAATTGAGTGGCAGTCGGTGCAGTACATTAGTTGGGCCATGGAGACATGACTACACTAGCAGATAGAGTTACCTCCATGAAAGAAGAAGAGCTACCTTCAGTATCAGTTATTGAGCCACTCTCAGTTTTAGATGAAGTTGTTGTCATGATGAAGTAGAGTTACTCTCTGATTTCAACAGTCATAGTGAAAATGGAGCAGCGATTCTCAACTTCAGAGCAACTGCAGGTGCAGAGTCCCACTTCCAGAGGAACAGTTGCAGAGAGAGTAGAGGACATACTCCCAGACAGTGACACAGATAGTGCTTTGCAGAAAGCACATAGAGCTAACACATGATTGTGCAAATTGAGTTGCAGCTGAGCAAGTGTACCAGATTGGTACAAAGTAATGTGAAAATTTTGATTTGAAGTTGAAGACAGAAAGACTCATGTCTGCAAATTAAAGCAAACTCCAAGAGCTTGGTGTGGCAGGATTGATAGTTTTCTGAAGAGTTTGGCTCTACCAAGAGTAAAACTAATTCTAACCTTTACTTCAAGGTTATGAATGATGAGCTAGTTATATTGTTGGTACTATATATAGATGATGTAATCTTGACAAGATGAAGAAAACCTCATCACAGATTGCAGAAGAAGCTCGCTACAGAGTTTGATGAAAGACCTAATACATTATCTCTTAGGTCTTGAAGTTTGGCAAAGCCCAGAGAAGATCTTCCTTAACCAAGGGAAGTATGCAATTGAAATAATGAAGAAGTTTGACATGTTGAAATGTAAATCCATGAACACACCCATGGAAATGAAGTTGAAGCTCTTGGTTGATACCTCGTCAGAATTGGTTGATGCTACTTTGTACAGAGAGATTACTGGTTCGATAATGTATCTGATGAATACCAGGCCAGATATATGTTTTTCCTTGAGTCAGCCACTGGTGGAACCCAGACGTGTTCACCGTGAAGCTGCAAAACATGTGATGAGATACCTTAAGGGTACGTTGGATTTTGGTCTATGTTATGCTAGAAATCATGACTTCAGATTGTATGGATACACTGATTCAGATTGAGCTAGAAGTGTTTCTGATAGAAAGAGCACTTCAGGATGTTGTTTCAGTCTGGGGTTAGCCATGATCTCATGGCAAAGTAGGAAGCAATCAAGTATTTCTCTCAGCACGGCAGAAGTGGAATATATTGCAGCATGTTCTGCCAGTTGTGAATCCATATGGCTTCAGATGTTGTTGACAGATCTATTTGATCTGGAGATGGAAGCCACTGTGATACTATGTGATAACCAGAGTTGTATAAAAATGATGTGTTCCAAGATGAGTCAAAGCACATAGAGATTCGGTATCACTTCATTCATGATATGATGCAGAAAGGAGCTATAAAGCTCCAATATGTCGGCACAAATGAACAGGTTGCAGATGTGTTGACCAAGCCTCTGTCTCATGTGAAGTTTGAGCACTTTCGAGACTAGCTTGGTATAGTCCGAAAGGACCTCCCTCAAAAGGGGGAGTAGTGATGATGATACTATGGTATCCTAACCAATAGCGGGTAGCTCAATTAGGATATTATATCCTAGGGGACTGATCATCCCTGGACAGATCTAAAGGGTTTGTAAGGACGGGCTGTCAGAGTACTTGTACATGTATATGCTAGCTTTGGTCAGTAGTGGTAGCTCTGTTAGGATTTTATATCCTAGGGAATCTTTTTGATTCCTGGGCAGATCCTTTGGATTTGTCAGAGTACCACAACACGTTGATGCCAGCCTTGTGCTGAAGATTTCTAGCTTTGTGTTGATGTTGTTGTGATTCCAACCTCGTGCTGAAGATTTACAGCTTCGTGTTGATGTTGTTGTGATGCCAACCTCGTGCTGAAGTTTTCCAGCTTCGTGTTGATGTTGTTGTGATGCCAGCCTCGTGCTAAAGATTTCTAACTTCGTGTTGATGTTGTTGAGATGTCAGCTTCGTGTTGAAGATTTCCAGCTTCGTGCTTATGTTGTTGAGATGCCAGCTTCATGCTAATGTTGTTGAGATGTCAGCTTTGTGCTGAAGATTTCAATCTTCGTGCTGATGTTGTTGAGATGCCAGCTTCGTGCTGAAGATTTCCAGCCTAGTGTTGATGTTGATGATGCTCCAGCCTTCGTGTTGTGATGTTGTTGTTGTTGATGTTGTATCAGCCTTGTGATGTTATTGATGATGATGATGTATTAGTGTTGTACTAATCCATGTTGATGCAGGATGATGATGCCATTCCAGCCCCTTGTTGTGCATGATGATATTGATGATGAGAAAAACTTTCGATGATTTATAGATATGTCGGTTAGTGTTCCAGATCTTGTTGATGTTGTTGCCCTCTCTCTCTCCTGATGATGTTGTAGAATACCCTTCTAGTTAAGGGGGAGTGTTGAAATATTGTAATTGCAAAGAGTATTTTATTTATTATTGAGTCATTATTCATTAGATCAATCTCCTTTTGTGGACTGATCATGTTGGGCATTGTAATTGACCAAATCACCTTTTGCGGATTTGTAAAACCCTAATTGTATTATGCAAATTAAGAAGTCGGCCCCCAAGCCTAATTAAAGTGGTTTTAACCACTAAGAAAACAAGTCGGCCCTGCTCAGCGAAGAGACACCTTTCCAGCACCTGCTAGCTTGTATAAATAAAGGAAGTTGGCACCTCATTATCTCACTCACTCATTCACTCATCAAGTGCGCAAGTTTGGAGAGTCACAGTTGGGAGAAGAAGGAAGAGAGAGGCGCATTGCTCAGTGTTGGATATTCCCTAGTGTTTTGGTTTATTGTCTTGGCATTGTATTGGCTATCAATATAAAGTAAGTTTTGTTGA
>JASDQU010737016.1:20286-31287 GCA_032191745.1 Picea mariana | reverse complement strand
GATGATTATTAATCTGACGTTGGAGAAATAGATGAAGGAAATCAACCTGTCCAAGATGTTGTTGTTCACTGTCATAAAACAACTGATCATATGTTTTTTCAAGGAAATCAAGTGGATTATGGTCTCATAAATACAACAGGAATTGCAGGGGAACAATTTGGGTTTTTTCATCAGCTAGAGTTTTGTCATATTATATATGATCCGGTAGCCGTCTACATGGAGTCAGTATTTCCAAAGGTTCAAAATTTTGCAGTATTTGGAATTGAAGCAAATTGCAGTTGTAAGTATGGGCTGCCCATTCATTTTTTACTGCAAACATCTCAGTTTTTCTACATTTTCTTACTTACTTGCAAGGAAGAAGACCATATTTTCATTCAAATGCTTTCATGGCTGCATTGGAAGTTTGACATGACCTGATCAAGGAACTGATTGGTTAGTTGTGTAGGAGTTGTACATAAATAAGATTTATTTTTGAGCATGTTGGTTTCAGTTTGAAGATCAATTTACAGTATGAGAGTAGTGCCAAGTTTTTAGTATGAAAGAATAAGGACTCCATAGCCCAATGGAAAGACTACTTGCAGTTTTGTGGTTGTTATTTTTGAGCTCAAATAAAGACTCCATATACCCAATGGAATTGTTTCTTTACAGTTTGTGGTTTTTAATAAAGGATGACAGAACAGGGAAATAAAGAGAATCAGAAGGATATGAAGGGATTGGTTAGCAGTTCTTAAAGCTTCATCATGAAACTTTACCCCCGGAAGGAGCCATTGTTAGTCCCTAACCTTGTTTTTTGACTGATTGGGTGTCCCTAGTCCCTGTCCTACCCATTTTCCATGATTTTCTGTTAAAACTCAGTTCTTACCTCTTGTCTTGGAAGATTAATTTTCAATTTTATTTGCACTTTTTAAATGCTTTTTGAAGTTTTTAAAGTTTAGTATTTGATATGATAAATTTTGTCACATCACTTGTTGATCCATTATTTGAATTTTCAATTTTTTTCCAAGTTAGAAAAGGCACTACAGGAATAACATTATTCCTGCAGCGCTAGGAATAGTCATTGTTTTCATGCGCCACCCTGCCCAGATCGTGTCATAAATTTTCAAATCATTATTAGAATATCTACATGCCTCTTTATGATCTATTTCTGGGTTTCTATTTCTATGATAACAACTACATACGAAGGATTGAGCTGTACTCGCCATACCTGCATCAAATCACAAGTGTGATTATCGTGAATGAAATAATCACCTTTCTATTTTAGTATGTCGGTTATTTTTGTGCAGGGATCGAAGAAAGAAGTAATTTTTAGTTCTTAACAACCCATGAGAATTGAAGATTCAAACCATCAATCTTCTCAGATTTGTTTACAGGATCATATCAATGGTATGAAACCCAAAAAGAGTGGCCACATAATCATACTAGAGCCCGAAGGCACATAATTGCTCGAAGAATATCCTCAGATGGCATAAAAATTCAAGGATGCTGGTTGGTTCGACTTTTTCTCAACATTCCAAGGTCATGACGAACATATCTCGATGGCCTTTGCACATAATTTTGATGGATTCAAAGCTGTAGTTGGGAAACCTCTGATGCATGTGACTGAAAATTCTATTGCTAAAGCATGTAGATTGCCAGTGTACAGGGAAAGGTGGTGGAAGAAGGAGAATGTGGTTATGTAATTTGTGAATCAGTTTCTAATTCCAGAGAAACAAAACCCTAACTGGAAAAAGGGAATACCACATAGCTGGGTAAAGAAGGAATGGCACACCGCTTTGTTAATCATCCACAGGCACATTACATGTGAAGGCAGGTTTTCATTGGTTTATCTCTATCATATCAGACTATTAATTCATATGAATGGTGATTGCCCACTTAATTTACCCTACTTTCTTCTTAAAAGTTGATCTAAAATGTCCAATAGGGTGCAATCCCATCCTGCTACAGCTAAAGGTAGTCTCTTTCATTAGGGTTTAATTAGGACATTGGTAATATTCTCTTTAAACGAAGTCCAAAGATCCTGGGATTGGCTAATCCAGTCTTTAAGAAACAATTTACAGTCAACTAAATCCAAAAATGTCAAAGGGAAGAAATCATCCCAACATAAACAGACTGGTAAATCCACTGAGTTCTTAATTAAAGAAGAATCACCTGTAGCTAGGGTAACTTGGGCTAGCAAAAGGAAATTGCAAACTCAACAAACCATTGGAGATTTTCCTGAAGGTAAAGATAATGAGGAAGCTACCACTAGTCAAGGTAAGAAGTCTAAAACAAATGAAGACATTGAAATATTTCCTAATTCATATATAAAGAGGGAAATTGATGAAGGTGAGGATTATACTATGAGCCTAGTTCAGACTCCAGTCAAGCAGAACATAAATCTACAAGTAAAAAGAATGCAAAAGGAAAAAAAACAGAGCAAAAAGCCAAGACTTGTGCCTAAGTGCCCTAGGAGAAAATCCACCAAAGCTACGAATAAATTTATATTACATTCAATGACCATGTTTCATCCATCCATTAAAAAAGAGAATCTTATAATTATAGAGGATAATTCAAAATATTCCAAGACATGCTTCAAAAAACTGGCGAAGACACCTTCTTTGCACAGGACTGAGAAAGAATATGATGACTTGAGGAAGAGACAAGAAAAGGGAAAACAAGTTGCTCAATACTTCAAGAGACCTGTGACAAGAGAAATCACAAAATCAACTTCAATATCTGAATCTGTGTTTAAAGGTACAAATGTAGTTTATGATGACATAGATGATCTTTTTGCATAACCAGACTAGATGCAGAACCTTCCATAAACCAAAGATTCTAATAGCACCGAAGATGAATATCATAGATCTGGATTATCTTCAAAATATGTGATCAAATTAAGAAAGCCTCAAGCTGCTATAGATCTGAATTTACCTTCCCCTGTAGAGGAATATCCAGAGTTTAAAGTTAAAGTTAGAAAGGAAAAAGACAGAGTAAATGAGTTGCTAACACAATAGGGAGAAATGTTTTGGGAATTGTAGCTATGTTTTATGATGGAAGCACTACATCTACATGAATTTCTTGAGTCATTGGTACTGGGAACAACTTACTTTATGGCAGTGTTGCAAATGTTGTAGTTTTACAGGCTCATTTACTTAGTTCTGTCATCCAACAATCTACCTTTCTTTTTTCTATATCACCTGCTCTCTTTGGAATAACATACAGTGGAACTATGGTACCACAATATGTGCCTCACAGTTTAAATCACCCATTCTATGAACCTCATATGGTCTCTCAACAATTGGCTTATACAACCTCAAAAAATAAGAAGAGCATAAATCAATACAGGCATGCTCTGTTTTTTACCTGTTTTAGTCTTTATCCTCAAGAGCGGTTTCAGAATAGCTGAAGATGAATTAGTTGAAACCAAAAGAGGTTGTTTTTGGAAACAACCCCCTTCAAAAAAACCTCTCTCGGTTTTTACACAACTATCACATTTTAAGAGGTTCAAATATATCTTTGAGGCCTATGTTTTAGAGATTTCACAATAAATGATTTCCTGTTTTAGTCACTAATTTTGTGTGAGGTTGCAAAACAGCTGGAGATGAATTTTTGGAAACAAAAAGAGGTTTTTGTTGGGAATGGGAACCTTCACAAAAAAATATCTTTGTTTTTACACATCTATCATAGTTTAAGAGATTTAGATATATCTTTGAGGCCTATTTTTCAGAGATTTCACAATAAATAATTTCCTATTTTAGTCACTAATTTTGGGTGAGGTTGCAGAGCAATTGGAGATAAATTTTTGGAAAACAAAAGAGTTTTTGTTGGTAACGACCCCGTTCACAAAAACATCTCTCGTTTTTTACACAACTATCACATTTTTTAGATACAAAGATATTTCTGGACCCTGTTTTTCAGGATTTTGCTTGATTTATCTTCCAAAAAAATCTCATGGACAACAGTTGACACGCCACTTCATCAATTCAACTTGGAGATAAGATCTGATCTTCTCCTTGATGTTTTGAAACAAGAAACTAAATACAGATGAGGAGGTTTTTAGATCCATTTCTTTTGGATCTTGAAAATTGTGTATTGTTTCTATATAAACTCTGTAGAAGGAGAAGTTAGGGGTCGAGAAGTTGGGAATTCAGGGACCTATTTTGAATTTCACTATAAGACAATTCTTATTCCATATTGATACTAAATGGAAAAGGCATGTTGATGGTCAAATTTTCTTTCATTTCATATTCTATTCCTTTTCTTACTTGAAGTCATTTTTCTGTTGCAATGCATTGATTTCTTGATCTTAAGTAATATAGTGAACACTTTACTGTTCTTGTTTATTATCAATATTTGTCTTACATGTTCTTGTTTCTCAATGATATTTTGAAATAAGAAATCTATATGGAGTTAAAAAATTGATTACTCTCGTATTTTCTTTCTTTATTTACCTTATTGTCAGATCTATTAATGCGACTACCATTTACTAAATTAGTGGGTTATTTTCTAGCTTTATTCTGAGTTATGTGTTTATTTTGAACCCTTGAACCAAATTTCAACCATTTTGTAAAAATCCTATTCATAAAACTCTTAAAAATACCATTGCAATAACTTGATGATGCCTTAGCTTTCCCTCTCATAGTCAAGTGCAACTTTAGGGACTAACAATAGTCATACCCATATTGGAGCAAAAATCCTTGAGGATCCTTAGTTGGTTTTCAAGATAATGGGGACTCCTGGCCATAAGAATGATATCATCAACATAAAGAAGAATATTGATGACTATACCAGTGAGAGTAGGGCCGACACAACCAAATTTTTCCAAACAATCTTCTAACTTGTCAGTGTATATGCCAAAAAGTGTAGGGGACAATAGACAACCTTGTTTGACTCCAATATTGCAGTTAATATCTTTTGACCAACCCTCAGTGTTTTTAAAATTAACAATAACGTTCTCATACATCCTTATTGCAGCAACCCTCAAATCAAGAGACACTTTTATCTCTTCCAACTTATTCCAAAGGTTTTTCCTAGGAACCATGCCAAAAGCTTTTCTAAAGTCAACAAAACAACAAAAATGATTGATTTTAATATTGTAGAACTCCTCTGCAATGATCCTAAAGGTAACAAGATGGTCCATAGTTGAATGATATCTCTTAAACCCTGCCTAGCCTTTAGCTATTTTACCGTGACTCTCTAGCCAAAGGATAATCTTCTTTTCCAAAATAATTCCAAAAAGATTGACTAAAATTGGGCTAATCATAATGATCCTATAATTAGAGGGAATGTTTCTATCCTCATTTTTAAAAATAAGAACAATGAGGCTTTGCATCCAGGGTTTGCGGAAGCCCTGCTTGACTGCTAAATTGACATTATTGTTAATGTGAGGGATAAGGATAAGCCCTCCAATTTTAAAAATTTCATCTTGGTAGCATTCAATGCCTTTAGATTTCCCATTTGCAAGCCACCTAACCTCGAAATCTATGTCATCTAAAGAAAAAACTGCATGCTCTATAGGGACAATAGGGATGGTTTCCATGGAATTAGGAAACTCGTAAATACTTTTAAGGTAGGAATTCCAGTCCCTTAAGGGAATCATATTATTTTCTTTAGTATTGTGGTTTAGAATTTGACTCCATAACTTCTTAGGATCCAGTTGAGATAGTTGTGAAAACTTCTCTTGCATTTTATTGATATAGTACATTTTTTCCCTTTTAATTAGGGATTTGTACATATTGATCTTATCGAGTTTTAAGGACTCATTAGAAGCATCCCTAATGGATTTCCTAGAAATTTTACATTCTTTATCATACCAACGGTTGGTTGTTCTATTATTCTTTTTACAGGACACCTCGGAAGAGAACTTGTTAATAGAAGTGGAAAGGGTAGTTGTAAAATTATGATAGAGTTCTTCAATGTTGTCCTTATAAGTTAGGAGATGTAATTTACTATTTAAATCCTTTAAGAAAAGGTCAACTTTACTTTTGTCAAAGCGCAAATGTATTTGATTATCATAATTCTCTTCAATGGCTCTCCTATTCATGGAAAAGTTTAGAGTTAGGGTTAAAAGTTTATGATTGGAGTCGGGTTCATGGTCATTTAAAAGGTTAAAAGTTGTTATTTGGTTGGAAACCGGGATATCAAAGATCACGTAATCTACGACACTACTACCTATCCCATGAATAAAATTCATCTGGTTGGAGTTTGGCCACTTCAGTACTCCATTACAAATTATTAGGTCTTGAGAGCTATAGAGCTTGACCAACTCAGTACCAAAAAAATTCTCAATTAGGTCTTCAGAGATTCCTTTGTAACTATTGGATAAAACAAGGTCCTCATCTAGCCATAAAGGACTATGGTTGCAATCAGTGCTTACAAGAGTAGCTTGTTTAGTTGCAGTCCTAACATTAAAGTCTCCTAGCAGGAGGATATTACCTTCATTTTTCAAATTATAAATATCTTGTTCTAAATTATTGTAGGGACAATTCCTATCTAGATTGTTTTTCTTATAAAAAGTAGAATTAATAGGTGAAAAATAACAAATTGCTATATACATCTTCTTATCATTGGTGTCTAAAATTTCTATCCAAATGTACTGATTTAGAGGATCAATTTTATAAAGTTGAATGTGAGGAGAAATGCTCTTTCTAATATAAAAATCCATGCCTCCCATCCCTCTATGGTGGGACTTTTTGTTCCATGTCGACCACAAGATAAATATTTCTATTTTAGGGACCTTAGACTCTTCATGCTCCCAAGTTTCAACTAGACAAATAACATCAATATCACTCGGGATCCAACTTATCATAGGAACTTTGCGCCATGGAAAGCCACGACAGTTCCAAAAAAGGATCTCGAGTGTCCCAAATTCCTATTTATTATTATCCTTCTGGTCTCTATCCCTAACAATAGCTTTTCGATTTCTAATTATTTCCCATTTTCCTTCTTTCCTGGCTTATTTTACCTTTTGAACTTCCTTCCTTAATTCAACCGGGTCTTCAGGAATGAGGTCTTCATTTATACCTAACCTTTTTAAGCTCAAAGATTTACTGAGTATGCTATATTTATGGTCATTACAATTTAATTTGACACGAATCAACCTATATTTGTGTTCAATTATTTTTCCTAGCCTCTTTTCTTCTATGAGGTAATTTGTATCAATTTGTGATTTATTATTTAATTCTTATTTTACTATTGCTAGAGTATCCTCCTCTTGTTGTTGTTTTATACCAAAAAATATGAGGTTCAAGGCTCTTTTATTACGTTCATGGTTCAGTTCAATTAGTTTATTCATTTCCTCTTTGATGGGTTTGATATCCAATTTGTTTTTTCAGATTACTTAGGGTCAAATTGTTGGTTAGTTTTTCTTCTAGCTCTTTAATTCTATCTCTCAAGTTGTGATTTTCTTCATCATCTCCTTCTTGGGTTGATTTTTTATGTTTTTCCATTTCTTGAATCCTATCCTTCAATGTCTGTAATTCATTCTTGACCCCTAAGAATCTATCCTCTATTTGATTTTGAATGGTATCTTTGAACAATCCAATTTTTTTATTATCAAGCATTGCCTCTAGCTCTATTTGGAGTTTTGTGTCTTTTTCTTCACTCACTTTTTCTAATGATTCTAACTCTATTTGGATTTTGGCATCTCTCACTTCTCTCCTTTTTTCTAGTGATTCCATATAATGGTAAAGGATATCTAGGGTGATTTTGGGGGGCCTCCCCCTGATAGGATCAATTTTTGGAATAGGTGGTGGAGTGCTCATATTAAAAAGAAGAGAAAAAGTAACAATTTTTTATTTTGGATTGACTTTAAAAATGAAAAAAAAATTCTTAATTGATAATAATGATATTACTTATTATCTCTCAATCAACTTTTAGTTCTTAAACTTAAAAAAATAGATAAAACAATAAAATATATTTAAATCTCTTTAATTTTCACACGTTATTAAATTAAAATTGAGTCAAAGTAAAAAGTGACTCACCTGATTTCACATGTCCAGGTGCTCATCCAGTTGAAGAAGCCAAAACTAATGCCCAAGTGCTCAATGGGTGGAGGAAGAAAGAACTAAAAATTATTCAAAATTATAGAGAGCTCAAAACCATAGAGAATTATTATGGTTCACATCTCAGAGAGTAACTGCAAAGATTATCCTCATAAGAAAAGGTAAAAACCGTAGAGAAGTATTAGTCCCGTTCAAAACCGCGGAGATATAATGTTAGAAATAAAATATCTCCTTCAAAACCACGGAGAATTATTATTCCCGTTCAAAACTACAGAGAAGTAATATACCCATTCAAAACCCCAGAGAAGTATTATCCCCGTTCAAAACCCTGAACTCTATTTCATCTAAAGAAAAAACTGCATCCTCTATAGGGACAATAGGAATGGTGTCCATGACATTATGGAACTCGTAAAGCTTTTAAGGTAGGAATTCCAGTGCCTTAAGGGAATCATATTATTTTCTTTAGTATTTCAGTTTAGAATTTGGCTAGAGAACTTATTAGATTACATTTTAGATAGTTGTGAAAGTTGCTCTTTCCTTTAATTGATATAATACCTTTTTTCCCTTTTAATTAAGGATTTGTACCTATTGATCTTATTGAGTTTTAAGGACTCATTAGAAGCATCCCTAATGGATTTCATAGCAATTTTACATTCTTTATCATACCAAGGGTTGATCGTTCTAGTATTCTTTTTATAAGACACCTCAAAAGAGAACTTGTTAATAGAAGTGGAAAGGGTAGTTGTAAAATTATGATAGAGTTCTTCAATGTTGTCCTTATAAGTTAGGAGATGTATTTTACTATTTAAATCCTTTAAGAAAAGGTCAACTTACTTTTTTCAAAGCACAATTCTCTTTGATTATCATAATTCTCTTCAATGACACTCCTGTTCATGAAAAAATTTAGAATTAAGGTTAGAAGTTTATGACAAGAATCAAATTCAAACACTAAATTCAAAATAGTAGATAAATGGTTATTTCATTTTATTTTTTATCTTTTTATTAATATGATTATGATAAATATTTGATTTAATAATATTATTGTATAGTATTAAAATTTGAATATTTTATAAATAGAGAAAAAATATAAAATATTAATTTTCTTATGCTATTTTTAAAATAGCTAAAAAAAAAAAATAATTAAAATATAATAAAATTCAAAAGTTGATTTTTTTAACATAAATTAATAATTAATGAAAAATGAAAATAATATTCAAATACACTTGGATTACTTATACGATGAATATGGATATGTTATTAATATTATATTAATTTTAAAATGATATGCAACCTCCATTATCTTGGAAATTTCATTATTATTTTCATTGCCATTTCAATGTTTTCATAGCCATTTCAATGTTTTCATATCATTTATAATACATGAATTGGCATAGAGTATGTGAAGTTGTTAAAGAAGATCCAAGAACATTTACAAGCCATTACACATTTGACTTTAGCTTATTCGATTCCAAAATCTTTATTTAATCATTTTACGTTGCATACATTAACCAATAGTATTTTCCATTCCAAAACCCTTAAATAATGTTGCATTACATACATCAACAAACCAGTTTTATAAACTCATTAAGTATGTAGCATTCTTAGTATTGTGAACTCGTATTTAGATGTCCCAATCCTAATATATTGATTGGATTGAATAATTTAATCATTTAATTTAAGACATGGAAATATTATTTTTGATAGTTTTGCAATTTATATTTGAAACCAGGGAAATAGTTGCAAAGCAACTAGTCCATGTCTCTTGAAAGGAGTTTGTATTTGATTCATGAGTATACAAATATATAATGAAAATGTATTCTTTATAATTGTAAGAAGAATTGTTGTTATAAAAATATCTTAATTGTCTAACCTCTCTTATAACATGTTGGGAATCTTTTTTTTTGAGAGATAAACAAGATAGAGAACAACCACGTTGCAAGTTCCTGTCAACATTAATATGCATCTGCGAAAGTTCATATGCATTTTTGGATGATTAAAGAGTGTTAAAGTGGCACTGAGAAGGATGGGTTATGGGAGGAGAGGTGTTTCGAATCTACAATCGGATTAAAGTCAAGGTTGAGGTTGAGAACCATTGCTAATTTTTGTCATCCCCCGTCACAAGTGATCGAGGAAGAGGTTAATTTATGTCATCCCCCATCATATCCAGAACATTTCCACTAAATGACAATGGCGAATTCAGGGCCTACATTGACGAATCCTGCTGGACCGTTGTCGATGATCTGGATTTTATGAGCAGAATGAAATGAATACAGATTATTAACAGGTGCTTAACAAAAAATAATAGAGATACAGTAAAACGGGTTTTCTATTCAATAAGAAAATAAGCTGAAACTGTAAAATGCAGCAGAAACAAGCTTGCTGGAATGGTGGCGGCTTATCTCTGAGAAGAGATGTGACGGATATGTTCATTCTAAAGAATATCATTACAATGAGGCTCTGAAGGACTTTTTGCAATAAACAGGAATGCCAAAAACCCTAAACATCCAAAAACCTAAACGTAGGAGATGAAGCGCCAAAAGTCATGTGGGCCCCGTTCGGGTAAGTTAGTACATTAACTTCCCGGGGTCATAACTTTTGCATACGATCTCCATTTTAGGCACATGGTAGCCCGTTGGAAAGGTATCATCGAGGAGATTCATTTTGGGGACAATATAAAGAGAACTTCCATATTTGTCACTGTTTTCCCAAAAAACATCATTTAGGGCCTCAAAATGGCTCCGGAAGTGAAAAACTGATAAAAATAGTAAATTACCAAAATTGCTAGAAAACTGTTTTGAGCCAGTTGGAAAAGGTGGGTGGCCATCGATATCCACCTAGATCAATCCTCCCTCCTTAGGAAGCAATGGTATCCATTGAGTTGAGTTCCCCCATTAGATGAGGACATTTCTGCTAGATTTGGCCCCGAGTGAGCCACTTGCCTTGGTGCAGGAGCTACCCTGCTCTGACGACTCGATAAAGCTGGATCCTTTGTTGTCGAGTGACCTTGATCCGTGTGTCC
>JASDQU010737016.1:0-16369 GCA_032191745.1 Picea mariana | reverse complement strand
CACAGAAAGTTTCCCACCAATCTTTGACATGGGGAACGACTTTGAGGAGCGCAAAAGTAATATTTTCTCTATTCAAAAAGTTATGGATAGAAAAATACCCTTCTAGTAGATTCAACCACTTGTCTATAGAATCTACATCTATTTGACGTTCAAATATAGGAATATCGAAGTTTATTTGTACCTTGAAGGGGACGACACCTCCACTCGAAGAATATGCGTCGCCTGTTGGTAGCCACCGAAGGATTTGCACGAAACTATCCATCATCTCATTCCTTTGTTGAGTGAGGGCTTCCAATCAAAAAATTGAAAGGATCTCCTGTCCCATCATATTTATTTTCTCCTTCCATGAGAGGTCGCTTGGGCGTGCGAGATCTTTTGTCCTCAAGAGAAACAAGCTCGAGACCCAACTCTTTGTACTCTGACCTCATTGGGGACATGAATTAAGACGACAAGGAGCAGACCGCTTTGATACCACTGATCCAATTTTTATGAGCAGAAAAAAATGACTACATATTATTAACATGTGCTTAACACAAAATAACAGAGATACAATAAAATTGGTTTTCTATTCAATAAGGAAATAAGATGAAACTGTAAAATGCAGCGGAAACAAGCTTGCTAGAATGGTGGCAGCTTATCTTTGAGAAGAGATGTGACAGCTGTGCTCATTCGCAAGAAGATAATTACAATGAGGCTCTGAAGGCATTTTTACAATAAAAAAGAATGCCCAAAATCCTAGACATCTAAAAACCTAACCCTAGGAGATGAAGCTCCAAAAGTCATGTGGGCCCCGTTTGGGTAAGTTAGTACATCAACTTTTCGAGGTCGTAACTTTTGCATAAGATCTCCGTTTTAGGTGTATGATAGACCGTTGGAAAGGTATCGTCGAGGATATTCATTTTGGGTGCAATATGTAAGGAACTTTGTATTTCTCACTGTTTTTCCAAAAAACATTGTTTAGGGCCTCAAAACGGCTCCGGAAGTGAAAAACTACTAAAAATAGTAAATTACCAAAATTGCCAAAAAACTATTTTTATCCAGTTGGAAAAGGTGGGTGGCCACTGATATCCACCTGGATCAGTTGATCTCATCATGTGTGAAAAGCCTCTTTTCTCAGTAAGTATGCAACTATTGTTGAATTCGAATCTCGAATCTTTATGTTTATTATTAATGGAACTCGAGACAAATATATTTGATGTTCATACGTATTATATGGCCAAGACATTAGCAGAGCAAGAACTCGTCAATTTAAGTCAAATCACAGGATTGAAGTAGTGACAATAGTGCCATCCCTAGTTTCTGGACCTTCTATTACACTAAATGTTCCAAATAGCATTAAAGAAATGTTAGCATTGATCACATGTATGCTTGTGTTGATCTTACAACTCTATGTGGTTGATTATAAAGAGATAATAACTTATGGTCACGCCAACATTATTTTAAAATATATGATCTTATGCTAGGGTTCAAATCCGAGAGAAACACCCAATATTACGAACGGTTAAAGCAACTCCAATGTTTCACTTTGATTAAAAAATCATTTTTACATTTATTTAAACTCACCATTACCACATCGTTACAAACACATGCTCCCAATGTCATCCATATAATAGATTGATTTTTCTAGCTCAGCGTACAGATTTTGTCATTTCAAACATTCCAAGAACACAATAAATATCAAGAATTTGTACTTCATGATGTTAAACCTCGTCAAAATAATCCTAAGATGTCAACAAGAATAATACAACATCGTTTTTTATTCCAAGAACACAATAAATATCAAGAATTTGTACTTCATGATGTTAAACCTAGTCAAAAGAAGCCTAAGATGTCAACAGGAATAATACAACAACGCTTTTCATCTTCAATCATTCTAAACTTAATGAAAGGTGTTTTGAAATGATTAAATATCATTATTTAAGATAACTTTATTTAATATGTACATTGAAACTATCCATCGTGCTTGGCATTCAAAACTGATTTAACTTGCCACTTGTCATATTTTTTCCTACATGGAAAGCATGTGGAGGCATACACAACCTCTTTGCTCAAGGACTGGGCCATGGAATAACTGCCACTAAACTCCGAAGCTCAGAAGAGAGGCAAGTTCAATTCCTGCCACTAAACCCCAAAGCTCAGAAGAGAGCCAAGTTCAATTCCTAGGTAGTGTTTTTTCTCCCTTCTTCTCTTTGGAAAAAATTCTCCTCCCTTACAATTACAATATAGAGAGTCCCCATTCGAGAAATGGAATTCATCCAAATCCCATGATTTCCATCGCCAGGCCAGAGAGTAGTCCATGTATTCCCCACGTACTCCATAATTCCATCATTGTTATCAAACAAAATGTCCTGAAAACTGAACAACTAATCAACAAAATCCACCATGGTCATTAAGAGTGGGTGGTTGAAATAACAAACAAGGATAAAAAACCACGTCTGTTCCTCTTGGGCATCCCCAATTTACACCACAAAGAATCCCTTCAGAACGTCTTTGGGAGGATACCCACTTTTCTTGTCATTTTGGCACATGAAATGGGTGGACAAAGTATTCGTGGGCTTTGGGGTTGATTAGATTGACGTTGCAGTAACAATGATTCATCTCATCTGGTGTAAACAAGGAGGAAACACCAAATATTAGACAAGTAGAATGAGGTGGTTGTTGATGGGAGATACCGTCAGCTTCATACAAGAATTAATTCTAGTGCTCAACCACGCCAGTTCATTCCAGTGTCTTTTTCCAGTTTTCTGGAATGAACTCTTGAATGAAATGACGTGGTTGAGCATGGGAGTGGTTTAAATTCATTAGAGGAATTAATTTCGGTGCTTCATTGCGCCAATTCATTCCAGTGTTTTCTCTAGTGCTCTTTAATGAACTGGTGTGGTTCAACTTCATTTGAGGCATTAATTCCATCACTCAACAACGCCAAACAAACTTGATGAAGTTTTTTTGGAAGAGGTCGTATGGTTTTGTCTGTAGATTAAGAAGCATGTCCTGTAAAATGAAGGAGGCAAGTTTGAAGGAAACTATCCCAGATCAATTCTTCAAAATCTCATAGGAAAATTCGATTCGTTGTGCACACAGAGATGTTGAAAAGAAGCTCCACTAGGTGGATGTCAATTTGATGAGGTTCAAGACATTGAGTGTCGACTTCATGGAGGACACACAAAACCTTGTGCATGAAATGGAAAACCAAGGGGAAAATCCATCTTGAAGAGACACTGTCGATGTGTTTGCATGAAGAGAAGTCTCCTGGATGAGTGAATGGCTGTGAGAAGTATCGCTCCCATGAATTTGATTATTTGGTGTATAATGCGATGTTGAGCCCTTGCATAGCACAAATTCTCTCCAAATATTTGTAAACTTGTGATGTCAGAAACAACAACTGGTTCCATGGTCTGCTTGATGAAGATGCATGCAATATCAACCAATAAGTGAAGTTCTTCAAGAGACAGTTCCACTGCAACTCCATATTCAACTATTGCAATTGCTAATGGTTTCGTAGGCTATGCCACAGTGTTGCTGTAACAATAAAATAGGATTTGAAACCTGGTATGTCTTAACTTTATTCTTCTTATTGTTCTTGGTAGGAAAATAATTCTGCAAATAGATTGTCTAGTTCTGTTTCAAAGAATTAGCTAATCTTTGATAGGAATTCTGTAACAAGGGTCGAAGTTCACTGCAATAAATCATGGAAATCATCAAGGGATCATATCTACATCATGTTAAATATAGACTCCGTCTCCAATGAAATCAACATCCATGGAGATCTGAGCTCCGAAATAAGCAGTCATGGTGATCTGAACATTGATTTTCTCCAACAATGTTTATTTGAAGGTTAGAGTTGTGAGCCTGCAAGCCATTCAAAACTTGGCCCAAAAGACCAAAGCTCCATTTCTAATCTTGTCTTTGGAAAATATTACTAGAATGACATTCTTAATATGGTGAAAAGTTAGCCAGCAATGACAGAGGTAACATCTTCTCAGTGACAGAGGTAACATCTTCTGCTTGTCAATACTTCTAGTCTTCGATTATTTGTAGGTGGGACTGTGCATGTAGTATAGATGGAGGCTAGAGTTTGCATGTAGTTTACATGGAGGAAATATACATACATCGACTACAGTGACCAACGATACATGCATCCACTGCAACAACCCTATCTCAGTTAGGATGTATGAGCCTTTTTTATAATTTGTGTAATTTTAAATTATTTACCACTATCCGATAAATAGTGAAAAAAACTAAACATACTAGGACTAATAAAGTCCCATCACAACCCCTAGACCAATCAAGAAATTAAGATTATGAAATTCTAAAATACAAAAAATTATTTATATTTTGAAAATAATTAAAATAATAAATATTTTGTTCAAAACATTGGAAAATATTTTTGGTTGGCGACAAAATGTACCTAGTAATATTCCAAAATGGACCAGGTAATAACCTTTCAATTGCGAGGCGAAAGCTATAGTCCCTCGCTCGAGGCAGGGACTAATAATGAAATAGTTACCACCATACCATAACATTAGTGAGATAAATGCATTATATATTATAAATGGGGAAGATGGAGGGACAATGCTAGGTTTTTAAATAGTTTGTAAGTTTGTTAATAGAGATCTTTAGTTAGGCTTGGGATTCTAACCTACATTCTTGTACTGGTTAGCGATTGTGCACTTAAGGTCTAATCATGGGGGAGAAAATATAATGATTCTAGTTCTTTGGGGGTTGTCAACTTGAAGGAAGGGATGATCATCATTCATGTTTACAATATCCCAGAGGTATAAAATTATAAAAAAGGGAGGTGTTAATATTTTCATATATAAGTTTGAAAAATGATGAGGGGGTTAGGGCTTTTGTGTTATCGTGTATCATTGATGGGAAAGATTATAGTATTGGTCGAAAGGAGAAAATTTTGTGGTAAATGATGAGAATGGAAGGGTGGGTCCAAATCCACTACAACACATGAACGTAATTGAAGGGTCCCATACTTTATCAAAGGTGGTGGACTCTAGGTTCAAGGAGAATGGAAAGAAAGGTGAAGTTGTGGAGTGTATAAGGAATATAATCTTTGAAGTTGTTCGCAATTTACTTAAGGAGGAGTATATTTCAAAACTTGTTTCGAAAATAGATAGTGTGGTTTGGAGGTAGAAAAGAAATCCTAAGTGTGCAAAGATAAGACTAAAAGGGATGAAGTTGATAATGGGTATTGAATATGTTKTGASATGGAGTAGGTGCAATTATATTAGGCGACAACATTGGCTAGGAAATTCCATGGAAAATTGATTTCAAAGAATTAAATTAGTATGAGGATAAAAAAGGTATGGAGATAACAATTGGTTTATACACCCATATTTCATATACTAGATAGAGTATATAATACCTTTTTTTCCATTCTACAAAGGTTAAGGAACATATCCTAAAGGGGAAGTGGTATTGGGATAACTTGATTCTATCACTTAATAATTAGATGCCATTATTTGACCCTATGAGAGAAGGGAATATATTCAACCTCTATGAGTGAAAATCCACTCCCTCCCATTGGAACTTTGGTTAAATAAGGCCATAATTTTGATTGGAAATAAATTGGGAAAAATGTTGGATATTGATGAGAAAGTTGACTCTATGGATAGAACATCCATAGCTAAGATATGCATGGAGATGAATCTAGGCGATGGATTTCAAGAAGGAATTGACATTCAAGTGTGAAAAAAGTCTTATTGTTAAAAATTAGACTATGTGAAGATTGTGTTGAGGTTTTCCATCTATCATTCTATGGACACCAAAGGAGAACCAACCCCAAGAAGGATGCACATGATGATGTGGATTTGGATGAAGAGGAAATGTAGGTAAAGGAGCCATCAAAATTACCACCAAATGGGGTCCAAAGGTATGTTGGTGATAAATAAAAGCATAAAAGGTAATCCTACTTCTTAAAAATCTCCATTTAGTTTGTTGAAATTGTTTTACAAGATGCAACCAGAGAAAATGTGATCAATTCCACTTTGAAAGGGAGAGGTGAGAGATGTAAAATAAGAGGAGTTACAAAGGTTTGTCGGTTATGTAGATGAAAAATACCCCCCTCGTAGAAATAATACTATTACCTTTGTGGATATGATAGAAAGAAAGGGACCTGTCAACTGAAAAAGAAAATATCTCTTAAGGACAATCCTCCCTTAGTTAATTATATTTCCAAGATGATCTAGAGTAGGAAAATAAGGTTTTTTTTTTTTTTGGAAGGGTAAAACATTCCACTAAAGTTTTTTAAAATAAAAATGATGTTAAGGCTTCAAAACTTTAGGAGGAATTTCTCTCTCAATGAAGTGGTAGTGGCCTTAGGAAAGGGAAAACAATGTTCCAAAGAATAAAAATGTGGAAACTATTGATCATATTAGTACTATGCATTTGTCGGATGAAAAGTTTATTCCAAGATTTAACAAAAAAATACCTCCTTAGATTAGCAAAAAAGGGGTTTGATAGTAGAAGGTGAAGGTGTTGAGGGTGCTCTTAGAATGGATTAGAGTAAAATTTAGGTGAAGAACGATATGATATATTATCTCACCCATGTAATAAAGAGAGGTGTTATTTGGTAAAAAAATTACTATTCAAGGGGCCCTTAAATCAAGAAAATACCACTCTAAGGGTTTACACTAATTGTTCTCTCTTAAAATATAAGGGGCCTTTGGAGTGACCACAAGAGAAAATCCAGTGTCAACAATTAATCCAAAGGTTATGCTTATTTAGGGGATGATCCTTGAGGTGACCAAGGAAAATGGTCTTTTATTGACTTCTTTTCTTGGGTGGAGTTTTGAAGCTCTTAGTTCTAGGGGGAGATCTAGAGGATTAGAGGGAGGATGGTATAAAACTCTTCAAGTCATAAGTTTTTCTTTTCATTAATATGAAATATTTGTGGAGTAGTTGTCTTCAAAGATAGATTTAGTTTTAACATTATTATTGTTTATGGTCCCTCTCTTGTGAGGAAATATTTTTAGGGATCCTTGTTTGAGGATTTGTTCGTTAGGAAGGAAGGAAAAATTCTGGTAGGTGAAATGAATTTTATATCAAGGAAAATTGAAGTATGGGGAGAATAAAAAAGGATGGTTCCTTTGGTGGACTTTCTATTTCAAGATTGATGAAGTTGGTTTGTGTGGCATAGAGCCTCTGATTCTTAAACTGGCATGGAGGAATAACTAAGAAGGAAGTGAAGGAATATCTTGATAAAATGTGCACATGAACAAAAATATGATGGAAAAGGATCACTAGCCAACTCAATAGTATCCACACCAAATATACATATTCAAAGTACAATAGGTGATGCCTCCTCAAAGGAGAGATTTTCTATAGATCCTAAAATCAAGTGATAATAAGGCTAGGCAATCCCAACTAACTCACTTAGTTATCATTGAGGATAAATGACTATTATCCTAAATGAATAATACAAATTATGGTGACATGAAGACTTTGCGATTGGTAAGGTAAGCCATAGGATAACATATCTAAAAAATTAGAGAGGTTTCTTATTGGAGAGAATATTGTAGACAATGTGGGTGAGTCATATCTTAGATAAGTGAGGGAGGGAGATCAATTCATGTTCTTGTTTTCTTTAAGTTAGTGAAGTATATTCCAAGCCCCTAGGTCCTTTCAAATTCAACTCTCATTGTTTGAAGGACCCAAAATTCAAGGGCATGGTTCAAAGTGAATGAAAACACATTGAAATATATATGGAGAATTCTGCAATGTTTCAGTTTGGTGGAAATCTAAAGAGAATAAAAAAGAAAAACCATTGAGTGAGCCAAAGCCAAGTAAGGAGTCATATGAACAATTGTGAATACTAGAGGATGATATTGCAAATATTTTCACATCCAATATGAATGGAGGGTGTGTGTACAAAGTTGGTGGATGAAAAAATGGAAAGGGGTTCAACAAGAACACACACTCGGATGAACGCATGCGTGTTCTCAGGAAATCGCATGTGTTCCTAATGCTATAGGTTTGAAAAGGCCCAAAAATCCAGTCATCTTGCCACATAGGTTCACCGGAAGGAACGTGCACATGTTCTTAAGAACGTGTGCGCATTCTTGCTATGCCCAATTTTTATGGAACCATGGGCGCATTTTGTTCTCATTTGCACACCACGCCTCGCAAGTTTTCCAATTGGATCAATAAAATAGGATGAATAGAAGATGAGAAAATACTGAGATCTTGCCATCGTGTCCATCGTAAGAAAGGTATTGTCGTTTTTTTGTCATTTCCTCTTTTGGATTTGCAAAAATACAAAAAAATTAGTCATGGGTTATGGATGTAAATCACGATGGCATTGAAAACTTATTAGCAAGGTTCACTACACATAATTAATACACAAAATTAATACTTGAATTTAAATCTCTCATCAATTCACTAATCTTGTATAGGTTTTTTTCAAGTTCATTGTAAATATAACACATAGTTTTTCTTTGTTTTACACAAAATTATGTTAATGAGTTTGTTGGGATAAAATGAAATTGTTGTTTGTAATACCTTTTTCATAAGTCCACTTATTAAATTTCCTTATTAAATTGCAGCATATATTACAAAATGGAACCTAGAGAAAATGTAAACTACCAACTCGTAGACCAAGGCGAGGAAAACCCCAACCCACCACAACCACCCAACATAAACACCCAAGTTGATGAGGGGTTGGCAACATTAAGAACACTTTTAAATCAATTAAGGGGCATGACGAGAACCAAGAAGAGAGTCCTTGGCTACATCATTAGATGCCATTGTGAGGTCCATTGCAAGTTCCCAAGGGAAATTGACTTCTATTTCTGAATATAGGGCAATAATGTTTGAGTATTACAACATTGGATTGGATAGAAGCCAAGTCAGAGACTTGGGTATTTGCAAACAACAAATAATGTCTATTTTTGTTGATCGTTGATCTGCACAAAAACCGTCTATGAACAAGAAACACATTTGCATTGGCTGGTGCGTAAACCCACAAATTAGTGAAAAATTGATGGATAGGTGGTACATCATGTTTGATAAACCTCCCTGCATTAACGGGGAAGTGCCTTTATATTTTTTTTGAAAATTATGGGATGAATTTATTTTGGGTCAGAATGCCAACTACTTTGACATGGGTGACTTCCAGGGGGTGGGTTGAGGGTTTGTTCAATATCGAGAGCATGCTAGGTGTGATCCCATGTTAGGTCCTCACCCCTCGAGGTGAAGGCCTAACCCCCCTACCCAACATCCTCCTATTACAGAGATTTTTCAACAGGTACATGTAGTTATGTCATTGTTGACTCGAATCCTAGTGCAACATGGTAGCTTTATTGCACTATCTCAGCAGGAGGTGCCTTTCAATGACATTGATAGAGGGATCGAAGCTTCACCCTGTACAACAAAGTTTAGTGAGGAGAGGGCACATGGACATAGCAGTCGTTCATGTGAACCTCATAGATGCTCGAGTTGTGGGAAAACTTTCTATGGGCCTATTGAGGCTAGTGGACAGTGAAGCTTCATGAAGGAGGTTAGTATCTTAACCATATCTATGTTCTTCATTGTTATATATTTATATATTATTTTGCGTATTTACATTGATATTTTATTGTATGTTGTTTTGTAGTTTCTATGCCCATGTATAAGACCCTCTACATCCATGGATGAATTAGTGTCTGTCGCCACCACTGATGCAACAATAGTCTAGGCATCCTACTCAATCGGTCTACCCCATACAAAGGTATGTGTCACATTTGATAAATTTACCATAATGATTTCTTTATTTTATGGCATCCTCAAATTTTTAGTGTTCTTGTGTTTCTACAAGTTTTGGGACCAAGCGATGTTGACTAATGTCCACCTGGGATGGATAAGTCACCTGCATCACATGTATCATGTGTAGAGTTAAATATCATTTAAATCTCAAATTTATTGTATTTATGTTGTTGAATCTTACTATTTTGTATTAATAGTTCAATATTATTAGTATGTATGCATGCTTATGATATTTTTTCTATTTTTAGTACTAGTCCTGTGGTCGATCTACATCGACCACCTCCCAAAAATATCTATGTACATGTTCTTTCCTACGTGATTGGTCTTCATGGGTTTTTGTTCCCTCTCCCATTACTGAAGAACATCATTCAACAATGGATTTCACATCTCGAATGTGGGAAGTAGTTGTGAACTTCATTTCTTTCCTGCATAACACTCTTTTTATGCATGTGCCTGCTCCATCATGCTCCCGTTTTTCGTTCCCATACTCAAATAGTTCCAAGTGTGTGATACCTTGAGTTTTTTGTGCAACATACAGAACCATTGAAATACACAAGCATTTTTTAATTGGCCTGCGCAACTATCTGACCAAATCCAATGTTGATCCATATGTATGTTCTTCTCCTTAAGGTGATTATAAAACAATTGAAAGAAATGTTGTACGCAATCAAAGTCATGACATCGATCATCACTTATGTAGAAGTGACACTCCTTCAATATAACTATATTTTCTTTGTTACTATCTGGCCCATGCATGTATGTGATATGGACCATTATGTTGACCTACTATGAGTGATAATATTGGCTTTTAATCTCATTTTGCGATTGAGGGGTGTAGTTCTCAACAAAATCAATCATTGATAATACAATACCAATGTGAAATGTATCTCTGCATATTCTAAAATACTTGTCTTGTCATCGAACCACATGAACATGTTGAACATATTGTCATGTATTTTCAACGAATTTCTTCATGAAGTCACATACTTGTACCTTGGAAGTCACCAATTGTATATTTTTTCTTTCTGTCCCTCCATCAATATCATATGTGACATATTTAAAGCTTTGCAAGGAAACATCCTTCCTCCCCAATTCATACTCATCGCTTACATGGATGCACTTTCTTAGTAATGTCATTCCACTGCACCTGGGGCATGTCCCATATAAGCAAGATTTTTTATAAAATGTACAACCCTGTGGCCTTGTACACAATATGTTGTGAATAAAGTTTGTAGATGACGATGACGAAAATATAACTGAGCATTCCTGCAAAAGGGTGTTATGCAATACACAAAAAATATATGTATGTGTGTGTCATAATAATAACCATAATCAATGTGATATCTACAACAACATGTGTTATGAATTGTGTTTATTCAAACATACCAAGGCTTGAATTTATGGACATATATTTGGCCCAATTTAAGTGCACTATGTATTATCCTGAATCTCTCATACAAATATGTCTGTGTAATGTCAAGAAAGTGTTTAATATGGGGTTCATGGTCCCTAGATCCCCTTCTCAATTTAAGTACATCATTTTGGTTGGAAGAAGGCCTAGTGTTCTCATGCGAGAAATCATGTACTAGTCCCTTAACTACTCCAATTAACTACATGTCAGAACGAGGTAGCCTACTAGTGAAGGTCGCACTGTGGTCCATCTTGTATATAGGTCGTCATAACTTCCAATAGGATAGTATTGTTCCTTAATAACATCCCTGGAGGACTCTCAGGTGAGTGAGATCTTATTCGCCAATCTGCTGCTTCTATGGGAGCATTGAATTCTAAAAAGGTGCTTAAAAGAGAATTGAAGTATAAATAATATATTTATACTTAATATATTATTTTTCTTCAATAATATATTTTATTTTAAAATATATTTTAAGTATAAATATAAAAATTTACTAAATCATTACAAAACATATATTAACTTGGTACAAAATGATAGAATTAATTTGTGACAACCACACAACAAACATGAGCTATTTATAATACTCCATTATACTCAATACTTTTTGTGAATTCATCATCTCATATAGTTTAAGTTGGGTTCTTGTGACATCTCCTTGTAAGGTACCATATGTATTAGAATGCTCAACAAAAGTATGGTGACTTGGAAAGCTTCTCTTAATTCTTTTTGAGCACATAAACAAAATTCTAAAGAATCACAAGTAATCACTTACCCTCTTAAGGTCCGATAGACCAATTCAGTCTTAGTGGACGTTAATCATCATCATCATCATCGTCATCATTACGCAAAGAAGAAACATAATTATTACGACAATACCATTAGAAATATCAAAATATAGAGAACAATAACACCAGAAATGTTCGAAAGGGAAGCCTCCAACAGATCAGAGCTCAATTACAAATAATTCTGAAGACAAAATGTTCTCATCCCTTTTACTCCTATTTATACTAATTCTATCTTCTAAAGAACATTCTAGAGGAACATCTTTCTAGAAGCAGAAACTTCTATTAAGTATTCTTACATTAGACTTGTTCACATTATTATATAGGTCTTATTTACTAATGTTGGACTTTATTACATAGAAAACATAGTATTCTACCTACATGAGGGGTTAGAGAGGTTAGGTCTCTAACATTCCCTCTCCCTCGAAAAAAAACCTTGTCCTCAAGGCTTGAGATGGGAAAATTATTGTAGAATGGTAGACGACTCCCATGTGGCATCTTCGCGTGGTGTATCATTCCATTGAAATAACACTTTCTTGATAGTACATTGATGGAGATGGCACTCGCAGTGGCCCATTACTACTTGGGGCTGCAACCAAATGGAGCCTTCTTCATCCAATTTAGGTAGACTAGTTTGAGTTTGGCACTCAGCTCCAATCACTTTATTTAAACAAGAGACACGAAAAACCAAATCGAGATTAGAGTGACTGGGGAGAGCTAACTGGTAGACCATGGGCCCCACATGCTTGAGAATTGTATAAGGACCATAAAACCAGGGAGCGATTTTTTGATAATGTTCAACTTTGAGTGAATTTTGTTTATATGGTTGCAGACGAAGAAATTCCTAGTCCCCTTCAACAAATTGATGTTTTGAATGACCTTGATCTGGTTGTTGCTTCATGTGATTCTGAGCCATGACCAAATTTTGTTTTAGGGTACGAAGAATGGAAGCTTGGACTGTAAGTGTTTGGTCAATGTTTTGAACCTCAGATACACTGGGTAGGTAGGATAGAATAGGTGATGGATTTTGACTGTAGACCGCTTCAAAGGGAGTCATGTGAGTGGAAACATAGTAAGATGTGTTTTACCACCCTTCAACGAATGGTAACCATTGAGTGCATTGAGTTTTTCTTTCAGACACAAAACACCCCAAATATGTTTCCAAGCACTTGTTGACAGCTTCAGTTTGTCTATCAGTTCGGGGATGATAGGTCATGTTAATATGTAGCTGGGTTCCTTGGAGCTTGAACAATTCTTTCCAAAATTGTCGGTGAAAGTTGGATCATGGTCGAAGACAATACTATAGTGAGGCATGCCATGGAGTTTGAAGACATTATCTATAAAAATTTGAGTCACCATGCATGTGGTGAATGGGTGTTGGATAACACATAAATGAGAATATTTGGAAAGACAATCTACTAAAACCATGATGATAGACTTATTGCCCGATTTTGGTAATCCGACAATGAATTCCATCGAAATATTCGTCCATATAATAGGTGGAATAGGGAGCAGTTGGAGTGTGCATGGAGTTTTGATTGTTTCATCCTTATTGCACTGACAAGTATCACATTCAACCACAAAGGTGCAGATTTTATGTTTCATGTCTTCCTAGAAAAAGGAATGTTTGATCCATTCATAGGTTTTTTGAAATCTTGAATGCCCAATTCTGGGTGATGCATGAAGTTCAGAGAGTATAGTGGATTTAAGCTGAGATTGTTTACTTAAATACAAGTGACCTTTATAGTGAAGCTACTCATTCTGCCAAGAGTATCCTAGAGAGGCCTGCATATCTTGTTGCAATTGTTGGATCATGTGAGAAAGTTTGCGATCTTGCAGCCATTTATGGAGAACGACTTGTAGCCAATTGAATACAATGAATGAGAGGGAAAATAGGGACCTTCTTCTTCACATTTCCTTGAAAAAGAATCAACAACCACTTTTTATTTTCCCTTCTTGTAAATTATCTCACAATCATAACCAAACATCTTGGTCACCCATTTATGTTGTTCTGGGATGAAATTATTTGTTCCAAAAAACACTTGAGGTGATGATAAGTTTTGATTTGGAAGCGTTGCCCCAACAGATAAATATGCCAAAGATCCACTGCATGCAGAATAACCAACATTTCCTTTTCATGGGTGGATTTTCCCAAATGTTGCTCCAAAAGTTGTTTACTAGTGAAATCCAAAGGTTTATCATCTTGCATGAGGACTGTCCCATTGCCTTTCCCCGAAGCATCACATTCTAGAAAAAAGTCTTGTTGAAGTCGGGTAGTGCTAGAAACGGAGTCGTGCACATAACCTCTTTCAAGGCTTGGAAGGATTGATCAACCGTGGGAGTCCAAAGCATTATTTTTAAGGAGAGCAGTGACAGGAACTGCAATTTTACCATAATTCTTAACAAACTTGCGATAATAATCTGTTAAACCCAAAAAACCATGCAAAATTTTAAGATTTTTAGGGTGAGACCAGTCCTTCATAGATTCAATTTTCTTAGGATCCACACATACACATTCATTGCCGACAATATGACTTGGGTACTCGACTTCAAAGGCTCCAAAAGCACATTTAGACTATTTGAGAAAAATTTTGTGCTTAGACAGTAAGTGTAGACTTGATCCACATGGGAGAGATGGGCTTGCCAAATTTTACCATAGATGAGGATATTATCAAAGAAAACTAAGAAAAAATGACGGAGGAAAGGACAAAGACATGATTCATGAGACTTTGAAAAGTGGAAGGTCCATTACATATGCCAAAGAGCATGACCAAGAACTCATAGTGACCCTCATGAGTTCAAAAGGTATTTTTTGGAATATCTTCCTTTTTCAAATGTATCTAGTGGTAGCTAAAACAAAAATCAAGTTTGGTAAAGTATTGAGTACCACTCAATTCATCCAAAATATCTTCAATGATAAGAATGGGAAACTTGTCTTTGATTGTGATTTTGTTGAGGGAACGAAAATTGGGACACATGTGCCAAGTTCCTTCTTTCTTGAGTACCATAACTACATGATAAGAATAAGGGATGGTACTAGGATGAATAAATCCCACCTCTAGCAATTCCTGAACAATTTTCTCAATTTCATTTTTCTGGGTAAAGGGATGATGATAAGGGTGAAAATTGGGAGGAAGATTGTGAGCTACTAGGGGAATGGAATGATCATGGGTGTCATGGGAAGGGGGAGTTCCTTGGGGATTGTTAAAACAAATTAGTGTTGGGATAGTAGAGATTAGAGGTCGACATGCAAAATAGGTGAGGGGGTCTCAACAACTTGAATGGAATGGAGTTGGGAATAATGTTGGAATGACCTTTTTTGAGTAGCTTTTCCATTTGGTGGGAACTGATGATCTCAGAGGATCCTATCTTGATTCCTTGGAACTTATACTCTTGTCCCTCATGTTGAAATTTCATGGTTGAGTCCTTAAAATCCATGGTGATGGGGTCAAGTGTGTGTAACCATTCAACACCGAGCACAATGTCGTAACCACCCATGTCGATAGCATACATATGAGATTTCAAGTGGTACTGACCAATTTGTAGGCACACATTTTCACAATGCCCCCCAAATTTCATGGAATAACCATTTGCAATCATGATTTGAAAATTTTGAATACAAGGATATAACACATGGTCTCTTGAGCAATGCGGCGATGATAAAATTATGGGTGCTACCACCATTAATTTAGATGATGACTTTCCTATGTTTAATGTAGTCAATTAACTTGAGAGTTTGGGGAGCATAAAAACTAGTGAGGGCATTCAACGAGATAAAGCAGTTCATCTTCTGGTGGATCAGAGGGCGGGGTATTATCATTTGCTTGGGGAACATCGACATCATTATCAGAAAAATATCACAAATGGCCATAAAAAAGAT
This sequence comes from Picea mariana, assembly GCA_032191745.1. Classification (NCBI taxonomy): domain Eukaryota; kingdom Viridiplantae; phylum Streptophyta; class Pinopsida; order Pinales; family Pinaceae; genus Picea; species Picea mariana. The sequence continues at coordinate 543 of JASDQU010737016.1, read as the reverse complement.
TATTTTCCTTACATTTGTGCCCCATAAAATATTTTTCATCACAATTATAGAAAATACCCTTAAGTTAGCATTTATCCATTTCTATTTGGGTTAATTTCTGATCTTAAGAGGAGTGGCAGGAGGAGAAGGATTGGTGGGTCTAGGGTGATGAATAAAGGAGGATTTTGTTTTTGGGAAGAGACTACGTGTTGTGCTTCCTTGGCACATTGAGTAGCTTTCAGTCAATTATGGGGGAGAGCCATTAGGACATGGGCTCAAATGTCATCGCTTAAGCTGCTAATAAAGTATTCACAAAATAAGTTGTAGGACATGCCATCCATTCTGAAAGCCAATTTCTCAAAGGAGCTGATATAGTATTCCACAATGCCTGTTAAGCCCTAATGTTGGCTCATTACCCCTTAATTGGGGCATATTAGATTAGTAATGCTATTTTATTTATGTCGGCTTTAGGCCATTAGTTGTAATTTAGATTAGTAATGTTATTTTAATTATGTCGGCTTTAGGCCATTATACCTCCTAGTCTCCTATATATACCAAGGAGAC
>JASDQU010737015.1:191120-208878 GCA_032191745.1 Picea mariana | reverse complement strand
TATTCGTGAAATGTGGCACTGCTTGGTCTCTTTGTTGCCGCAGTGTGGTCCATTTGGTATACAAGTCGTCATAACTTCCGACAGGGTAGTATTGTTCCTTAATAGCATCCCTGAAGGAATCCCAGGTGGTCGTGGCTGTAAATAGCGAGGGTTCCTCTGTTTCCTTTTTCTCACAAAAAGTTTCCCACCAATCTTTGATGTGGGGAACGACTTTGAGGAGCGTAAAAGTAATCTTTTCTCTATTCGAAAAGTTATGGACGGAAAAATACTCTTCTAGTAGATTCAACCACTTATCTACAACATTTTTGTCTATCTGACCTTCAAATATAGGAATATCGAAGTTTATTTTTATCTTGAAGGGGGTGGTGCCTCCGCTCGAAGAAGATGTGTCATCTGTTGGTAGCCATTGAAGGATTTGCGTGAAACTGTCCATCATCTTGTTCCTTTGTTGCATGAGGGATTCCTCAATCAACATTTTGAAAGGATCTCTTATCCCTTCATATTTATTTTCTCCTACCATGATAGGTCACTTGGGTGTGCGAGAGATTTTGTCCTCAAGAGAAACAAGCTCGAGACCCAACTCTTTGTACTCCGACCTCGTTAGGGACATGCATTAAGACGACAAGGAGCAGACCACTCTGATACCACTAATCCGTATTTTATGAGAAGAAAAAAATGAATATAGATTATTAACAGGTGCTTAACACAAAATAACAAAGATACAGTAAAACTGGTTTTCTATTCAATAAGGAAATAAGTTGAAATTATAAAATGTAGCGGAAACAAGCTTGCTAGAATGGTGGTGGCTTATCTCTGAGAAGAGATGTGACAATTGCGCTCATTCGCAAGAAGATGATTACAATGAGGCTCTGAAGGCCTTTTTACAATAAAAAGGAATTCCAAAAACCCTAGACATCCAAAAACCTAACCCTAGAAGATGAAGCGTCAAAAGTCATGTGGGCCTTGTTTGGGTAAGTGAGTACATCAACTTCCCGGGGTCCTAACTTTTGCACACGATCTCCGTTTTAGGCGTATGATATCCCGTTGTAAAGGTATTGTCGAGGATATTAATTTTTGGGGCTCAATCATGCCTTCAAATATCATTGAGAAGCTCGATCCCAAAAAACCTTCATTTAGGCCTTCAAAATGGCCCCGGAAGTTAAAACTACTAAAAATAATAAATTGCCAAAATTGTCAAAAAACTGTTTTGAGCTAGTTGGAAGAGGTGGGTGGCCACCGATATCCACTTGGATCATATTGCAATCAATTTTCCTTAACCTTATTTTCTTATCTCACACTTTTGTGAATAGAAAGTAACTTTATGACCTTGGTCACACATTTGACTCACACTTAGAAGATTATGTTTCATATCTTCTACGAGTAGAACATTTTTTGCCTTTGTATTCTTGTTCCCAATTCTGACTATGCATTTTCCAATGATTTTAGTCGAATCATCATTTCCGAAGGAGACTAATCCATCTCTTTCCTTTCTTAATGTAAGAAACATGTCTCTATCACATGTCATGTGTTTTGAACAGCCATTATCAACATACCAACCATGTTTCTTCTGCTTAGCTTGTAGATCGAGTGTACATTCTTCATTGCTATATTGATTCTGTTTCTTATCCATGTCCTTTTCTTAGGTTCTTGACTGTGACTGTTGTTGTTCTATTTTGGTTCTCTAGGAGGGATTGTCATTCTAAAATCTTTGGCCATGTGTCCAAAGTTGTTACATTTGTATCATTCCACTTCAGTGCTCAAAGATTCAAACTTGTTGTAACTTATTCTCTGTGTTTCACTAGGCCTTCTTGGATAACCCTTTTGTGTATAAATTTCAAAGTTGTTTATGTTCCTGTTGTTAGCTCTGCAATTCACATCTTTATGTCCAAAATTATTACATGCATAACATAAACCAAAAAAGATAGTTTGATACATGGGAGTTGAATATCTTTTGAAAGGAGGTACTCTTATGAATCCTTCTTCTTCCTGAGGATTATCTGTCTTTGTTGGTCGTTGATTCTGAAATCTGAATCTTCTCGGTGGAGGAGTGTCCCTGTAATTTTCTTTGTAGACCTTCCTATCCCCTTTGATTTTCTCTGCATAGGTTTTCGAATATGTTTCTTGTTCTGTTGTTTTGGAGCTTGATCCTTTTTTTGTCTGATTGTATCCAAGTTCAAACTTGTAATGATGAGGTTTTTACTTTTGATAATGTCATTCAAAAATTTTGAGTTGTTCTACATACTTTTCTTTTGAAGATCCTTTCTTAATGTGACAATCTTTTCTTCCGAATTTTCAATGATATTGTCTCTTCCTTCTAGTTGTTCTTTGAGTGCTTCTTCAATTCTTTTATCTTCTTCAATTTGAACCTTCAAATTTGTGATCATGTGTTCTAATTCCTGAGTGTCTTCTTTCTTGTCTAGTTATGCTTGTAGTTTCTTGTTTTTCTTCTTTTCTCTTTTGATAACTTCTATGGCACACAAAAGTTCTTCTCGGTAGTCAACTTCTGCCTCTTCATATTCTTCTTCGGCCTCTTCATATGATGATGAGATGTCTTCTTTGGTGCATAATCTTTTCTTGAAAAAATTCTTTGTGGTTTTTTTTCCTTTATATGTTTGTTTTCTATTTGAGTAACCTTCATCATTTCTATTTTTATTATGAGGACATGTGTCAGAAAAATGACCAATACCATCAAAATTAAAACAAATCAAAGAAAGATTACCTGTATACCTATCATTGGTTCCCTTGTTCAATATTTTGACAAAGTTGGCCACTTCTTTATCATCTTCCAAGACATCACTACTATTGCTATGTTCTTTTTCTTTTTGCTTACCCCTTTGCTTTGAATTTTTGGATTCTTTGAAGGCTGCTTCTTTTATATCTGGATTTTCCTGTTCAGTTCTCATTTCATATGTTGTTAAGATTCCATGTAGTTCGTCCATGCTTATTGAGTTCAGATATGCTCGTTCTTCTAGTGCCGATATCTTAGGGTCAAATCTCATAGGAAGAGATCTTGGTACCTTTTGAATGATTACAAATTCTTTGATTTCTTCTCCCAATCCCATGATTTCATTTACTGTTTCATCGACTCATAAAAAGTAAGATGCAATATTCTCATCTTCCTTCATCTTTAGTTTTTTGAATTGACCTCTGTAAGTTTGAAGCTTTACTGCTTTGATTTTTGAATCTCCTTCATAAATATTTTGAAGTTTGTCCCAAATATCTTTAGAGGATTTACAATGTGCAACTTTTGTGAATATTGATTCTCCAAGACCATTCAGAAGTGCATTTGTGGATTTGGAATTATTCTGACTGAGTTTTATTTATTTTTCATTTTTCAATGGAACTGTTGATGTTGTGTATCCATCTACAATTGATTGTCAAATTTCAAATCCCTGTGACTGTATATATGTCTTCATTCTTATGCTCCAAAATGCACACTTTTGTCCATCAAATTGTGGTATTCCATTTTTATACATGTTGTTTCTCTCCATGATCTACCTTTTAGTGGTTAAACTGATTTCTAAAGGAACCCGCTCTGAAACCGATTGTTGGATTACTAAGAGGGGGGCTGAATCAATACTAGAGAAATTGAATCCTTTTTCACCATAAAATGCAAGTGTTATATCAATGTATCATTATCATCCAATAGTTACAAAGTAAATAAACAATGAACAAATGAGAAATCACACACATACACAGTACACCAGTGTTTTTACGTGGCAACCCAAAGCGGGAGAAAACCACAAAATGATTTTTCTTATATGTCTTGAAGAATTTCATTCATTGGAAGCACCAACTTCCTTTGTTTTCCAGCTGCAACTGGAAGGAGGCTCCAACCCCGTAGTTTATCAGGCTACAACCCGAGGGAAGGTCCAACTCCCCAATTCTCTTGCTAGAACCAGAAGGAGGATACAACCCCCTATGTTCTCCAGCTACAACCGGAAGGTGGCTACAACCACCTGTCCTTTCCCCGTCCAACCACCCTGGAGTATAAGTAGAATGATGGAACCATTGTCACACTATCACTATGAGATATACCATTGTACAATTTTATATTGATATGTACCACTGACCTACATCCAACCTATACAACTACCCTGTAATCAATATGTACCTGAATTGAACATGTATCAACAAAATACAATAGGTACGCGACCTGTAGTGTTGCAACACACGTATGTACGTGCCCTATATTTTATGAAACCCACGTATGTACATCATCAAACTATTATGCATCCTTCTTATGCCTTCTGAAAACTAGGGTTTTCTTTCTCTTGAAAACTTCTGACCCTATGTAACTTTTTCACATAGATCTATCACATGTCATTGTATCCAGACTATAATTGTACCCTGTGCATGCATCCTCATACATAACCTTTACCCAAAGAATATATATATATCTCTATTCATGTGCCATATAGGTGTGTAATCATGAACATTTATAATAACCCTCACATGATCTATTCATCAAACCCTTTCTAATATTCAACCTCTCAATACATCAACCACTTCACAAATACAAGCTCTCAACCATGTACCACAAAAACCCTTAGCCATATGATAAGAAATACAAGATGTGCCTCAATAAGAAGTATCAATGATAAATATGCCAGCATTGTATTTCTGTAGATATGACTTATGCAGAATATCCCATGCAGCCACTAGTCTCTCTAGGGAGAATCCTCAAATCTCCATAACCATTTCTCATGCATACATCAAAATCCAACTATTCATAGAAATAAGACATACCTTTTGAACCAATGGATAGATATGATGTATCTGAGCACTATAGACCAGGGAGCTTGATCTCAGAATCTAGAACCTCTACATCTTCATCTTCTCAAGTTTCCATGGCTTTACCAACATGTACGCACCCTAATACACTACCAACCCGTGTACGTATGCACCCTAATACATCGTCATCCCACGTACACCTCAGTATGTATGCACCCTAATACACTGTCAACCCGCGTATGCCTCAGAAATTAGGTTTTTTTTAGTATTCACTGTAATTCTGAAACTTTCGTCGTCAACCCTTCGTACTACCTCAGACTTTCACAACTTCAGATGTATTGATGAGTACTTGCAATAAGCCTTACACAAAAAAAGATATTCAATGTGTTCAAGTGTAATTAAATGAGAGAGACCTGCCTCTTATTTATACTTTCATGTAGCATCCCACTTTACTTATTTTAGAGAGTTCTCCATTAACTTTAACATTTAAATAATTTCTTTTGCAAACACTTTGAATTTTTGTGGCTTCTAGATGACTCATGAGGGTCCTCCAACTTCACATGGCCATAACTCTCTAACCGTGAGGAGCTATGTGACGTTCCACATGCCACCATAAATGGTATGACATGTACTATCTATCTGGAATAGTCTTACCTGCAAATATCTCAAAACTCATACCATTATCCATCAAAAAAACTTGGGTCCATTACCCAAACCATTGTGCTACCGGAATTCGCTACCAGAATTACTTCAAGGGTTGACATCAATGAAAACCATCACATTTAATCAACAAAAACATGTGGAGAATCAAAGTCATTAAATTTAGTAGCTAGTGGAGAATGAAGACGGATTTGTAGTGTTGTGCAACTCAGGTGTAGACTGTGGACATATTCACCAAGCCTCTCGGTCAATATCAGTTCTTCAAATTTAGAGACAAGCTTGGTGCAATTTGTAGTGTGACCATTAGGGGAGGAGGATACAACTTATATTTAATAATAGTCATAAAACTAATGTTGTGGAAATTTAAAAATCTTCACATTGAAAGACTTCAGAAATTTCACCTCATTTACTTGAGGTTCTCCAGATCTATTTCATATAAATTTCGACCTTATGGCTGAATATGAAATATTTATTACAACAACAAATAATTCAATTTTGTCCAATTTTTTCACTACGCAACCTCAAGAAGACATTGAAAATGTACTTGAAGAAGAGATGGATATCACAACCCTTGGGGAACAATCTAAACCAATGCATAGATATGAAAATTACTTTTATAATAGTAGATTTGTTACAACACTAAATCTTATTTATTTTTTCATATAGACATGCTAAAACACACAACGTTTCAGCATGGTTGTCCCAACAAATATTCACTAAACTAGCCATGAAACTACTCATAAAAATGAGCAACCAAAGTCTGATTTTGAGATATGCAACATATAATGTCTGCACAACAATAGTACACTTAAATTTTAATATATTATGCAAATGAATATAAATTACAATACCTCAACTCTTCCCAAGAGAGGACTCTTCAATTGCTTCCCATACCCTAGCTAGGGCATCCACCATCAATAGTAAACCATAACCAGCAATATAAAGGCCTAGCAAGGCATCCCACCAAGCTATCTAGCCACACCAAAGGCTCTACAACAAGCTAGTATAAACACCAACAATTTCACCCTTGGATCTGCCACTTTCATCCCACAAGCTATCAAGAAGAATCACCAAGTATTATTATCAGTTCCCACTTTTGATAAAACTCCTTCTCATGTATTATTGGCTACTAATGAGCACTTTTATCTTGATTTTGAAAAGCACAATAGAGGGATTGGTTCTATATTTCTTCATCAAATGAATTACATAGGTGGTGGGGTTGGTAAGCATGGAAAGGGAATTGTTATTGCTATGATTCCTGAGATAAGACAAAGAATGTAACACCCTAAGGCTGATCCCCAACTGAATTGTAATTATGTTTATAGGCTGGTGAGCCAAGTGTTTATAAGATGGAAGACTTATATGTTTATTAGGCCGGAGACCCTACATGCTTAAGGCGAGTGAGTCTTATTTTGTATATGTAAATACACACATCATTAATAAAATTACATCGTTGCATGTAGACCAACCATGAAGAAAGAGTTATGGGGGAATAAGCTCCACGAGGTAGGGTAAGGGAAGGGGCTAAGTGTCTAGGAATAGAGGCTAAGCTAAAGGGCTTACCTCTGAACGGATAATATTATATTATTATTTCCTAAAGGCTAAGGTTGACATAACCTATGTTTTTCTAGGTTCCTAGGAAAGGGAATGAGTGCTAAGTGGAGATCATGCAGCTTAAGGAAAACATGTGTCAACCTGGGTGCATGCAGTTATAGATGGGGAAATCAACTCGTTGGGGGTTCACTTCCCATTCTTGGGTTCCTTCTCCAGTCTCGCATTACCTCATCATTCTCGCGACCCTTGGGATTCTCGCAAGTCTATCATTCACCCACTGATTCACGCGCTGATCCATCTTCTCCATTGTCCACCTGAGTAGCATTCACACACCCCTGGAACCTGCAGGCACTGTGAACTATCTTGTATTTTCCCTGTGACACAAAGTGCACCTATACCTTGCCTAAGTCGTATCGTGCCTTAACAGTTGTTGTTGTTGCTATGCAGTTCCTTGTCTGAGTGTGGCTTGCTACCATCATCTGTTCTATACCGAGCGTTTTTGTTGCCATCACCCTTATTGGAATTGACTTAGGAGTTGGACTGAAGAATCAGGTTGTCAGGCTTGTAAGAAACCCTCTCCAGGTGAGAGAGGTTGTTGGGAAAGTGATTTTCCCATAGGGAGCCAAACAATAGCTATAGTGCTCTGAGAATTATTGTCTGGTCTATTGTTGAAGCCCTGGAAGTGAAGTGGGGCAACCGAAGGACTGTTGAGCAGAGAAGGGGCACACTTTCTGGGGTGGGACAAGCATGTGGGGAATGAGAGGTTGCAGGCTATTAGTGTGAGCTGGCTCCTGGGAGGAAATCCTTCCTGTTTGATTAGTGTGACTTTCCTGTTGTCCTTGCCAAGCCTAGGAATCCCTTGCTCGATAAAGTTTAGTCCCATCTCAGGGGTGACCCATTGTTGAGTGTTATGAACATCATTGTCTAAGGTTGGGAGGTTCGTGGAAGGTATGCATGCAATTGGTGGCCATCTGTTAAAAGATAAGTACCAAATATCTATTCTTTGTATGATGTGTATCTTGGAATCAAGTTATAATGTTATTAGAATTGTCTGGAAATATTGTATGCATGTTTTAATGTTGTTTTTGCATGAATAAGTGTATGAACATAATTTTATAACTATTTAGATAGATCTGTATATAAATATATATGATATTCAAGCATGAAATTTATTCAGTGGCATGGACTAGCTTATTGGTTTAAGGTCGGGGATGCCACAAATTGGTATCGGATCTAAGAGAGATGTCCAGGAAGTGACGTTGCCCAACCTATTGGTGGTTGGGGATGTTACAAATTGGTATAAGAGCCATGGTTTCAACACTGAGCCTGGATGGGCCATGTTAGTGGAAGTTGAAGCAAAAGTTCAGGAAAGAATTGTTGTCAAAATGTTCAAAATTCAAGTTCAAAGCCCATGGTTTCAACATTGAACCTGTATGGGCCACGAACAAGGAATTAAAAGTAAAAATTCTAGAGAATTTTGATGTACAGAGTGCCAGGAGGGCATTGAGAAAAAACTTGGACTGTGCTCGGAAGCACAAGAGGTGTAACGGTTTAAGAAATGGCCATGGATAAAGAAACCACAACAACCATGGTGTTGGGTTGTAGGATCTGTTCGAGAGAAGGAGGATCTTTCACAACCATCATATTTGGAGAAAAGTGCATGAAGGTTAACCTCTGAGTCATTTAGACTTTACAACTTCGGCGAAATATATGGTTATAAGAGCAAAAGGGGTCAAAGCCCAAAGTTCTGAAGTCCCAAAGAAGATCTACACCATATATCCAAGGGGGGAGGTAGTTACCGTTGGATTTGATCAAGGATGGATCAGCTTGTTTTGGAGTTCGACGTTTGGGAGAATTGGAGTGTATTGATGCACAAACTGCCGAAGCCCAAAGTTTCGAAGAAAAAGAGAAGAAGTGGCATGGCAGGATGACATCATCAATAGTGACGTGGACCTTTCCTAGACATGCCACATGCCACCACCTTAGTTGGTGAAATTTGTACTATGTGGACCCCGGAAGGTAAGGAAGTTCGGGAGTTCGGCGTTCGGGAGAATTGGGATGTGGAAGTGTAAAAACTATCGAGGCCCGAAGTTCCTAAGTGACGTGGCTTGTTGATGTCACTTGAAATGACATAGACGCATGGGATATGTGCCATGTGTTAGTGAGTTAAGAACCTTTGGAGGATTGAAACGCCTGTTAGAATGTGGCACAAGTCACCCATCCAATTGGGCCACGTGTTTGCTTCTAATATTTCTCCACATGGCCCTCCTCTCGAGCATGGATGGTGGGGCCCCCGATGGTCATGGTGGATGCATGGTGCTAGAATGTGAAGTCTAGAGAATTGACACTCCAAAATAAATGGTTCACGAGGGAATGGAAGGAAGAAATCCTCGAAGTTATGTAGCGCCGAGGTCACGTGACATAATGGCGTCACCAGGGGTGACATGGAAGTATTCGGAGATTCATGGTTCGGGAGTTTTGGGATGTGCAAAGGTGAAATCCTCTGAAGTCCCAGAGCCCCGAAGCTCCGAAGCCCTGGAGACCTAAATCTAGAGTTCCATAGTGATTATCAGTCATTGGATTTTGGGAATTCAAGGACTGTTGATCCACCTTACTTCGTGATTTCACCAATTTGGAATTCCGAGAGATTGTTGGGAGTTTCTTTGGAAATTGTCGAAGCTTGGAGTCCCCGAAGCTTTGATCCATTGTAGATCTAAGCAAGGAATGTGGACCATAGATCCACCATTCTTCGCGCGTTCGACGGTTCATTGCTCTGTGATGTTTGGGACGCGTGGAAAAAGGGGAAACCTATGAAGCTCTAGAGCCCAAAGTTTCAAGGCTCTGGATAAGCACCCAAATCATTAGCACTGGGTCATAGTCGTGGTCACATGTGAACCAAGGGCTGAAGAAAAAGGGGCTAGCACCCGAAAATTGTTGCAGAATAGAATTGGCCGTAGATATAGAAGCCCGAGGGGTTCTTGACCGACCAATACCAGTTGAAAATGGAATGTGATATTGTTTTTGGTTGAATCAGATTGGTTTATTCTAGTAAATTATTAAATTCTAATAGCTTGACGAAATTTTGGTTGACTGCACATTTTTCATAGTTAGAAATTGGCAGAACCGAACCAAATTGTTCCATGGTGTAGAGGAATGGAGGAGGCACAGGATGCTTATAGTTCATAGAATGAAGATAAAGGAATGTATTTCCATTTGGGAATCAAAGGATCGAAATCCAGTGGACATGGATAAGAGATAGATAAATAAGTTAGCATGATGAAAATCATCAAAAATTTGAAAAAAGACGTCCAAATTTACCAGGATGATAATGAAAGGATTAAGAAAGACAAGGAGCAGCAGGAACACTTCAACATGAATTTGATGCATATCTTGGAAAGAATAGAAAATAAAATGGATAAGGAGAGTGGCTCAAGCAAATCGGGAAGTCACGGGTCTCCTGATGAGAAAAGAAGAACAATAAGTGTTATTAGACATCACCGTCACTCCCCGGCACATTCCAATAAGAGAGCACACAGCAACTCAATTCCATCCCCCATTAGAAAACATAACAGGTATGGGGTGGATGAGCTACGAGGAGAAATGAAAAAAATCAAACCTCCTACATTTGATGGTGATCACAAGAAGGATGAAGATGCAAAGACATGGTTGTTGGGCATGAGAAAGTATTTTCAATTGCATAATTATTCTTCTCATGTAGAAGGAATAATTTCCATCTATCAATTCAAAGGAAAGGAATCCATGTGGTGGGATCAACTTGTGTAGGTGCATCACATTAAAGACAAAAATGTTACTTGGAGGGAATTCAAGAAGTATTTCGAAAAGAAATACTTGACTAAGAGATACTATGACAAGAAAATGAAAGAGTTATTTGAACTCAAGCTTGGGAGTATGACAATAAATGAATATGAAAGAATGTTTTTAGAATTGTTGAAGTATGTTTCTTTCATCAAGGATGATCCAGTAAATATTCAGAGGTATTTGAGAGGTTTGTCATCATTTATCAGTGACAAAATAAAATATGATGATCCCAAAACATTGGAGGATACCATAAGGTGAGATAAGTGCCTATATGATCAGCAAAAAGCAAGGCCAACTTTCCAAAAAGCTTGGGAAGGAAAGAAGAAATTCAAGATAGATCATAGGAAGAAAGGAACTAAGCCACCATTCCTAAAAAATAATCCTCAATGACAACCAACTTCTAGAGAACCCAGAATGATTGAGACAGGTGGTCAAAGGCCAAGGAAACCACCTATTCAATGTTTGGGTTGTAAAGGAGATCATATGTTTAGAGAATTTCCTCACAGAGGTGACAAAGTGAGAGCTTTTCACAATGTTCAACAAGATGAAATAGTGGAGGACATGGGAAGAAGTGTACCCAGGATCTATGCAGCCCTAGACAACAAGCAAGTAGACTATCAATCTCATATGATTGAAGTGGAAGGTATGATCAACAACCAAACCATTACTCTTTTAATTGATTTAGGAGATAGTCATAGTTATATAGATCCTAAGATGGTGGAAATTTTGAATTTGCCAAGAAAAAGGCATGGAAAATATTGGTTGGTGCAGCTGACTACCAGAGCCAAAATAAAAGTTAATGAGATGGTTAAGTCATGTATTATGGACATGAATGGACTAAGCACAAGGGAAGATTTGAACATCTTGCCTTTAGGTTCCTATGACTGTCTAATTGGGATGGATTGGTTGGACCAACATCATTGTATCCTAGACTGTCATAAAAAGGAATTTATTTGCTTGGATGAGGAAGGGAACCTAAGGAAAGTGCAGGGAATTCCTAGCGCAATGACTATCATAGAAATTTTGGCAATGTAGCTAAAAAAGTGTTATAGGAAGGGTTGTCAAATATTTGCAACCCATATGGAGGAAGCATCGAAGGATAAGGTGCCAAATCTGGAGGATCATGCAGTCCTGGAAGATTTTGAAGATGTGTTCAAGAAGGTACTAGGACTACCCCCAAAGAGAGATATTGATTTCTCTATAAATTTGATGCCTAGAGTATCTCCAATGTCAAAGACTCCTTATAGAATGAGTACACCAGAGCTGAAGGAGTTGCAAATGCATCTTGAATAACTTCTGAAGAAGGGGTAGATACGCCCAAGTGTGTCACCTTGGGGTGCCCCAGTCTTGTTCGTGAAGAAGAAAGATGAGACATTGAGATTGAACATCGATTTTAGAAAATTGAATAAAGTTACTATAAATAACAAGTATCCTTTACCAAGGATTAATGATATCTTCGATCAGTTGAAGGATGCAAGGATATTTTCGAAGATAGATCTTAGGTCAGGATACCATCGTGTAAGGATTAAAGAGGAAGACATCAGCAAGACCGCCTTCAGGACAAGGTATGATCATTATGAGTTCACATTGGTGCCATTTGGGTTATCAAATGCACCAGTTATTTTCATGTGCTTAATGAATGGTGTTTTCTGAGAATATTTAGACAAGTTTGTTAATGTCTTTTTAGATAACATCCTTGTATATTCCAAGTCATAAGAAGAGCATGATCATCATTTGAGGATGGTGTTGCAAGTGATAATATACCATCATTTGTATGCCAAATTGAGAAAGTTCTCATTTTATCAAAACCGAATTCACTATTTGGGGCATATCATATCGGAGGATGGGATAGCAGTGGACCCTGAGAAGATAGAGGCCATTAAAGGGTGGATAACACCTAAGAATTTTATAGAATTCATATCCTTCATGGGTCTAGCTGGCTAATACATAAGGTTCATTGCATGGTTTTCGAGAATAGCTCATCCCATCACTTCCTTGCAAAGGAAGGGAAAGAAGTTTCAATGGACAGAAGAATGTGAAAGAAGCTTCCATCAATTGAAGCAGTTTTTAGCAAGTGCTCCAATTTTAAGGATTGAATATCCAAATGAAGACTTCATTGTATGCACAGATGCATGTAAAGAAGGACTTGGTGGAGTCCTCAGTAAAAATGGGTTTGTTGTATGTTATGAATCAAGGAAGTTGAAGGAGCATGAAAGGCTCTATGCCACTCATGATTTGTAGTTGGAAGCCATAGTGCACACTTTGAATAAGTGGAGGAACTACCTCATGGGAAAGAGGTTTGAGCTTAGGACAGACCACAATGGTCTAAAATATTTATTTGATCAGCCAACTCTAAATGCCAAGAAAAGCAGATGGTTAGAATTTCCTAGTGAATATGACTTTGATATAAAGAGAAAGAGAACAAAGTGGTTAATGCACTCAGCAAAAGAGTGCATGAGTTGCATGTTACATCCATTATCATGTACCAGTCATATTTGAAAGACAAAATTGTGGAGGCTGCAAAATCAAATTTGCAATACATAGAATTGGTAACAAAATTGTAGCAAGATAAAATGCAACAGAAAGTTGAAGATTATGAATTGGGAATTGATGGAATCCTATTGTACAAAAATAGAGTTTATGTACCCAATTCTCCCTAATTGAGGAGTAATTTTTTAAAATAAATGCACCATGTACCTTATGCGGGAAACCCAGGATATCAGAAAACAATTTCAGTAGTCAAAAGCCAATATTATTGGCCAGGCATGATGAAGGAAGTTGTTGATTTTATTTCTAAATGCTTGGAATGTCAAAAGGTAAAGGATGAGCGTAGCCACCCAACTGGTTTTATACAACCATAACCCATTCTTGAGTGGAAATGGGAAGTTGTAAAAATGGATTTCATCACAGGATTTCCCAGAACAAGCAAGCAGCATGATGTAATCATGGTGGTGGTGGACAAGCTTACTAAAGCTACCCATTTCATTCCTATGAAGACTACTCACAAAGAAACCAATGTTGATGATATTTATATGAGGGAAGTGTCACGCTTGCATGGAATACCCAAGACAATTTTTTCTGACAGAGACCCAAATTTTATCTCAAAGTTCTGGAAGGGGTTATTCAAGGTGTTCGAAACAAATCTGAACTTCAACACAGCATATCATCCTGAGTTTGATGGGAAAATATAAAGGGTGAACCAAGTGATAGAATATATGTTAAGAATGTATGTGATGGAAAAACCATCTAAATGGGAAGATTATCTACACTTGGTAGAATTTTCCTACAACAATGGGTACCAAGCATCACTGAAGATGAGCATGTTTGAAGCACTTTATGGTAGAAAGTGCAACACCCCAGTAAGTTGGGACAACCCAGCTGATAGGGAAGTGGTTGGGCCAAAGTTTCTCAAGGAAATGGAAGAGAAAATGATAAATATTAAACAAAATTTGAAGGTTGCCCAAGACAGGCAGAAAATTTATGCTGATAAGAACGGACCTCACAAGGAATTTAAAGTGGGTGATCATGTATTCTTAAAAGTGAAGACCAACAAAAGCTCCCTGAAGTTGGGAAATTATTCAAATTTTGCAGCTTGATATTGTGGATCATTTGAAATTGTAAATGTGTTGAACCTGCACAGAATAGATCTAGCTAGAAAATACTACACATTTGCAGAGAGAAATTGAGAAAGAAGAAGA
Source organism: Picea mariana (assembly GCA_032191745.1). Classification (NCBI taxonomy): domain Eukaryota; kingdom Viridiplantae; phylum Streptophyta; class Pinopsida; order Pinales; family Pinaceae; genus Picea; species Picea mariana. The sequence goes on along the minus strand of JASDQU010737015.1, from coordinate 194,413 downwards.
AGGAGAGAAAGAGTAGAAGAATTATCATGAACCGTAATGAATAATTTACACATGATATACTCTATATAACTCAATAAATGTGCAATGGAGGAGAACCAATGCACCATAGTGGTGGTCTAGAGTGATATGGACACACACTAGCAGTTACAGGAGTGAACTGCCACCTAGTCTAGTCTCTCAGGCAGTTATGGGAGTGAACTTCCACCTAGCTGAGTTATCTAGTCAACTAGTCTTTAGTTAACTGACTGAACAGAGTGTAGTGAGGAGTAGATCAAGGAATCAAGGGTAATGCGCCAGTCTGTTGATGATCCCAAGGAAAGTGTGCATTATCATGGTGATGATCCCAATGTTGCATGGTGACAAAACCAATGCAATATCCAGACTCAACTCAACTAGTCAAAATGAAGTTTCAACTAAAAGAGAATATTATCCAGGTGGAATATTCTCCCTTAATATATAGGAGACTGGATAATGACTAATTATGACTAATAAAGAAGGAAAAACCTTAGGAAAAATAAATCCTAATTATGTGTGAAGTAATTCCAACACCCCCCCTGAACATTACTATGGTGAAAATAAAGAATGGGTCTCGACAACGAGGCCATGTTAGGTACCCAAATACAAAAGGTACACTGAAAATAAAGTGATGAAAGAGGGAAAACCTCATGGGAAAAAACCCCCCCCAAGGTACAATGTATGTAAAAAGAAGAACTATAGTTGTTAGGCAACTATGTTCTTCACTCCAGGATGACTTCACAGAGAATGGAACTTTTTCTCAGTGAAGATCTTGGTGAAGATGTTTGTCATCTATTCTGCTAAAGGACAGAACTGTAGGTCGATGATCCCCTTGTGTACTAAGTCCCAGATGTAGTGCATGTGGATCTCAATGTGCTTCATCCGCTACTTCTAAACTTGATCTCTGCAGAACTTCAGAGTGCTCTAGTTGTCACACCAGATGACAATCGATCGATGAAACTGAATGCCCAACTCAATGAGAAAATTTTGTATCCACATATCTTGGATGGTTATGTTAACTACCCCTCTATACTCTGCCTCAACTAAAGATAGAGAAATGGTAGCTTTCTTCTTGCTTAACCAACAGATAGGCCTAGAACCAAGACTAAGTGAGTAACTAGATGTGGACTTATGATCAGTGTTATCGCCAACCCAGTCAGAATCAGTAAACCCAATGAGATATAATGTAGATTCTATTGCATAATGAATCGCAAAGTTGATGGTGCCCTATACGTATTGAAGGACATTCTTTGCATCCTTCCAATGTAGCTCATGTGGATCCTACATGAACCTAGAAACTGTGCCAACTGCATAGGATAGGTCTGTTTGAAGTGTGTGAGATACAAAAATATCCCCACTAGTTGTCTGTACAGTGTGTTTTCAAACAGTGGAGTCTCCCCTCCATCCTCAAGTTTGAATCTTGATAGGAAGGAGTCGGAGCAGACTTGCAGTCTGTCATGTGAAATCTCTCAAGGATATCTCGTGCATACCTGGCTTGAGATAGTTTGATGCCTGATGCATCCTGACTGATATCAATTCCAAGGAAGAACTATAGCGGACCCATGTTCGTCATCAAAAACCTATCATGTAGAATCCTCTTGACTGCAAAAATCGTTGAAGTCAAGCAAATGGTGATCAACAAATCATCAACATACAAAACTTAGAGTAGAAGTGAATCATTTGCCGTGATCATGTAGACATTCGGGTCTGATTTACAATGTATGAAGTTCTGTGACAATAGGTAGGAGTCCATCTTGGCATACCATGCCCTTGGATACTGCTTGAGGCCATAAAGGGACTTCTTCAATCGACAGACCAAATATGAGCCCTGCATAAATCCCTGGGGCTGCTCCATATACATCTCCTCAAAGAGATCACCATGAAGAAATGCATTCTTCACATCCATCTAATTGACTTCCCATCCCTTGGATTCCACAATGGAAAGTCCCAATTGTATGGAATCCATATTTTCTACTGGAGCAAATGTCTCATCATAGTTAATACCATGCACCTGTTGAAATCCTTTGGAAACAAGCATGGCTTTGTATCTGCTAATATGTCCATCTGTTTCGCTCTTGGTCCTGTATACCCATTTGCATCTGACAAGTTTCCTCCCAGATGGAAGGGGAACCAAATCCCAAGTCTGGTTCTCGAGGAGGGATTTGTACTCCTCCTGCATGGAATATTCCCAAAAGGGATTTCCAGCAACCTCGCTTTGGATCTGAAGATTGAACCAAGAAAAAATGGTTGGAGGGAAATGGTTCAGTGGCAGTGAGTGCAATAGGAGGCTCCTAGAAATCAAATCGAGTCCTCCTAGTATCGGCTGGATCACCAACGATATCCCTTGCATCCTGAAGAGTAGTATGTGCCCACTTGGGCCTCTGCTCTGGCTCTGCAACTGCATCTGGATGCTCTGAATCTACATCTGACTATACTGACTCTGAATCTGAATCATCTGAGTCCTCTGAATCATAACTCTCATCTGAAGAAGAGTTGGCATGTGCATGTTCATTATCTTGGATGGGTGGGAGAATAAAAGTGTCTACATGCGGCTATTAAGGTACATGCGAGACACTTTCCTAGAATTGGACACTACGCTCAATGATGAGCCAGTTCGAGGAAAGACAATAAGCCTATATCTGTTCACACTGTCAGGGTATCCAACAAAAATACACTCAGTGCTCTGTGGATCAAGTCCCTTCCTCTTTTCATAGGGAATCTAGGCCCATGCACATGAACCGAAAATGAGAAAGTGGGTCACTTCCAGTTTGAGGCCACTCCAAGCCTCATAGGGGTTCTTATCCTTGATAGATCTATGGGGAGATCTGTTTTGGATGTATGTTGCACAATTAATTACTTCATCCAATAGTCTCTGTGGTAGTGACTTTGCATGCAGCATTCAAGATGCCATCTCCTTTAGAGATCTGTTTTTCCTCTCAACAACTATGTTTTGTTGCGGAGTATAGGGAACTGTGTGTTGCAACTGAATCCATACCGCATGGAAAATATTATGGTTCTCATGATTTACATATTCTCCCCCATTATCAGTTCAGAGGACTTTGATCTTCTTTTCAGACTGTGTCTGAACCAGGTATTTGAAATCTTTGAGGTGTTGAAAGACCTCAGATTTTTGCTTGAGAAAGTAAATCCATGTAAAACATGAGAAATCATCAACAAAAATGAGAATAAACCTCACTTTTCTAATATATGGATGTGGAAAATGTCCCATAAGGTGTTAAGAACCAAATATCAATATAGCATAGAAAAACCTCAGAAAA
>JASDQU010737015.1:167363-179018 GCA_032191745.1 Picea mariana | reverse complement strand
TCTCATAGCGATGACTTGAGAAAAATTTGGCATGAGCAGTTTGGTCATCTAAACTATCACTCATTGCAACAACTATGTAATCAATAGATGGTGACTAGTCTTCCTCTTGTTTCATGCAAAGATAGTGGTTGTATCGGTTGTGTTCTCAACAAACATCATCGGGACAATTTTGAAAAATGTGCCCCTTGGCACGCCTCGGGCCCTTTGCAGCTTATTCACAGTGCCTTGTGTGGTCCACTTTATTCTCCTTCTTTTTCTAGGTGCAATTATTTCTCAAATTTCATTGATGACTTTTCTAGACGTACTTGGGTTTACTTCTTGAAACTTAAGAGAAAAGTTTTTGACAAGTTTCTTACCTACAAGGCCCTTGTATAAAAGCAATCTGGACATCAAATTCAAAGGTTAAGAATAGATAATGGAGTTGAATGTGTGAACAATAATTTTACAAGTTACTGCACTACACAGGGCATCCAAAGGCAACACATTGTTTCATATACACCACAACAAAATGGTGTTGTTGAAAGAAAGAACCACACATTAAAAGAAATGGCTAATCATGTGATCCAATCTAAGGGATTAAGTCTAAAGTATTGGGCATAAGCCATCATCTGTACAAATTAAATAGTAAATCACACTCCCACAAAGGCTCTTAAAAATATAACATCAGAAGAAGCTTGGACTAAAATTAAACTAGATGTAAGTCACTTTCGTGTATTTGGAAATACAACATGGGCTCACATTCCTGATGAGAAAAGGAAAGCATTGCATCATAAAAGTGAGAAGTGTATATTTGTTGGTTATTATGAACATTTCAAAGGTTATAGACATATCCAACCACATTGTAATGAAATTACTATTAGAAGAGATGTTAAATTTGATGAAAATCTCTTGGCCCACGAGCCTAATTCAATGATTGTTCCTTCTTCGACTTGCGAGTCGTCTTCGTTGTTTGTTCCTTCTTCCATTCCTATTTTGGTTTCTTCTTCAGATGATGACAGTGAGGATAAAAATCCACCTCCTCCTACTCACCTTCCTCCATATGAGTCCATTTAACCTGAACCAACACCAACACCATCACTTCCTAGATGGGTCTGTTCAACACGAGAAGTAGCTGGTGTTCTTGTCAGTTATCCTTCAGATCACTGTCAGAAAAATTTTTAGTTCCAATGAGCCTCTTCTCTTTTGCCTCAAGTTTCAGAGACTCATGATCCAGAAACATTTGCAGAAGATTCAGGTCATCCATATTGGGATACAACAATGAATGAAGAGTATCATTCTTTAATGGAAAAAGATACTTGAGATCTTGCACCTCTTCAAAAAGGAAGAAAATTTTTCAGATGTATACAGATATAAGTATGCGTCATATGGAAGTGTTGAAATACACAAGGCTCAGTTAGTTGCCAAAGGATTTTCCCAAGTTGAAGGAATTGACTATAATGAGACCTTTTCCCCTATAGCCAAAGTGAATTCCATTTGCCTTGTTCTTTCCCTTTCTACCTCACCTAAATGGGAGGTCCATCAAATGGATGTTAAATATTCCTTCTTGCATGGGGATTTGAAAGAATAAATATGCATGGAACAACCTCCTAGCTATGTCCAAAATGACTCTAGACTTGTTTTTCTCCTTAATAAATCTCTTTATGGTCTTAAGCAAGCTCCCCGAGCTTGGTATGCCAAAATGGACAACTTTCTTATTGACATCGGATTTTCTAGATTCCATTCTGATCCTAATGTCTATACCAAGAAAGGAGGCATCCATCTCATAATCCTTGTGCTTTATGTTGATGACCTTATCCTTACTGGTCGTGACTCAAAACTTTTAAACCCTGTGAAAACCAGCCTTAAGAAGAAATTTGAAATGACAGACTTAGGATTTTTTCACTATTTCCTTGGCCTCCAAGTTTTGCAAACCAATGAAGGTCCACAGGGATGATTTTAGGGGCTAAATTTTTCTCATGGGCTAATTTTCCATGGTTTTTCCAAAAATGAGATTCACTGTTTTAAAAATGATTCGCCCAATTTCTATAGGATAAAATTATTTTACCTTAAAAATCGCCAAAATCTTATAAAAACTATATAAAATCCTTAGAAATTTGAGTATTTTTACAAAAATATCTCCAATCATTTATAGATGGCATATGAAGGATTAGTAAGATTCGCCAAGGTTTCCACATTTTAAAATAAATTTTCATCCTTAAAATCATCCTTGATGAAGGAATTTTTCTTTCCCAGTCTAAGTATGCTTGTGACCTTCTTCGTCACTTTCACATGGAAGATTGTAAACCAGCTCCTTCTCCCTTACAGTCTGGAGTCAATATTGATGCCACCTGTACTTGTCCATAATTTGATTCCACCTTGTATCTTCAGCTAGTTGGTATCCTCTTATACTTGACTCATACTCGACTTGATGTTTCTTTTTTTCTTGGTCTTGTTGTCTAGTATATGCAAACACCCCATGAAATCCATTGGGAAGCAGCTAAAAGGATACTTTGTTATGTCTGGGGTACAGTTTAGTTTGGGATCCATTACAATTTAGAGGGGACTCCTTCATTGGTTGGTTTCACTAATTCAGATTGGGTCAGCAACCTTGAGGATCAGAAGTCGACTGTAGGTTATGTTTTCATCCTTGGTTCGGGACTTGTTACTTGGGCCTATAAGAAACAACAAGCTATTGTACCTTCTTTAGCAGAAGCACAGTACCGAGCAAAAGAAAATGCTAGTCAAGAAGCCTTGTGGCTTCAACATATCCTTTCAAAGTTTGGATTCTAGCAGCAACATCTAACCAACATTTGTTGTGACAATCAGAGTGCCATCAAGCTTGCCAAAGACCTAGTTCAACATCAACACAAAAAACACATGGAGCTACACATGACCTTCATCAAAAAGTGCATTCATGATCAATTTATTGAAGTGATGTTCTTCCTATAGAAGATCGAGTTGCAGACATTTTCACAAAGTCTCTTACAGAAGTAAAGTTTTCCAAACTTTGATCTATGTTAAGAGTGAAAGAAGTTGTCATTAAGTGGGAATAGGCTCTAATGCCTCCCTCCTTCTCCTATTGTGTTACTATTGTAAATACTTCAATCTTATCCCAATTTGTTTTTAAGGGGGGATGCTAGGATATTTAGACACTTAAGAATTAGTTAAGATCTACTTGGTCTAATGTGACATTAGGTAAAAGTGTGTTTTTTAGTGTGCTTATTTAGTATGAATTAGTATACATTTGTAGTTAAGAAATTCGACGGTCATGATATGTTCTCGACATAGAGTGATCCAACAATTCATATTCTCCTTGATCTTGATGCAGAATCCCCTCTTCCTCCCGGGGTTGAAAGACCTTCGGGTCTAGGATCGTTCAAGTATGTGAGTTATATCGACTCTTTAGGCCTCTTCTTGGCCCTGAAACCTTGTCCATAGGCATCTATTTATTTCCCCTCACTTGAAGCAGTGAATGGGGACCTATGAATACCCACAGAGTCTTCCAAGAGACTCTGGGCCAAACTCTGGACAAAATTTGTTGGTATCTGATGATTTCGGGCCTTTTCCTCCTCCTAGTATAGGTCTAAACTCACCTAAACCTCTAGGGCACTTTTTCTAGCTTCCCATGTCTTCAATTCTGAATCTCAGGATTTAACTCCCTTTTCTTCCAGTGGCAATTGCATGTGAACATGGGCTATGACCAGGCACCTAATCAAAGGGAGTTTCAGAGCTTCAGGATCTAGGTGTTCTTACCTCATGCTACGACCAATTCTTTTGGAGGAACAATCCTACGAAATCGTAGAAATAGGATCAATGGTCCTTCTTCCTCACTGAGATATATGGCTCAGTCTCTTCCTTCAGCGATTCAAGCTTCGACCGAATTTTCATGCACACTCCACAAATCCCCCGATGTGGATTTCTAATAGAGTAAACCTTCGTCCTCCATGTGTCCCCTTGCCAATCAATGGTCCACGCTCTCCTTTGGGATCAATGACCCACAATAAATTTGGGCTCCATGCTTCGGCAAATTATGAACAACCACCAAGCGAATCTTCCAGAGTGACAAACTCTGAAGTACGTGATTTGTTGACACATGTCCAATTCTGATAGACAACTTGGATGGAATCCGACGCTCTAGAATTCAGGAGTTATAACTTCACCCAATTCCACTTTCCTTCAGAGTGTATGACCTCTGAAGTGAGGGATATTATAACACCTGTCTCCCTGATCCAACCGTTCATATGTACTTCGGTGCTCTGAAATTCAGGAGTTCTAACTTCACCCAATTCCACTTTCCTCCAGAGTGTATGACCTATGAAGTGAGGGATCTTCTAACACCTGTCCCCTTGATCCAACCTTTCATATGTACTTTTGCGCTCTGGCCTTTAGAAGTTCTTTCTCCACCCAGCTCACTTTTCTCCTAGACTTACTTTTCTCTGGACTGGCAGATCTTCTGCCATGTGTCCCCTTCCAATGGATGACTGGGATGACTTTGAGACTCCCACCTTTGAGATTCCTCCCTCCTTCACACTTCGAATCCTACGAAGTTCTCCTACTCTAGAGTGAAGGATTTGGAGACACCTATCCCTTTGGCTTGGATGGCTCATATTTACTTCAGAACCTAGCTCTTCGGGAGTTCTCCACCCTTCTGCACTTGCTTTCTATGAAATGAAGGATCTCTCACCACGTGTCTCTGATTAATGGACGACTGAGATATTCTTCGCTACTTCAGGATTCGAGGATTTTTGAAGCACCTCATTCCATTTCCTCCTAAGTGCCTCTCCTCCATAGTTAATTATCTACTGCCACATGCCTTCCTATGCCAATGGCTAGGATGACACTTCGAGACTTTGACAATTCTGTAACCACCTCATCAAAAACCTCCCGGAGTGCAATTCCTTCAGAGTCTCAGATCTCACTCCATGTGTCGCTTCCCAACAATAATGGCTAGGATGAGCTTCAGGCTTCAAAGCTTCCGAGGATTCAGTTGTTGCTCAATTGGATTGTCCTAGAGTGTCTTTGCTCCAGAATTCCATATCTTCTGCTACCTATCCCTCTGGATTATGGAAGGTCCCAATCCACTTTGGGACCTCGACAAGTCTTCTCTTCTGTGCATTTAAAGAGAATAAAACCCATGCACTTACTTGGATCCAACAACTATTGGTCCTTGTTAGAGTCCTAACCCGCACATAGGTAGAACAATATATTCATATGTAATAAAGGTCAATATTAATAAGGCCTTACAATAAAATATAATAAGTCGAATGTAAGAAGACCTAATAGAAGATTCCGCTTCTAGAAGGATCTTCCTCTAGATGATTCTTTTGATAAACATATTTAGTATAAATAGGAGTCGAGGGTATGAGAACCCTAGTTTGGATATTATTGTAATAGAGCTCTTCTCAACTCGAGGTTGCCCCCTCGAAGAGGCCCTTGAACATTGCTTTCAGAATCAAAGTGTTATTTCTGTTCTTATTCTTATATCATTTCAGTGCTATTGTGGTTTGTTCTGGCTATATTGTTGTTATTCTACCATTTCTAACATTTTATTTCTATTCTGCATACTTTTTATATATGGTATATTACAAGTGGTATCAAAGCACTTTCATTGGCAAAAATTATGGGTAATTTTTTTTTCAGGGTAGAGATGTATTCCAACGTCTTTAATCCATAGAGATCTGTCATTATGCACATAAGCCCATGGTTGAGGGATTCACACATGCAGGAAATACAAGTGGTTCTTAAGCGCACATATGTTGGCCACCCTTGTAACTCCTATTGGTACCCCTTCGAGTGGTAGCAAATTAGACATCACCTATGTACGGATCGACCTAGATTTCCTGAAGCCCTCTTTAGATAAACCAATCGGCCACCCGACTGCTATAGTGCCACAAAGAACAACACTCGGGAAGATACTCTCTAGTACTTGGGTAGTTGGCTAGTACAGCTAAGGGTACGGTCTATCCTCCTTAGTTAGTTCCTTGATATATTGGGCCGAGTACTACTATTAGACCCCGCATGTATATCAGAGAGCTATAGCACATGGCAAACCCTTGTCTGTAGAACCCTTGAATACCTAACCCTTGGGGACAAAAACATAAACAAATTAAAACAGACAAGATCTATTGTTGCGCAACTATGTTCGGGTTGCCAAGTAACTACACATTTCCTCTTGGTTGAGAATTTGGGCATTTCATCACTGCAGTATTCTTTAGACCAGAGTATAACTTCGCAGGTGTAAAAACAAATTGGTCTAGAAATTTTTTCACCATTATTTGAGACCTATTCCATTGGATTCATATCTTCACCCTTATCACATTCATACATTTCATTTTTTGGCAAAAACTTTTACTCCACTTGCCCCTTTTCGGTTCCCTCATCCTCATGGCCCATACTCATAGCCAAGACTTGGAAGCTCGCTTCAATACCTTGCAATCTAGTCTCACCGAGACCCAACAAGAAGTGAAACAACTCAATGTCAATTTTGTCGCCATCAATACAACCATGCATTCCTCAATGGAGGAAATCAAACAAGGCCTGACCACCTAGCTTGAATCTGTCTTTTCAACACTATGCACCAAGCTACATATCCTTATAGATAACCCTTCCTCTGACTCATCTCCACATACTAAAGGTGAACATTCCTCTCATTCCCATAACTTTCAGCACCATCACTTTCAACATGACCTACGCATTCCGCGAGTGGATGTGACCAAATTTGATGGCTCAGACCCCACTGGTTGGGTAACCCAAATGGAACATTATTTCTCTTTATACAACATTACATATGACTTGGCAAAACTCCGGTATGGTGTTCTCCATCTATATCAAGAACGTTGGCAATGGCAGCAATGGAGAAAAACTTATTGTCAAGGGTATATTACTTGGACACACTTTGTGGCAGAGCTTTATGAACACTTTGACACTGACACCAACCATTTGGATCATTTGACAAAGTTGAAACAATCAGGAACAGTGGAAGAATTTATAGTTTCCTTTGAGCGTCTTGCTTTTCGGACAGAAGGCATGTCTGATGCCTTTTTCCAAAAGTGTTTTATCAGTGGTCTCAAGGATGAGATTCGGGCCCATGTCCTCATGGCTCAACCTCAGAGTTGGGTGGAGTCTACTAAAAGAGATAAAGAAGAACAATGGGTTGTATCTTCTCAAAACCAAAAACCCTCCTTTATCCCTCACCCTAAACTAGTAAATCCCACTACTCCTTCCGCTCCACTAAAGATCCAAAAATTGACTAGGGCTGAAATGGTTGAATGCCAACTTAAAGGCCTTTGTTATAATTGTAATGAAAAATATTTCTTGGGCCAGAAGTGTAAGGAACAAAATATGTTTATGGCCATCCCCGAGGATATTTCAGAAGAGGATGTTGAAACTCCCCTTATGTCTAAGTCACCTAAAACCACTAACATAACCCCTCCCTCAGACCCTCCCGAAGTAGAACCGGTCATTTCCCTCAATGCTCTCACTAGCTTCTCTTCTCCCCAAACCCTCAAGCTAATCGGTTACATCAAGCATCGGAAGGTCATCATTCTAGTTGATAGTGGAAGCACCCATAATTTTATTCATCGTCACATTGGCCAAGAAACTCATTGCTACATCCATGTCGTCAATAATTTCCAAATCATGATTGCCAATGGTGGCTCCTTGAAATGTGGAGGGTGTTGTGAAAACGTGCATCTCCAAATTGGTGACTACCACATGAAATATCATATGTTTTCTATTGACATGGGCGGTTGTGACATTGTGTTGGGTGTATATTGGCTAAGGAATTTGGGTCCCATTCTCATGGATTTTAAGGAATTAACCATGCAATTTGACCAGGAGGGCCACCAATATAAGTTCCAAGGCATCACCACTAGTTCACCTGAGATCATTAGTTCCCATCGCATGGAAAAGTTGCTCCAAAAAGGTCATTCTGGTGTTATTGCACAACTCCATGCCATACAAGAAACAGAGACACCCTCGGTGCCTCAAGACCTCCAAGCCATCTTTTTTAAACATCAAGTGGTCTTTTCCACTCCCCAGGGACTCCGTCCTTCTTGTGGTGTTCATGATCATTCCATTCCCCTTGTACCTGGAATCCTTCCTCCCAATATCCGTCCATATCGCCACCCCTTTTCCCAAAAAAATGAAATTGAGAAAATGGTCCAGGAACTCCTTAATGCAGGTGTTATCTACCCGAGTATGAGCCCCTACTCTTCTCTTGTGGTCATGGCTCTGAAGAAAGAAGGTTCTTGGTGAATGTGTCCTGACTTCCATGCCCTCAACAAACTTACCATTAAAGACAAATTTCCTATTCATGTCATTGATGACCTCCTAGATGAATTGAGTGGTGCCCAATACTTTACTAAACTTGATATTCGTTCGGGCTACCACCAGATACGTATGAAAGAGGTAGACATTCCCAAGACTACCTTTAGAACTCATGAGGGCCACTATGAGTTTCTGGTCATGCCCTTTTTCTTGTGTAATGCCCCCTCCACCTTCCAAAGCCTCATGAATCATGTCTTCCATCCTTTTATACATCATTTTGTCTTAGTTTTCTTTAATGATATCCTCATTTATAGAAGAAACTGGACATACCATCTTTCTCATGTGGATCGAGTTCTCCATCTACTCTCTCAGCACCAACTTTTCCTGAAACAGTCTAAATGTGCTTTTGGCGCCTCAAAAGTAGAGTACTTGGGTCATCTGGTTGGAAAGGACAACATCATGGTGGATCCTAAAAAGATTGAATCTATGCAAGACTGGCCTCACCCAAAGACACTCAAAATCTTGTGTGGATTTCTAGGCTTAACAGGTTATTATCACAAGTTTGTTAAGAATTATGGAAATATTGCAGTACCTCTCACTTCTCTCCTAAAAAAGAACTCTTTCACTTGGACTCTAGTCGTTGCTCAATCCTTTCAAACCTTGAATATGGCCATGTGCACCACTCCAATTCTGGCCCTTCCTGATTTCAAAAAGACCTTTGTCTTGGAATGTGATGCTTCAGGGAAAGGAATTGGTGTTTTCCTTCTGCAAGAGGGTCAGCCTTTGGCATTTAATAGCAAGCAACTATATGAAATAAATATGGGCAAATCAATCTATGAAAAGAAAATGTTGGCTATTTTGCATGTCGTTGATCTGTGGCACCCTTATCTATTGGGGCAACGCTTCCAAATTAAGACAGACCATCAAAGCCTCAATTATTTTCTAGAAAAATGCATTTCTTCCCCGGAGCAACAAAAATGGGTGACTAAGCTCTTTGGATATGATTATGAGATCATTTACAAGAAAGGAAAATACAATGTGGTTGCGGATGCACTTTCCTAAAAATATGAAGACGAAGGATCCCTTTTTTCTCTTTCCTTCATTGTACTAGATTGGCCCGAAGCCATTCACCAGGAATGGCTACAAGATCCCAAAAGTTCACATATAATCCAATAATTGAAGTCCAATGCTCCATCTTCCCCAGGGTACTCTTGGCTCCATGATGAGCTTCGATACAAAGTCCGTTTGTATGTAAGTAAACAATCAAAGCTTAAATCCATGGTACTTTATCAGCTTCATGCTACATCCACAGTGGGGCACTTCAAGTTCACCAAAACCTATGACAGGGTCAAACGTTCTTTTTTCTGGGATGGTATGAAATAGGGCATTCATAATTTTGTCGCTGAATGTGATGTGTGTCAACGCAACAAGGGAGAAACAATCAAATCTCCGGGCACACTACAACTTCTTCTGACTCCACCTGTTATTTGGAGGGATATCTCTATGGATTTTATTACAGGCTTACCCAAATCAGGAAATAAATCAATCATCATGGTGGTTGTTGATCGCCTTTCCAAGTATGCTCATTTTTGCATTTTTCAACACCCGTTTACAGCATCCATGTTGGCTCAAATTTTCATGGATCAAGTCTTCAAGCTTCATGGCATGCCACATTCTATTGTTTTTTATCGCGGCCCAACTTTCACAAGCAATTTTTGGAAAGAATCATTCAAGCTACAAGACACCCAATTGCATCTCAGCACAACTTATCATCCCCAGACTGATGGTCAAACGAAATATGTCAACAAGTGTTTGGAAACATATTTAAGGTGTTTTTCCTCAAAAAATAAAAATCAGTGGGCTCAATGGTTACCCCTAGCTGAATGCTGGTACAACACTTCATACCATACAACTACACGCATGAATCCTTTTGAAGCGGTATATGTACAGAAGCCACCTTCAGTTCTCTCATACTTACCTGGTGTCTTGAAGGTCCAGGCGATTGACCAAACACTTACAGTTCGAGAGGCTATTATCTGTACCCTCAAAGAGAATTTGTTCATGGCACAGAATTGCATGAAGCAACAAGAAGATCAAGGTCGCTTTGAACGTCAATTTGCGGAAGGGGATCATGTGTTTCTTCGACTGCAAACTTACAAGTAAAATTCCCTCAAGGCTGAGCATTGTCAGAAGCTAGCGCCCAAACTTTATGGTCCTTATACCATTCTCAAGCATGTGGGACAGGTGGCCTATCAATTATCTTTTCCCATTCATTCAAAGCTACATCATGTTTTTCATGTCTCATGCTTAAAGAAGGTGATTGGAAATAAGTGCCAAATTCAAACCAACTTTCCCTAGTTAGCGGAATAAGGATCCATTTGGCTACAACCACAAGCAGTTTTGGACCAGTGTGAGCATCACCTACATCAGAGAACTATCAAGGAAGTCTTGTTCCATTGGAAAGATACAACTTTAGCAGATGCCACTTGGGAACCAGCTACCATTCTGCAACAATTTCCACATCTTAATCCTTGAGGACAAGGTTGTTTTTAAGGGGGAGGACATGTTAGGGTCATAACTCGCACATAGGTAGAACAATATATTCGGATGTAATAAAGGTCAATATTAATAAGGCCTTGCAATAAAATAGAATAAGTTGAATGTAAGAAGACCTAATAGAAGCTTCCACTTCTAGAAGGATCTTCCTCTACATGCTTCTTTTGATAGACATATTTAGTATAAATAGGAGTCGAGGGTATGAGAACCCTAGGTTGGATATTATTGTAATAGAGCTCTGCTCAACTGGAGGTTGCCCCCTCGAAGAGGCTCGTGAACATTTCTTTTAGAATCAAAGTGTTATTTATGTTGTTATTCTTATATCATTTCAGTGCTATTGTGGTGATTGTTCTGGTTATATTGTTGTTATTCTACCATTTATATCATTTTATTTCTATTTTGCATACCTTTTATTTTTGGTATATTATAGTCCTTCATGCTCACATCCAATGGTTGGGATCTGGTCCTCCTCTGTGTGCTCCTTATGATGTCTTCATGTAATATTTGACGATCCATATCTCTCCTTGCAGCTCGATCCAACGATTTCTCTTGCTCTTCTTCCTGAGCTTTTGCTTTCTCCTGAATTGGAAGAATTGTAAGTATTCAAAGGTTTAAGCCTTTGAATATTCTCTTGCAAGCCCGACTACTTTGGGTCTTGACTTCACTTATGGGAACACTATCCCTTATTGAGATTCTGAAAACTTGAAGTAAGTTCCCTCTCCTGTGCACAACCCTTGCGCTATCTCTTCTAGGATTTTGAACTTGAAATAGGTTCGCCTCTACACACTCTTTGCTCTCAACTGAGCCTTCATATGGATTTAGACTTAGAATATATTTTTTTCAGAAAATCTT